>JBBMFX010000128.1:23240365-23265973 GCA_037832545.1 Rhabdalestes septentrionalis | reverse complement strand
AGAGAGAGAGAGAGAGAGAGAGAGAGAGAGAGAGAGAGAGAGAGAGAGAGAGAGAGAGAGAGAGAGAGAGAGTTGAGGAGTTCCAAGAGTAAGAAATTCTCTGGAATCTGGGAGATAGGAATAGAGCACTAGTGCTGTATTTGTTCCCAGACCAGGCCTTCACGTGTGTGTGTGGTGGCCACGACTGAGGGACAGAAACAGACGGCGTGTTCGGCCGCAAAAAGAGCAAAGAGCTTAGCACTTCTGGGCCTTTCCATTTAATGTAAAGTTACACGTGTTTTGAAGCCTTCAAATCCAGCGTCTGCCAAAGTGATTACTTTTACAGTGCTGGCAAGGCCCTCCTCAGTTTCTATGAAGCATTCTTTAACACTTCCCCTCGGAAAAGAGCGACAGGCTCGAGCGCACAGCGCAGCCCCAGCCCCAGCCTCAGCACAGAGGGGGGCATAAATTATCACTGTTATTTAACATGTGCTGCCATGGAGCAGCCAGATTTGAGCTTAGCTACTAAAATTAGTGGTGTTTAGCTGTTTTGGAGATCGGTCGAGCTAGGCAGCTGAAAACCCTGCCCAATCTGACGTGGAGACATAGAAACTGTAGTTTCTCGGATCTGAAACAAGTTAAAAAGGAACAGGGTGAACATTTTTCATTTCATTTTAATGTGACCATTGTTCAGCCCCCACAATCCCCATTTAAACAGGCTGATTTTTGTAAATTAGCTTTTTCTAATTGGATTTCCTGTCCTGGGTCTTTCTTATAAATATGCCCATGCTGAAACCCTCCTTATTAATCCAACATGAAAGGGCAGAGCAAAACGGTTACAGGTAGATATGGCAGGTATATGTCAATGTATGGTTTGTTTGACATCAGTACGCCAATGAGTTTTTCTTTTTTTTGCAGGTTAGTTTTCATATATGGACAGTATAAACTGGCATGTTCTAAAAAAAGTTACAAAAGAAATGTGCGTAGCACATCAAACCCATCTAAAAATGCAAAGAAAAAAATGTCTTTCTTTGATATGGGCACTTGAATTCTAATATGACTACTTCATTAAGATAATAGGATTGTCCTGTTTTCACAACATCAGCAAATTTACATAAATACAATACTCCAGTACATATTTACATAAATTAAAAAAGGAATTGCACTGTATACACGCAGAATAGACAGTGCAGTTCTATGAGTATCTGCCTATCAGAGAGAAGAACGAACATCTTCTAAAAAGCAAGTCTTGCATTTCATAATATGGTATCCAAGCCATTTCAAAAAACAAACTAAGTCATGCTTCCCCACCATCACAAGCCAATAAAACAACCACAGACTGTAGTAAGAGTAGATTTCTCTTTTCCTGATACTGAGAAAAGCACTCTGTAAAAACAGATGAAAATCCTCATATGCAGTACATGCCCAATAGTCCCCCCCTCCCAAACAGAAACCCTCAACCCTCCCCACCTTTTAACAAGTGCAGTTAAATCTGTTCTACCTAGCGGGCCACACTGCCAGTCCACTCACAGTGCTGGTCCAGTGAGGTCAGTACACAGCCAGAGGCGGAGAGGGAGCCAGTGGTCATACTCACCCGGCAATAAATCCCCAGACATGCTGGCGGTGGGGCGGGCAGACGGGGGCTGCTTTCTGAAAGGCCTACAATCAGGCAGCAGATAAATTGTGTTTCGCGCAGGCTGCATTGTCTCTGCGTCTGTGTTCTGCTAATCTAATGTGTTCAACATGGTCTTGGTCACCTTGACTTTGGTTGCCATAGCGCTCCACACAAACACATCCCCACCCAGAAATACACCAAATAAGGCCAGGGGGGAAAAAAATCTCATAATCAAAAGGGTGAAAAAGCAGGCTTGGAAAATGCTGGTAAACACAAGAGTTTACACTCCTCGTACGTGCGCCGTGTCTCAGATGCCACGTTTAGAGACGGGACCGCGCCCGAGCTACGAAGACTAATTATGATAGGATAATAAACGCATTAAACCCCGATCTTTGTGAGCAAATGTTTATGCATTTGCAATTATCATTCATTTTTAATCAACAAAAGATAAATTTGAGCCATTTATGTCAGAGGCCCTTTTCGGCTCTGTCAGGGGCAATTTTGTTTGTTCTCAATATGACCTTTAAACACTTTGCTGAAACACAGAGGAATCGGCAGCCGTCCTGTCTGGCTGCCACCCCAGCAGATGTGAGTTCTGAGGAGTTCAAAAGAATTCTGCATGGGGGCAAGTCCATTTACATAATCCTTCAGATATATTCCCCTGCAACCTAATCAAATTATTCACAAGTCTAGCCCCTAACCATGTAGACCCCGCAATACACAGCCCTTCCATTACCGTCCTCCCCCTGCCTTAATCATATCGAACCAAACCAATGTCAATTTTCCCTTTAGAACGAGCAGCAGCCGCAGCAAACAAAGCACGCCGATGTCTGACACACAAAGATTCCACTGACACAAAACACACTCTGCTCCCTCCAGGTCCATTTGGGCTCGGCATCTCAAATGAGTCCTTGGTTACAGTCGCTTTTCATCTGATGGACACGTTTATAAGGCAGGACCGCAAAATATCAGCGGCAAGTAAGCAGTGCAGCCATCCATTACAAACCAATAAATTCCTTATAATCTGGAAATTCCAAATAGCTTCGTTTACTGCACGGGAGTGACAGCTGACAGAGCCTACAGTCCCTAAACCTGCAAATGAAATGTCTGAGTCCATCGGAAATTATCCTCAAACACACGACTGGCCTCAGATTCTTCTTAACCTCTCCAGACACTAAAGAGGCAGAGTAAGTCTTTATGCAAACATCGGCTAAAAAGTGTGTTTAATCACACGCGCTCAGTCCAAAAGCACATGTCACTTGGCACTCGGTCAGTTCTGATCTCCAGGGCCGTGTTCCCTTTGCGCTCAGTGCAGCACTGCGGCTGCGTGGCGGCACCTCGAGGGTTAACGTGTCAGCCTCCATCAGCGCAAAGTTTACATCCGGCATGCGGTCAATTTTCAATGACTTCTTTTCCCACGTCGAAATAAACTATTTTATGTCTCCAAATATGCAGATCATTTTGCTTAATGAAAGATGCTTGACGTCTCCGATCCAATTAATATGCAAATGCAAGTGAGGATTTATTTGTGACATTCTGTATGGGTGAGAGAAAACAAAAAGGCCTCTTAACAGCAACACTAATTGCTGTGACTGATTGTCACATATCATCATTCACTCCGAATCTCCTAAATACCACATTTCAGATAAAATTCTTCCATGCACTTTGTGTGGATTTATTTACAAAGGGGTAATATATATCAAAGCGCCTGGTGCAGTGCACAGACTTCCCTCTGCATGACAAGAGCTTACGCAGCTTAGGCAATCGCTTCCCTCGCTCCGGCCGTGCTGGAATAAAACACCTTGAGAGCTCAGAATGAAATGAAATGCATAGATTTCCCATTTCTTTCAAAAAAAAAGTGCACAGCTGTTTTTTTTGTAATAGTTTTCTAACAGTATTCTCCATCTAAGCTGAACACCTTAATGGTCACTCACCTAACACCATCCCGCTTTTACCGCAAAAATAAAATCGCTAATGTAGCCTCGATATTTAAAACCTTTAATGGACACTGCGGTGTGTGTTGCACTTTGCATCATCTCATTGCTTTAATGCCCCAGGCACTGTACCGTCTCAGGCTTGTGTTTGAAACTGCTACTGTTAGATGCTGCATCCTCACAAAAAAAACCCTGAATGCTAACGCTATAAAAAGTGACCAATCCCAATGACCTACTGTCATGCAGCTAAATGGAACCGAACATCTGAGTCAGAGTCTATGTAAACTGTGAGCCCATGGGAGGGGTTCGCATAACAATGTGGCCAATACTGTATATTCAGAGCAGGATGGGAAAGATCAGAGTCATAGGGGAGAAAAAAAGCTCATTTATTCCAGCTCGACAAATTTACAAGGTGTTGGTTTTTTGTTACTTCTTCTTCGTCTTTGTCAAAGTGAGAGCAAGTATGCAAAACTAACAAGCAAATAATTGGAAGATTGGAAATAATGATCCTTAAAAGACGCTTTTGCGAGCCCGCTGTACTTACTGAGCTTTCACGAGTGACGTATTGCGCTGCTGAAAGCTCCGGCAGAAAACGGCAGAGCAATCTGGTGCTTAAAAAGCTCGCTACTGGAATCACAACACAGCAGCCCTTCAACATAAGCACAAAGATAAAGCTAATAATAAACCACCACCAGAACTAAAAGGAATAGTTTGGCACAAAATCAAAAATCTAATTTCCTAGTTGATCTGCTAAGATGTGCTGGGGTGTATGAGGCTCCTTTCTTTAGTTTTACACTGAGGCTGCCGGGCTCATGGAGCTAAAGGGTAAAGAAGTATATAGATCACAAATTAGTACTGCATGCCTAAATCATCACATACCGGCCTCAAAAGCCATCCTGTTGTTAAATCTCCCCTGATGTAGACGTGCTTGTGTGGTGTTTGTGTGGATTATCAGAGTTTTTAAATGATCATTTTATTGACGTGATATGGTACATCAAAAAGTTAGTCCACAGGCCAGCAGAAATTAGTAAAAAAAAAAATCCCAATTTGTTTTCAGTTGTAACTGTACCAGTCCATGAAAATACTAATTTACGTGAAACTGGTCCGTGGTGCAAAAATGCTGGGCGCTGCTGCTCTTTGACATCTAGGGGTGGAAAGATGGTGTTCTGAGAGTGAAAGTTAGAATAGAATGGCAAAGATTTCAAAACCTAGTCATTGTTTTAATTTGAGAGCACAACATGCAGTTCTATACATTGATTTTAAAGCACGTGTTTGAACAGAAGTGCTAGATCACATTATCCGAATATATGAAAACTGAGTGTACACTAGACATTTTCGACCTTCAGGCGAAGCGAATCACACCACATACAGGCAGGAGATTTCCATATTTTTGTGGGAATAATGGTTGTTTTGACAAGTTCTTGTCCTCCGCCGTGCTGAAAAGCTTAAGTTGCGGCTGCGATGAAAAACACAATTATTCGTTCTGTAGGAAATGTTTTTTATACAGTGCTGCTTGTTTAACGATGGTCAGAAAATGGTCCTACTTCATAAGATAGGAACCAATTCATTTTTCTTTTTTCCAAAATACATGTTGTGTTTTTTCACAATGCTTTTAACAAACTCTTTCATCCTCTACATAAAGATGAATAAATAAATGAATAGACTTAAAGGCTGAGGTCACATTTAAATTGATTTATTTGCAGTGATCAATCAAACCCACTGTTGCTGGCAATGTGCAACAAAGTGCTTTTGTTCTTTCAGCAAAGAAGGAAAGCCTATAAAAAATCTCCTTTATTATTTTAAGTGCATGAGATTTGTGCATGTATTGGTTTATGAAAATATACTTTATTGTTTTTTGATGATGCACCTCTACGTCAGTAATATCTCCCGGTTCTCCAGTAACATCTGGAGATATTAAAAATGGACAGAAGTACAGTACATAAGAGTACTAATAATACTAGGAGTCATCGCAAAGCCACCGCAAAGTGCTAAAGAAACACATAAGCTGGTTTATTTGAGATGATTTAACTTGTTTGAGACAAGTCTGTGATGTATATAGCTCTGTGCTGACTGAAGTATTTCAACTTTAATTCAAAACTAAACCAAAATTCAGACATCAAACATGTCTCAGCTGAATTAGCTTCTCTGGGGAAGGGGGAATTGTGGGGCAAACCTCTCCTCATGACATCTAGTGGCACGATGTCTTTCAGAGTGTGTGTGGGTTCTGTATTGTATGTTGCGACTGTCTCTGCTGAGAGGGGCTGTGGTAATCACTCAGCTCCTCTCCGAACAGCCCAGGAAGCTCGGCTGCAGCCTGTTTAGCAGTCCGCGGCTGCTGCAGATTGTAAACAGATCTCCCATGAATTGCGGGTTTAGCGGTTTTGCCCGTCTCCAAACAAGGTGCTCCTGATAACACCGCTCTGTCTCTCTGACAAGGCCTGACAAAAATCAGCCACTTTGCTGCAAACATGTGATTTGAGTGCTGTCACTCAGCTTGATTGACAGCTCTAATCCCCCCCAGGAGCAAATAGGAAGAGAAGACAAACCCTGCCCCCGATATACAATGTTTATTTTTCAATCCTATTAAATGGATAATATTTACCGCCAGCATTTTGAACTGCCTTACATGGACCGGCTGTATGCATGACTTCTGTTATCCAACACTCGCAAACAGCCAACAAATTATTTTTTTTCCCCAAGAATACATAAATATCCACAAGTGCTTTGTAGAACAACACCAAATAGGAGGCAGAGGCTCAGCAATTAGAAGGATTTAGCTAATAACCGCAGGACCGCTGGTTCAAATCTCAGCAGTGTTCTAAGAGATTCGTAACCTGAGGGTTGCTTGTATCGGAGTCAGCTGAACAAGGCATTTAACCCCGCATTACTCAAGGGGTGCTGTAATTCTAGGAGGAGTTGTAAACCTATAACACATGTCGTTTGCTTTGGCTAAAAGTGTCTGCTAATGAAAGTGAACAATACCGCTTCAGTAACGAGGCACAATTTTCCATTTTTTCTTCTCATGAAAAAAAACCTACTATTCCATTTTACTGTATACTGAGGTTGCACTGGATAAACCACAAGCACTATGATGACAGTTCTGTCTATTTAAACAACAATATGTCTTTTAATGTGCCATTGTTAAAGACCAAAATAAATCATCTTTGTTTGAATTTGTGTGGGTTTAGAAATGACTGTCATGATGTCTAACCCTTCAGTAAAGTATATGTTGTTATTATACTATAAAAACAACACTACCTATGTGTAGACAAGGACTGGGCCAGGTAACGCATTATCATCATTGTAACACATTATTTTCTTAACGACTGTGCTCTACGCCTGTGCTCTTCATTAAAAAAGCTTCTTATTTTACATTCGTGTTTGCAAACCAAATGTTATTGCACTTTTGTTCAATATGTTAAAAATATAAGTGCATAAATTTCTGTGCGGTTGGTAGAGGACAGGGGTCAGTAAACGGACTATGACTGACCTGTGGCTATATGGCCCAAATGCAACAAGCGGCGATGCACTGTGTTTTCTGATATCTTTCTAGCATAGCTAGCATGGACTTTTTCCAATTCGTGCTACAGTAGCTTTCCATGGGATCAGACCGGCATCAGAAAACCTTGAGTGCCCATAACTAGGTCACCAGTTTATCGGTTGTCCTTCCTTTGAACATTTTGTCGGTATTCAAATCTGCATACCGGGAACATCCAACAAGACCTGCCATTTTGGAGATGCTCTGTATCTCTGAAGTCATCTAGCCTTCACAATTTGGCCCAAATCTCTCAGATTCTTACGCTAGCCTTTTTTCCTGCTTCCAACACATAAACTTCAGTAACAGACTGTTCGTCTGTTGTCTAATATATCTCAGCCCTGACAGGTGTCACTGTAACCAGATAACTAATGTTATTAATTTCACCTGCTTCAGTTTTAATGGCTAATCAGTCTACATGTAGTGTTTGGAATGCCAGTTTTAAAAAGCAATAATGTGGGATTTGGGGGATTTGGGCTTTACAATGGCTTTTTGTATAACGGCATTCCAGTCTTCATTCATTTCTGGAATCCTGTTTTCTTTTGACAGTCCTCATAAGCATCATCTGGTTGGTAGACCCTTGGTATTTTAAGGCAGCACACTGAGAATAAAAAGAAAGCAATGCGGTTTTCATTTGAGCTGTGAGGGTTAACATGGCAATGGCACAATGAAAGAGCACTACATATCAAGTAAAGCATGACACAGCATGGATACAGTTTGGGATGCTCCGATTCCAGAACATTTTTGGTGGCAAAAGAAATTTGTAAAACTGAATCCAGTCACAGTGATTTAGACTGTCCACAAAACCAATATTGTATGTGTTGAATATTTTGGTATACCTTATTATTCAATTTACACTCACTTGGTTATGTGAATACAGCATTCCCCCGCGAAGAGCTTGTGGATCCAGTCGTTCACTTTTTGCAAATTCACGGACACCGTAATTATCTTCCGCATTTTTTTGGGCAATATATAATTTTTCATGCATTTTAGTAATACATTTTTATGAAAATATAATTCACAATTTTTTTTACATTTCTCCTGATGTAAATTCATCTCTGGCAACTGCACTCCAGCATTCCTGCATCAGAACAGTCTTCCGTGTGGAGCTCAAGTGTTCTCATGTGAAAATAAATTAGCCATTTTTCGGCATTTATTTAACCGCATCACAAATTCGTGTTTTTTTTTTCACAATTTGCAGGTGCTCTTGGAATGCGAATATCGTGGGTCTACTACACTTTGATGCATCAGTCAAGAGACCAAAAATTACTGCAGATCTCCAGAACACAGAAAAAAAAACTGTGACTGATTAGATGGCGTATCTTTACATTGCATACTGTGCAGCCCTACTGTAAAAGGTGCCACAAAGGGTTATTTGAGCAATGCCATGGAGGAATCATTTTAGTTCCCTAAATAACCATGCTTCTCAATCAAATGTGCCTTTATGATGCTGACAAAACGTAACAGTTCTTTCCACTACAAGGGTTCTTTCATGAAACTACACTGTGTAAAGGTTCTTTATACCTTTAAAAGATCCCACACAGATCTTACCTTTGTTCTCGGACTGCTAACAGTGTCCCATCCAGAAAACACCAAAGCCACCGTAGTTACACCAGATATAAAGGTTTTGCATTCCTGTCCCAGCACCACAACACACTACACCATCAGTCTCTGGCTATTCCAATAAGTTCCTGTTCAAATTTGTGGACATTCGCTCCAATAAAGACCTCAGGCATTTTTACAGCTGTGTCAGGCGGAACACTGTCAGGTATAAATTAACCAGTGAGCTAAAAGCTTTGTTGTCCTGCAGGAAAATGCAAGTCTTCAAGCATTAAGCATATATTAATTTTCAATGGAGCAGCAATAATGGAAGTGTTTTATGAACAGCAAAGTGCCACGGTCTTGTCCGACAACTAACAAGGCTGTGGTGCTGTGATGGGCCACTCACACTGAGTCGCGGACACGTCCGACCCGCCTTTCTGCGGGCCACTCTGGGCGGTGGAAATCAAATAAGAGTTTGTAGGGTGAAGTGTTTGGAACGGGACACACCACTGCTCCACCTGTGCATGTGCCAACTTGCTTTATTCTGACAACGGTGAATGGCAAGCTCCCACATGCCGCCAGCCGCTCTAACTCTGCCCGGCACATTCGTCTCTATTAGAGCTGCTGAGGATATGATAGGTGAGGGGCTGTGTGGAGTGACTGGCTCAGAGTCGATGGGTGGGGGGGCCATGTGTGAATGCCACATCACTATAGAGCTTTTATGGCTAACTGCAGCATTCTTAAGCCGGGTGCCAGTTTTCCATTTCCCCAGCTTTATTACCGCACACATAAAATTGCTTTAGATGTGATGATAGCAATAGGCATTGTGCATCCTTCCAGTCCCGCTAAGAGCTTCTTCAAAACAAATGTGGCCCTTACAGAGATCTTATTAACAAGGAGATCAACCCGGTTCTGTTCTTTGTGCATTAATGGAAATGCGCACAATCTCATCCCCAAAAATGCCTAAAATCCCACAATAAATCGGACACAAATGCAGCACACCGGAAGGTATTCTTTCAGCTGAGCCCAAAGTCAGCAATCGACTTTATTCCACCTCAGGTGAAAATGGCTTTGGTCTTTTCAGGCAGACCCAAAGGACAGGCAGAGTGTTATAGGGCCCCAAGCTGATGCCCCAGTGACTCGGCCAGCCACTTTTCCAAGGCCTGCTACTTGATTAAATGCATAATCCACTACTCCCCATCCCCAATGATTTACTGTGCCTTTAAATCAGCTTGCGCACACATAAAAACCTCAAATAAAAATCACCAAGAAAAACCATTGCACTCTAACTGTTCTATTAAAATGATACCCAGCCCGGCCTTTCTTCTCGGCAATACCGTTTATTCCACATGAATGCGTATCTTCATTTTTTTCCCTTCCTAGGTGTGCATATAAAATATTTAAAGTTTAAAATGTCAACGTTGAAACATCAAATGCAGGACTCTCTCATTAATCACCCGGGATGGAGGCTCCCTTTTAAGGTTATAACCCTTTGAAAGAGCAAAAATTACATTTTTGACCTTGAAGATGAGACAAACTCATAAACGTAAAATAATTCACAGTTTAAAGGAGAGAGTTATCTGCTGGCTCAAATTGCCACGCGGCGGCTTGTGGGAGACACCAAACAATTTTTTTTTTCATTTTCGTATTTACAAAGAAGCTGTTCAGATTAATTTGAAATCACATCAAGAAAAAAGAAACAAAACTGAGCGAAAGCATCAAACAGAGCAAACGGCCTAACTTTCAAATCCACGGGGCACGGCTATCTGCACGGCACGGAATGTTGGCTTTTTTCATGCAGTTTTATTAAATGGTGCATGACATTTTCATTACTCAAGGAAATTAAATTCACTAATTTTCTTACAAGCCTGGTACGTCTGCTATTTTAGGGAGGTGCGCGGGAACAGAACAATACTTCCAACACCTACACAAAGAAAGGGATTGTGGATCTACCTTTTCAAAGAAGTAGAGAAAAAGAAAGTTATTTAAAAGCAGGAAAGCAATTTGCTCTTTAATGAAACAAGTCGTGGTTTTGATCTTCAGCTAAACTGGCATTTGGACGTG
Organism: Rhabdalestes septentrionalis; assembly: GCA_037832545.1. Classification (NCBI taxonomy): domain Eukaryota; kingdom Metazoa; phylum Chordata; class Actinopteri; order Characiformes; family Alestidae; genus Rhabdalestes; species Rhabdalestes septentrionalis. The sequence continues at coordinate 23,255,304 of JBBMFX010000128.1, read as the reverse complement.
CATTAATCAAGAGGCGAGAGTCGTGTGAAAAAGTGCCTGAAATAAGGAACACATACTGTTTCTTACACATAATTAGCTGCATCTCTCATTAGATAGAGACGTACTGAACAAATACTGAACAGAGAGATGCTGAACAAAAAGGTTTCACCTAACAATACTGGGTTTTTCAAAGATAAATATGACTCAAAATTAGATCAAATTGGACCAAAGCATTCGCTACTGTATATGAGATTTCGCCACAATAAGCTTACCCCTTTAACCACCAAAACAAACAAATTTGCTTAGTGCAGAGCCACGTTTCGAGCCCAACATGCTGAGCTTGATAGCTTGTGCTTCGGCACTTATCTAGGAAAACATACAAATGACTTAATGTGGTGTAAATCAGTCAAACTCGCCCTTTAATTTGCTCCACATGTCATAAAAGAACAACCCAGAAAACAAACACTGAGGCTCAGCTCAGAAGTGATTTCCGTGCCGCTGTGTACTCTGGCAGTAGCCGAGGTGCCGAGGGTTTTAGAGGGGGGAAGGCCAGGGAGTGCAGGCCCAGATGTGTGAAGCTGAGCAGGGCCAGTGAAAGTGACAGAGTCAGCCTGAACCTGGCTCTCCTCCTCTGGAGATGAAAAGGCTGATTACTCCTCCTCTCTGGTGGAGGAGGGGGAGCAACCACATGTCTGACAACATCATCGGAAAAGAGAGTACTGAGCCCCTCTGGGTCCTATAGCAGCTTACATTTAATGTAGACGAAACTCACGCTAAAAAGGAGACGACACCAAGGTCTGTGCAATAATATAACTGAGCACATTAAAGCAAAGAGGAGAAACAGGCTAGCTTCTCCCAGGCTGTTGTTTTAAACTACATCTGACTGCATTTAAAGCAAGAAGAAGAAAAAGCATGTTGCAGAGTGTGGGGCGTGATTAATGCATGGTAAAGCCAAATTCTTAATGGAATTATTGAGGTAACTCCATTAAGAATAATTAATCAGACGCCAGCCGACAAACCCAAAGTGACGAGACTGAAAGGCTAACCTCATTTTCAAATGAAGATAAAGTCAAAGATAAGGCAGCTCAGAGTGCCGCATGCTTCCATGTGTGGTGTATAATATATTGGCAGCCGATATTACTTCGATTTGTTTTTTCAACTCTGAGTCATCTTAAGCGACCTCGTATCTTTTTAAACTGCCACTAACACATCACAAGACAGTTCAACACTCTTGGAGGAGAGTGCTAATCGCTACTTCTGTTTCATCAGCTAACAGCCTGTGTGAGAGAAGGGGAAGGGGGAGGTCCAGATGTAAAGGTAATATTTACAGCATCAAGTTAGATGTCGATATCAAAGCTTGGTCCAATTAATCATGAAAATGAATTAAACTCGTGGCACTGCATGAATTACATGGTTAAAATATAACAATCAACTTATCAATTATTGGTGCTGCTTTAAGCTGTGACAAAGTGTTATTATCATTTGTCATGATCATCCTAGAAATTCTGTATTGATGCAGGCTTATATATTTGGGTAAATATTTGTAATAATATAAATGAGAAATATCCCCTGTTCTTTCTTTTCTTACACTGAGGCAAGAGCCTTTAAAGCCTTTCAGAGCAGTTTGCCTGGGCTGTCTCTGATGTAGGGGCAGACACGGTTACTTAACCAGCAGATCTCAGTGAGGTTCATCTAATCAGTGTAACCACTGCAGCCAATTTAAGCAGAGACAATCAGCCCTTAACCAGCCCTGTGACACTGAGAGGCTACAGCGAAAACAGACCAGAGATCCAGAAATGCAGCAGAGGGTCATCAGTTCTGCGAGAACAGGGCTGCTGTACTTAACGTGACTAAGGAGGGTCAGTGCCCGAGTCATGTTGATTCTGGCTCCAACCGCGCACTTCCAGAAGCCTTCTTATTAACTACTGGGAAATGAAAAGGGTAGACTACAGTCTGCTGAGGTTTATTAGTTCTTAACTATGGATGAGTGACTGGGTCCCTCCCACAGCCAGACTCTTAAAAATAATGGTCCTTAAAGGTGGAGGCTCCTTCATTAAACATCAAGAGGTTCTTCACACTCGCACAACTTATTTGAAACAATGTTTTTTTGGGGAACCATCCAATAAAAGAACAACCAAAAGAGGCCATCTTTGTCTTTCTATATCCCAGACTTTTCAACAGCTTGCAACAGTTGTCACAGACCATTTTATCTGCAAACATGAAATAGAACAGCTTCTATCTGCAATTCCACACCAACAGGATTCAGGACAGACGTGAGAAATGTGTACTCTATGTCTCTTTAAACGAATTTGAGTCGAATCTTTTTTTTGTTTTGATTCTGGTCTGCCGTGTTGTTTTCTGGACTTGCACACCCATTATATAAGTCTGCTGTATGTTTACATATTCAGTCATGCCAGCCATCTACTGAAATAATCAATAGCAACCTACAGGCATATGGCCATACAGATATGATGGAAGCCAATATGTTTGAACAGTGTTGCTTTTGTTATTTTTTTATTACATCTTTTTTAAGCGTGCAGCTTTCCAATGTGTAAACAAAACCAACAAGGTCCCAAATTAATGACTTCATATTAGCTGCAGTTACTTGATCCGTCTGCCCTGCACAAAACACGTTAAAGAGCCACTAATGGATAAATATGAACATTAAACAATGAGATTCTCAGTCTGACAGTGGGCAGAAAAGCAGAGCAAAACTTTTTTCCCATCTAATGAGGCTGAATGTCATGAAAATTAAGCAAAACATCTTTTTAAAATTCCACATTCGGTAAGAGAAGTTGACAATGTCATGACGAAGCCTCATAAACCATATCTGTTGGGAGAAGAGAGAGTAATTGGTGCAGTATGCCTCTTTATCCAGAGGGCTGTTATGATTAAACTTAGACACACATTTCAATTCCGCAGTCATATCGAGAAGAACAAGGGACGAGACAAGATCAAGAAATCCTAATTATAATTACAAAATTACATAGGGTACAACAAGGGCGCCTGGTTTAATGGTAATAATTACAGACATAAAGTACTAATAGGAAATATAGCATTCTGAGAGCACTGGCTTAAGACTCCCATGAATGCGGGCGTACGTGTGCTTGCGCAAGAGTGGGTGTGTGTCAGGGGGTGTCCAGATTCCACTTAAGCATCGAGAACTCTGATTAATAGGGTTCACTCTTGTACCACTGGCCCTTTAAAGGACCTGCTCTGAATGAAAAAAATGCCCATCATGCACCCAAAGCGCCACACATGCCCTTTTCCTGTCTGCCTTTATTACTCTGCCATGATCCTCTTAAGCAGACCGCTTCTCCGGCGCAATACCATATGGTTTCAGTTAAGCCCAATTTCTTTTTCTCTTCATTTAAAACATGCATTCACTCTGCCAGAAGCATTACGCCGCCCTGCTCCTCGCAGGCTTTTGCTCCTTTTTTGGCCTTGCCTTTTTTAAGGAGCCCTCAATACCTCCCCGTTGAAATTAATTTAGTGCCACAACAGAGGCGTATTTGGGCTTTTAATAGCATTGTAAGTAATTTTAAGGTAATTTGCTCCAGATTCCAACATTAACCTTTGAAATGGAGTTCAGAGCATAACCGAACTGGAGCCGATGCTGATGTACGCACATGACATTCAAAAGGGATTTTCAGCTTATTACGCATTATGACAGACGTGGCAGGTCAATGCTGTTAAGGAGCTCCGCTAGTTCAGGAAAGCTGCAGATGGAGCCACAAACCAACATGCAAAAAAAAAAAAAACTGCTGATATTAAAAAATAAGGTTATCTGAAAATGCAATGACCTTACTGCACTGGAGGATCATTTTGCTACAAGTATTATTGCTTGAAATGAGCAAAATATTATGCCAACAGTATAAGTAACAGTCATAAGGAGTGTTTCATCCTGGGGGAACAAAACAAAGTTGCCAATCAGAAAAGAGGTTGTTTACATATACTGGTCTTAAAGGCTCAGGAACAAAGATTGTTTTTGATACATAAACTCACAGTGTACACATTAAGGAAATAATTATAAAAAAGTGAAGATTCCCATAGTTTGTACAGTCTGCTATGTTCCATAATGAGATACACTGACTACATTTGACATGCTAACTTTAACATTTGAAATCCCATTTCTTACAAGGGCTAACACGAGTGTCGGTGCGAGCAGTAAGCCATCAAAAACACTCCTCCACATCCTCAGCTCAGGGGATATCCACAGCCTATAATCCACACAGGGGGCTGAATCTTTGAAGTGGAATATGTCTGTCAGGTGACTCGCCTGAGCCTCACCTGAGACTTCAGTTCCTGTGTGTGATACGCCACACTCCGCACCGCCATCTTCCCCTCGCCCCTCCCCAGCCCGCACACAAACTAATTGCATGTTTGTCTTCACTTCCCTGAAGAGTCCGGACAAAAACATCAACACCACAAATCGCTCCGTTCTGTACGTGAGCTGGCACTCCTGCGTTCATTGATACGCCACACCATCGCTGCCGTAACCAAACTAGGAAGACCTCCAAAATGGAGACTGTAGGAGAAGGGCATAACAAGTTTTTAATGTAAGTTAACAAAATATTTTAATCTAGGTCATTTAGGACCATTTCAATTTTGGGTCAGTTTTAGTGAAATTCTCACACAGTGTCACAGGCAGCAAGAAACTGCTTGTAATAGTTTGATCAACTTCCAAACATTCTGTTGATTTTCTGTGAATCTTCGTACACATACATATACATGTACGCAGCACTTTTATTTGTACATTTTTGGGCATATTTCCTATTCATTTGGTCTTTAATAAACACATGTGCACACACACACACACACACACAATTTCTGAATAGGCCACACTTAATGTCCATTTTTGTCTAATATGTTACATTATATGCCTGAAAATGTGCACAATATACAGAACATGCACTTGCTTTCACTTAGAATATCGAACCTTTTTGCATACTTTATGCGCACCACATAGGACAGCACTAAACACAGAGAAAGACGAGGCTGGAAGCAGTAGCGGGTCCCAGTGAATACTGTTTGATGTGACCTATGTTTCCCCCTCTGCTACAGTAAAATCTCAGTTTCACCTGCATGAGATCTGAGACTTATTCAAGATTTCTTCAGGCACCTCCAGGCCTTTTTTCAGACGAGGGCCAATCAATTAATCAATAGCGCGCACTTCGAGGTCATGACAAAAATGTTCTGCTTTAACTTTGTCGTTTAAAAAAAAAAAGGCTCAGTGTGCGTTGTTGATCCTTCTTGATTGCCAACGATCTAATCTCGGCAAATCTCAAAATTTAAGAAAAACAAAATCAATAGGTTATTTTACAGCGGCCGCAGACATTACCACAAACTCTTGCCCCCGATAAGCCTCAATTAAGTTGGGTGCCGCAGTAAGACAATGACACGTCCAAATTTAATTCAGCCTTTTACCAGAATGATTATTGACTATGTTTTATGTACGAACAACAACTGCCCGTCAGACAATGTGCAGACTAAATAGATGCTGCTCACTAGTGCAGAGTAATACCAGCTCACCTCAGACATAACAAATGTTGCAGCTAACCCTTAAGTGTCTCTACAAAGACAGAACACTGACTGCAGTCTCCTAAGCCAACTCTTTGGTCCTAATCTGTGAAAACAAGAGTTAAATCCACATCACAGCACACGGGGTAAAGCAGACAATCTTCATGGCAACCTAGCCCAACAAAGGCCTATCTTAAGCCATGTGCGGATTACAGCGCTGGGCATCACGGGAGACGAGGGACAGGTGGATTTTTCAACAGAAAAGTCCCTCTGCGATTGTGTAAAATGTGGAAACTCTGTTGTGGTTTGGTACCCTCTATTGGGTGATTTAATATTATCCTCTGCTTACTGGCTCTGTCTCTTTCCTAGAGATCTGCTGTTTTTTGAAGGTTCAAACGCTGCAGTAGGGATGATATTACCCTACCTTTAAAAAACATTCTGGCTAAAATTAAACAGGACCTGAATCGACTGAGACGTGCTAAACTCTTGCGAAGTCATCAGTGGCCTCCTAGGTGCCCGGCGATAGAAACTGAGTAGAAAATGGTTAAATATGAGCAGAGGTGTGAGGAGGTTTCCTCTTTCGAACATAATTACTGCTGGCAATCCTGGCTGATTCCATAATTCCAAAATCCTGACACTTCACAAAGACATTATAATTGCCTGCGCTGGCCTTTTGCTCGCTGCAACGTTCCATTAATTAATTTTTTTTTTTTGCCCAGGATCTGTCTCCAAATGTATTTCTGCTTTCTCATGAAACGCAGCTCATAAGGACGTGTGGAATTTTCCACGAAAACACGAAAAACAGTCCGGCGAGCAGAGCAGTGCGGTGGGGCCCAGGAATAGTCCCATGATTTGGTGCTAAATACACATTGGACATGCAAGAATTCCAGAAATGGGGCAGAGCTAAGACTAAATGAAAATGAAAACAGTTCACGGTGCCATAACAAATTAGGGATGAGCTGAGACATTAGGTTAGATGGCAAAAAACAAAAGTCAACAAACTCTCGCTGAAGCAACTTCCAAAGTGGTTTACTTCTGCAAATAACTATTAAAACAGTAAAACACCTAATGCATAATATCGGAGCATGATCATCCAAACGAAAATGGAACTGTAGAAGAACTTAGAGCTGATAGAGATTGTGTTGATTTAGGACTGAAGTGTATTTACATTCTGAAGGGGGCCATAATGAAGGGGAAAGTGGAGACAGAGGGCATAAAACAGTAAAGACAGACACTTCAGGAGCTTGGAGCTGTTTGCTCACATCAAGTCATTCCCTATGAAACACGCCCGACGAGGACAGCACTTATTAGGACGGAGGAAGAAAAAGCTCCCTGCGAAATTCTCTTCTGAGTCCAGCCGCCTGCCTATGAAGAAGCAGCAAACGGCGCCGCCAATGATTACAAACACAAACAGACACTCATATTAAATAAGACAATTCGAGGAGATTCGAAAAAAAAATCCCTGTAGAACACCCAAAGCTAGAGGCTTAAAGACTTACTCACTGCTTCTTATCTTCATTTACTGCGGAGAGGGAGAACGAAAAAACACATTCTACTGTCTGTTCATGGGTTCTGATCCAGCTTCAATTATTCCATCTGAAACATTTGGATTTTAGAAGATGCAAACACACACACACACACACACACACACACATCCGAAAACAGACACACACACACATGGTTTTCAGAGCTATAGATGGATTTTGAAAAGCAGCCTCAAAAAAGGCTCCTCATTAAGACCATCTTTCCTTCTTTCTTCTACATTTTTTTCTTCTTTTCTTTCAGAACAGACCCCTCACCCCTTTGTTGCTTGTCTTTTATGCACAGATCTGCAAAAATTTGCAAATACAAGGCAGGGAAAGCAAATGTAGAGGCGCTAAAACACTAAAAAGGGACAAAGAGATGGAGGCGAGGACAGAAGGCTAAAATGGCATCATCTCTAAACTTAATGAAACAGCATCCCTTATTTTTTTTTCCAGTAATTATAATAAAGATGGAAAAACATAATAAACGTCTCCCAGCCCCCACCTGCTAACAGTAATTATAATAGACTCAACAATAAATGGTAAAGCAGCACAGAGCTGCATCTTGGGAATTCTCAGGGGTCTGTGGATTAGCTCGAAAAGCCTGAATGATTAAAATACACTAATTAAAATTTTGTGTTCCTTGGTAACTCGTCTTCCAGAGGCCCTCGCTCTGGTAAAATGGGAATAAATGTGACAAAAGCAAATACTGCTTTAGACTTCAATAAGTAAACATGCTTTATAAACTTTTTGTGCATCTTTTTTTGGAGCATAAAAATGGTTTATGATATTTATATTAATCATGTTCTTATTGCACTCTAAACGCAGAGGCTCCTAAATGCTACTGAGATTGAAAGTATAGTTCTAGAGATAAAAAAGGCTCTTTAATTGGTATACAATCTTCACATGTAGAGGTTCTTTAGAAAGATTCTCCACACATCTCATTCATCCAACAGTCATCCATCAAAAGCTTCTAAGGTGGTTCTTTCATTTAATCCCCACAAAGAACCTTTTCTTGGTACATTTGCTCCCTGAGGTTCGCTAATGATGTTTGTATGTTTTTGGAAACACTTTATTGAGAACCAATTCATCTTTAAATGACCACTTTGTAACTTCTCTTCATCCCCAGGCAGCTTTGTTACTGTGCCTTTATGACTGAAATCTTTCAATAACCACCTTAAAGCAAAACTCCTGTAGGTTGTATCGACAGAATACTAGTGAATGCAATACATTCAAAACATGAAGATAATTCTAGATGTTGGCCACATGCTCAGGAGAGTGAACGGTATGATTTGAAGCCTCACCAGTGTTTAAATATCCAAGTCTTCTATTTTAAATCAGTGAAGAAAATGCACCTTCTCACCATGTGAGCACCTTTACTTATAATAGACCTTATAATAGAACTTATAATAGACCTTTTTGTTTTTCCAGCATGGTAACCAGGCTCCGGTCGAGGTCAATGTCAAAGTTGGAAAAAAGTAGGCTTCCAAATGAAAATATTTTTCACATCCAACAATCCCATCTCTACTTCCAAAATGTGTTCTGAACACCATGACCGAGCTTGTTCCTTGCAGTAATGTGAATACAGGGATGTTCAAACTCATTTGTGAGCACCATGTCATTAGGCTTTCACCACAGTTTTATGTGGAACTTTTTTACTTTCCGAAACACTCCCATCAAAATGTGATCAAAGCTGGCCTTGAATGCAGTTGGAAATCCTTTCAAAACGTCCATCTCCAAGATGTTCGAGCCCGGTCATCTCCATAGCAATGTAGCAACGAGCATGAAACGGTTTGGCACCAGAACCGGTCAGATAGTCTGAGATAAAACGTATGCAATTAGGTACAAAGGCTAGCCTGAGAGGCTACCGCCCCTATTCCTTGAAGAACATGCATTATGGATAAACAGGGAGAAGCTCCTCGCGTTGTCTGACACACATGGAGAAAATGTCAGACACAAAAAACAACAACATCTGATCAAAGGGTGAAAAGCAGCAGTAGTAATTATGCTCCAGCCACTTCATCTAAAGCTGCTGCTAGTCACTCGCAGCCTGGCTTCTGTGGAAAACATAATATCACCAAAGTAGTCGTAGTGGAAATCTAATGTGTCACCAGTGTGGTGAGGGGCATGCTTTTAAAGAGGGTGCGTTTTTTTTTGGCAGGTCCCAGAGGAGCCCGTCCAAAGAGGCCAGCAGCTCTCCCCCCATGCATTACGCTGTCTCTGTAAATGATGGTAATCTGTTGTTTTCTGTCAGCAGGGACAGCGGAGCAGGATAAGACACCTTCCCCCCCGAATCCCCCTCTCTTTGAGAAATGGATACAGCAAGTCAATCCCCTGGTAAAATCACAGAGAATCAAACGCAACGGAGATATCAAAGTGCCGAGAACATGTCGAGGTTACTGCCGACAGCTGCGCAAGCGGGACGCTCTGGGACGCTCCGAGCAGAGCAAAAATCTTTTAAAATGATGAAACACAGCCATAAATACATAGACAAATGTTTTAGGGGGAACGTGTGATCACATAAATAACCTAATATCAATTCAAGTTTAATATTCCAGCGTTATTTCAGCGGAAAAAGAGAAAGAGGCTGCTGTTTGGAGCTCAAAGTGCAGTGTTCTGCTGTCCAGTAATGCTCAGAGATTAATCATATATACAGGTGTACCAGAGTCAGCATCACACATCAGTCCTGATTTAAGTATCATTACTATTAAAAACCTAGATTTAAGTTTTATACTAATAAATAACAAAGACATAGTTAACCACAATATCATCAGGTGTGTGATTCAGAATGTTTTGGTTTATAAATTGGGAGTTTCCTTCTTGCAAATGTTTTTTCTGTATACTTGAACAAAAAATTCGTTGAAAAATATAATTATAGTTAATTCCACTTAACTGATCAGCCCAGATATGTTTAAAGGGCAATTTTGCTTCTTTAGTTAAGAACTTAACCTAACATAGCTAACAAATGCTGGAAGTCAATAGTCACCCAAATCATTGCTATAAATACCCCCATAAACCTTCTCTCAGCCAGATCCAGCTCTTCTTCAAGGTGATGACTTGCTATGAGCCATGCTTGCAACATTTTTTTCACAACCTGAAAAAAAGGTTGTGAAAAGAGGGAAGGACAACTGATCCAGGATCAGATTTGTGAAGCTGGGTGCCACTTCAGAGATGTTTTAGAGACACACTATTATTGAAATAGTGTGAGTGACTATTAACACTAGTGTTTGTTGCCTCCATTCTGCATTAGCCACATAGCTCTAGAGCCAAATATCTACATTGTTCTGGGGTTGGTGAAAAATTGTGTAAATTAGATTTTTTTTGCCAGATCTTTCCTTTTTACAATACTACAATACATTCTTTATTGCGCAGTACAAAAATCTAAGAAGGGTTGGTAAGGCATGACTTTAGCAGTGTAGTAGCACTTTTGAAGCATGGGTCTATTAACTTTAATAATTAAATTTAATAATGGAAATCTACTGCTATCGACTGCTATATTTGGAAAATACTGTATCAATACCACCCAGCACACAGTTCTCTGCACTCAGTACTGCTCTCTAGGAAACTACATCCGGCTTGCTGTCATCCAAACTTGGTCATGTACAATTTCCTTTTTAAAATTATTATATTATTTTATATATTTTTAGGAGAAGTGTCCTTCCTTCGCTGGTGGAGTGGAGAGCCAGGGATAAATGAATGCCAATTACGGGTTTGGAGCTGCAGATCTGGCCTGGTCAGGAGGCCCTAGCCTTGGCTGCTGAGGAGTCAAACTACAGCTGTGCCTCAGGAAGCTGCTGTAATCCCCACACGTATTATTGGGCAGGCTCAAAAGATTCAAAAAGCCTGCTTACAAATTTAATTACCTTTTCAGTTAACCAGAGCTTAGGAGCCAATGACCTGCTATTTCCACTGCAGGCCAGTGACAGGGGGGGGGGTTTGGGGGGCACGGTGAGACAAGTGGGCACTGGAGACTCGCAAGGCAGGCAGAAAGCTCATGCCCTCTCAGTGCCAACCAACAGACAATTCTCAGGGTAAACTCTAAACACACACACACACACACACACTGGTGGCCTCTGCATGGAGAGCAAATTAGATCCTCTTCATTAAGAGGCAGGCAGAGGATGCAGAGCAAAACAATGCGAGACTGATGGGATGGAGAGATAAAGTAGTTAGGTATTGTTGCTGTCACAAGAAAATCTTGATGGCTTTTTAGCCTCGTATATTCTCAAAAAATATAAACCAAATTCGTTATGACTTGGTACAGCAACGTTAATTCCAAAAATAATTTGGAGGTTCTTTAAACTTTAAAAAGATTCACCTGTTAGATCTGTCCGATTGTCTATTAGAGGTGACATATTATACCTCTTTTTGAACGAGTTAGAATAGGTCTATGGGCTTCACAAAACATGTTAATGAGGTTCTTTTCACAAACTCACTCTCACATAAAGAGTTCTCACCAGCACTATACTTGAATGTTTTAGTCCCTTTCAAAATGAGCCATTTAAGGGCTCTGTCACTTTTATACAGATACACACGTGGACAAAATTGTTGGTACCCCTGAAATATTTCCGGAAAATTCCGTTTCTCACAGAAAAGTATTGCAGTAACACATTTTTTGCTTTACACATGTTTATTCTCTTTGTGTGTATTGGAACAGAACAAAAACAGGAGGGAAAGCTAATTTGACATAATGTCACACAAAACTCAAAAAATGGGCTGGACAAAATTATTGGCACCCTTTCAAAATTGTGGATGAATAAGATTGTTTCAAGCGTGTGATGCTCCTTTAAACTCACCTGGGGCAAGTAACTGGTGTAGGCAATATAAACGCTTTGGTGGGAGATACAGGAGGACACCACAACTGACACAGAGACATAAAAAAGCAAGACTACAGTTTGCCAATCCCCAATTTCGCTGACACACATGTCTTTAGACACGTGGAGGAACTGAAGATCCCAGAGGAAACCCATACCACCAAGAGGAGAACAATAATTACTAAATTAATTACTATTAATTAATTACTAAAACAAGACCACCTCCACAGACAGTTATTTAAAAAGGTACATATATGTCTTGTATATCAAAAAATTATTTGGAGTGTGCAAATCACAATGGAATTGTTTAGTTAGTCACTTTGGATAAAAGCATCTACCAAATGTATGTAATGCAATGTAAGTGTTTCTGGGCGAAAAAAGTTTCAGAACCCCTGTTAGAGGCAGAGTGGGGACCAGGAGAATTTTTTTATTTCCCTCTGCTAGCAGTTAAAGCTGAAAGTTAACTGATGACTTCAATCAGGTGTGTCTGAGCAAGAAAATCACCAAACTGTGCAAGAATCTGGCCCTCCAGGACTGGAGTTTCCCCACCCCTGTACTGTGGCGTCGCTCCAAAGAACTCTTTTTTGGCACCTTATTTTTAAAAGTGCAGGAGAAAAGAAAGCAGTGTTTTTAAAGTTTGTTCAATTAACTTTAAACTTTATAATGGCTCTTTACTGACAAAATGGGCACATCATTTAAAGCGCAGTCGTTGTTTTTGAATAGTGTAAAAGATATAAACTGAAAAATAATCATTTTTAAATTTTATAATAATAATAAACAACAGCAACAAAATAGACCAAGTGCTAACACTGAGCATGCAGGACAAGCGCGGCTTCATTTGGTAACAGAGAGGAGCACAGACATACAAGTTCTCTCAGATATGCCAAATCAGGGTATCAGATTTCTGCATGTGTGTTTGCTTGGTGGGAGACAGGTAAAAGTGGGAGACTGAGAAAAGCCGGAGCGCAGGAGAGTGGCAGGGCGTATTTGTCGTAGTGTGGCCAGTCTGCGAAAGTGCTAATATGAGCCCCACCGTCTTTGTTAACCAAAAAGTTAACATGACTCTGTATTCTAAAAAACTTCTGCCTCACTGCAATTACACAAAAGAAAATGAACACTTTCAGGTTGCCCCGGTAACCTAATTGCATCAGTACATTGCACACAGGAGCCAAAGTAACTGAATTTTGATGAAAAGGCAGCGATAATTTACGGCATGGAGAAATTAGTTGCCGTGGCGACGCGTTAATTACATCTCAAATTAACAATGCAAGTGTAGTGAAATTAAATATAAATCATATTTTCTGCATAAATTACAGGGGTTGATTAGTGCGGGCGCCAGGAGAGAGAGGTTGGGATTCCAAAGGCCTGTCACATCAACCCCCCAAACGCCCCCCCACACACACCCCCGCCCCCTGACACCCCCCCTCTGTCTCTTCAGCTCCTCTTAAAGAGAGACACTCTCACAGGCACACTCAGGGAAGAAGCATGCAGAGGTGTGTGTGTGTGTGTGTGTATTTATGTGTGTGTGCGTGCGCATGTGCGTGGATGCATGTGTGTGTATGTGTGTGTATAGTGACAGAGAGGATTAAATTGCTTAAAGGAATAATCCAGTGAGTTTTTTTTACATCATTTGAATCTATATTGTTGTTTACCTGCAATTAGTGAAAGAACAGGAAACATCAGCTGATGCAGCTGCCCTCTGGTTTCCATTATAGGGAAGTTCCAAAATGCACCAATCACTCCCTACTCCATTATTTGTGTATTGCAAAAATTGAACTATTGCCCATATTGAATTAATTGTCTTTGTAACGTCATGAGAACCAGCTGATTTACATATTTGACCTATTTAGCCTATGGCAGTTTAGTCCCACCCATTCATACTTGCATTATGAGGAGTGTTTCATCCTATACTGCAGTCTGAATGAGGCAAAATGCAAGGCAGCCAATCAGAACAGAGGGAATTTACATAAAATTTAAAGACACAGAAACTTAAACAACAGCCAGTTGAATTCTCTGTATTTGGTACACAAAACGTGGATCAACAGATCTTTGGATGGGAATATATTTAGAATATTTGTGTGTTTTTATAATATTTGCATGGTTCTACTAACTCATTGTTTGTGGTTGATATTAACATTTCGAGCAGGTTGGATTTAGGTTGAGAACACTGGAGTATTACCTTTTTAGTATAATCAATCCTCAATCAATCCCACCAAAACCAGTCAAACTACACTGCTTTAACGAACATAAAAAAAGCAAGATTGTCCAGTCCTCACATAGTTTCCGTTTCAAAAGCAACACCTGTGTTAATCATGTTTAATTAGGTATAAGGTGACTATTAAATATATCAGTGTTTCAAAAACTCCACCCTTTACTATGTTTTCTGATATTTTCTATACTGTTAGAATGCTGATTCCCAAGGATAAAAGCATCTGGAAAACTAGCAGATATTCCCGGATAGAGAAGGTGTGAAAGAGGGCTTGTTCCAAGAGAGTCTATACACTTCAGTTCCTCACATACAACGGCGCTTCTAACCTCAGAGCATCCAGAACAAGCCTGGGGAGCAGTGTGTGTTCAGGGGGTTGGCTGGTAGGAGGAGGGGGAGCACAGCACAAACAACAGCAACAGGAACCAACTTGAGCCATCTAAATTATTCATTCTCCAGATGGATTCCTTTCCCCTTGAATTTTAGACTCAAATAGACCTATTCACCTACGCTTTTTGGTGCCATTGCCATTCGCATTTCCAACGCTACTCGAGCCGCAAATCAACCCATACCATCATGTCAAGACACAGCTGTGTAAAAAATCAAGCATGCAAGAGTGACCCAGTCTTGTGTCTATCTTCTCCATCCCCTCACCCTGCACCCATTTCTGCCTCCAGCTCTGTCCTTCTCCTCCGTCTCTCTTCCTAAAGCTGACCTTGGGAGGATTTGAGCAGTCTTGTCGGCCCAGGGGACAGTGACTATCTCGTAGCTGCTAAAATGTCGGCAAAATCCAATAAACTCCATGTGTCCATTTATCTGTCCTTGAAAGACTCTTTCTGGACAATTTTTTTTCAATGGCAACACTGAAAAACTGCACTGAGATGACTTGATTCAAAT
>JBBMFX010000128.1:23218236-23232125 GCA_037832545.1 Rhabdalestes septentrionalis | reverse complement strand
TTATTATTATTATTATTATTATTATTATTATTATTATTATTATTATTATTATTATAATTATTATTATTATTGGCAGTTTATGAAATTCAGGATTTACTTTTCTCTGCAACTGGAACAGATTGAAGGTGCCTTGTCATACAGTTTTCCATTTCCCTGGATTGCAATGTTACAGTTACGTCTTAAAGCATGTAGCTGTCTTCTTGAAAAAGCTGCATAATGCACAGAAGTGAAGGAGAAATAAGACATAAAAAAATTCCATAAATTATTCACCAGAGGGTGTATTTGGTTTATAACGCTGAGGTGTGGCAGGCTGCGCTCGACTTATGTTAGACCTTTTGTTTTGCAAGAAGAACGTAAACCAGGGCCGGAACAAGGAGAAAAAGATGTCCTTGATGTGGCCTCTTTTTAGAACAGCAGACCCATTCAAAGGGAGTCTAAACTGTAACTCTTCATCGGAACAACTTAACGCTGCCCCTCCGACAAGAACGGTCCGGCGTTAACGAGGGAGATTTGTATGCCCTTGGATTGAGGGGAAGAGGATTAGATTTGAAAGACCTCTCCTGAGCTGATGTCTTTAAGAAAACACTGCAACTCAGCCCTCTATTTAAGAACATAACAAGTACATCTGACTGAAAGCAGAGTTCGTAAGCCTCCTATTCCATCTGGAAACGGCGTCTTGGGCAAGGTGGAAGGGGGAAAGCACGGAGGCCCTCAGACACCTGGGAAGGGGATTTAGGCAGGACGTGGAGCGTTCAGTAGCTCAATCCTCAGCACCCCTTCACACTGTAGATATCAGCGGGGAAAGTTCAGCGCACCGCTGACACTAACAGCAGAGCCGTGCCTTTATTAGAGTCAGGTTAGCACTGATAACACTATCAGCTCGCTCCCCCTGGGCCCGCAATGCTAGGCCTAACCCTCAAATAAAGCCGCAGTGCCTTGACTCCCTGCCATATTAACTCTGATTACAATGACCTTCATTATATCAGCTAGCCTTATTATACCACATAGAACATGGTGTTCCCTGGGGTTCTGACTTAGATGATGGAGAGAAGCGAAGGTTGGGCTTTTTCTTTTCTTGGAGAACACTGGACTGTGCTGTACACACAGGCTTGACCACTGCTGTACACAGTAAGCAGTGCAAAGCATGCTTATACAAAGAGGATATGTAGCAAGATCCAGATTGACCCCTTAATCTGCATGCCTATTATACAGTTATTAATCTTACGATTATTCATAAGTAACACCTAACAATTATTCTTTAACTATTATGCAACTAATACGGAAATGGTGTAGTTATTAGAGAGAGAGGCCCTGTAGTGTAATGTAGTGTGTAATTATGTGTTATTTATCTTCATTATGTGAAGATACTGTGCTGTTTTGTCTGTTCTACCTAATCAGATGTCAGAAAAAATAAATACCTTAGAGTATTGTGCATATGAAAATGTACACCATGAAACAGTACTTGGTTATAAAAGTTTACTACATACCCTCAAGCACTGAATTAAAGGCCTTTCATCTTTGAAAAAAATTGTGCCCATTGTTTTCTGTTTCAGGCTGGTCTGTTTTTGTTGCACCATTTTGTGCAAGGAGATGGGTCTGTGGTTGGTCAAGCTAAACGTCAATCAAGTGGCCTGTTCCTGTCAAAGTAAGCAGACCACGCCTACCTTAAGTGACAGCGACCAGATTCTCTGGCAAAGGGGGAATGACAAAAACAGTTGTGGCATAAGATTCACAAATTGGGATCTTCTGACTTTTCAGTTTTAGGTAATAAAAAATACTTGCAAACCATTTGCTGAATTTTGCCACAAGTAGTGGGTTAGAGGATGACCCTAGCATTTTGGGCCTTCAGAGATTAAAGGGTAAATATGTTCAACACAGAGGCCCTTTTTCTAAAGCCTGGGCAAAATTCTGAACCAAGAAGGGTCTCACCCCTTTTGAAATGTGCTCCCTCACATTATGGTGATAGCTTAATTTGAGAGTTGGGCAGATAGGCACTGCTGGTCACCTCCAGCCAGCAGCCTGAGCCAGAGGATGCTGGCAGTGGAAAAGAGGCTGCTGGACCAGGGCCCTAACCAATAGCCTGGGGACTCCCGTCACCACTTAGCTTGCGCCATGCTTGTTAACCTCAATTTTCTGCCCATTCCCAGCGACAGGCCTACCTTTCTCAAGCTCTTGGCAGACGTCTCCTCTGGTGAGGGGGGGCCCCCCAGGGCCTGGCCACCCCTGCACAGTGGGACAGTGGGGTAGAGCAAGAGGGAGGGGGAGGGATAAAACCCCATAAAATCTCCCGGCTCATCCTCGAACGCCCGCTGGCTCTCTCAGCCTCTTTCTCGCTCTCCTGCCAGGTGACTCCATGGCAGCCGTTACCCACGGAGACCTGCCGCTCCCCATTCACTTAGCAGGGCTAACAGAGAGCGGAGCAGCACGGCTGGAACAGCGGGAGAGCAGGGGCTCCATTCCTGCAGCCAGCAGGTGGGGGGTTAGCATGTTTATTTTCTGCTGAGAGGCTTGTTTTGGATTAGAGAGAATTCTCAGCCTTTAAGCAATGCTTTACCGGGAAACTCCTCAATAGCATCTTTAGTATAAAACACCTGTAGGTTGATAAAAAAAACACTGCTGAATTCAGATGTGTCCATGTGCACATTTTCTCATGAATACAATGAATTTCATCAGCATACATTATGCCTTTAACTTATTTTTGACAATAACCCTAAGTGTGCTGGTTTAATTGACTGTATTTACATAAAACTGCATTTGAGTCATGTAAAAAAAAAATAAGTATGGTTTGGGTGTAAGACCCCACTGGGCAAAAATAGCCATGAGTTAAAAATGGGATAGCAATAATTATTTAGAAAAGTAATTTGAAACAATTAAAATGATATCACCGTCACTAATTTCATTCTGCAATAAACGGCAAAATTAAAAGTCTACACGCGGTAACAGTCCACAATGTAAGCTTTCAAAGCAAATAAAAGCCACCGCTTCACTGAAGATTTATAAAGAACGGCACGCTGACTCGTGCATGAGTGAGAGGCAAAGAGTGAGGCAGTCACACAGGCACCTGCTGAATGCTGGGTCCTCCTGGGCTTTCAGCCCATAATTAATCCAGGCCTCTGGGTATCATGATGTGGCTGGGCTGCTCCTCTGCATGTGTGACTCAATTAAGCTGTGTTGTGAACCAGAGGTGCAACTTCAATATTGCTCAGAGTCCCCGCTATTGTACTGTCGCCCGTCGGCTTTTGTGTTGTGTGAAAACCAAGACAATCATAAACACGTTCATATCTTCATCTGCTTCAGTGCCATTGTATAGCGTATGCAACCATGTTAATCTATTAAACAGAAGATGCTCCCGAGTGAAAAACACTGGTGTGATGACAGACAAAAAAACGTACCTTACAGTCTGACTTCAAAGTCGAAATCACATCATTGTTGCCATTAAACCTTCAAATATTCTTAGTTTTTTACAGTTGTACTGGTAAACACCAACTGCCCTTTACATTAAACAATATATGACAAGTGGAGCAATAGAACAGGTTCAAATCAACTTGGAAATGAAATGTGTCCCTACTCGCAGGCGGGGCAGGCAAAGAGTATTTTTGGGCAACAGCTTGACTCTGGAGCCTATCCCAGCTGCTATAGGCGAAGACGGGGTACACCCTGGACAGTCGCCAGCAGCATTCATATACATACCTAGGGGCAATTTAGTGTGCTCAGTCAACCTATCCCCAATGCAAGCATGTTTTTGGTGGTGGGAGGAAACCGGAGCTCCCGGAGGAAGCCCACGCGATCACGGGGAGAACATGCAAACTCCACACAGTAAGACCCTGTGCCCGACCCGCGAGTCGAACCCAGGACCTTCTTGCTGTGAGGCAACAGCGCTAACCCCTGCACCACTGTGCAAACCCATGTCAGATTTAATTATTTATTATTATTTTTATATCAATAGAGGGCGCTGCAACTAACACATTTCAATAACTCCGTAACCGCTTAAGCTACAATTTGGAAATGTGGTAAATTTACACTTATTTACATTGGACAATATCTGCTACAACAAAATGCCTTCTAACAATTCAGCAGCCTGTACATGTATGCGCGAATGGACAATTTTACAGACAACTTGTAGGCGTATTTTTCACTATTCCTCTGATACTGTTTGGTCGATCTTCAAGATTCCTTTGGTCTCTAAATCCTCTTGTAACATTTACAAAATTTAAATGTTGAAGCTGTCAAACCTTTCAGCCTATCATTACTTTGGCCAGTTCTCACACTCTGTTTGGACCCCGCTCATCACCATTTACTCTTTATTCAGACTTTTACTTCTTTGTTAGTATGGATGTGCATGTTTTTACATTGCAAAACCAACTTCTGACCTGCCTTAAATAGTCTTGCACACTCTTAAAAATAGAGGGTGTCAGAAAGGTTTCTTGGGAACAATGCCATGGAAAAACACTTTTGGATCCTTTAAGAACCGCTCAATACTTCGTTCTTTTTGAAAATGAGATCTGCAAGTGCGAGAAACCTTTTAGAGGTTAAATATATTGTAATGGTTCTAGGGCAATTAAAGGCTTTTCCTAGGACCAAATGTACAAGCCAAAAAAAGATTAAGGAACCATTATTTTTAATAGTGTAGCTGGGTCTGTGTGTGTGGTAAAACTCACCTTCCAGGTAGGCTGGACTCTCCAGCTGGAGCCTTGTCTGTGTATCACTCTGTCTCTCTCTCTCCTGTAGTCGCTGCCATGCAGAAACACTCCAGACACTCACATCCCTGCCTGCTGATACCTACAGAAACACCAGAACAGAGAGTCTTAGCAAACAAGCTTCACTATTGAATTTTTCGATGTTTTCCAGTGAACACTATGCAGGCAAATCAGCATTCAGTTCGTGTGACAGTTTTTATACATCATGTTTATATTAGTTTTGTCAGCAGCCTGTTTTTACACTGGATTTTACAAACACTGCGGTTTCAGGGGCACAATAACTGCTTTCATTTCATTGTAAAATCTGCCAAAAGCCCAATTAGATATTTAGAGAGAAAAATACGACTTTCAATTTACCAAAACAAACCACTCAGTAAGTTAATAAAAAGACATTATCATCCATCTTGTGCTGTTATTAGATTGTGCATTTCTGCATGCTACCCTTTCAAAGGGAAATAGGGGGCTTCTGGCTTTATAAAAAGACACAAGACAGCATTCAGCGTCTGAGCAACATACTGACAAAAGCAGTCAGAGTGATAAAGAGGAATATATGGCTTGTTTTAGAGAGATATCTCATGGATGAAACATTTTGTCTTCTACTGGGGAGGTATTTTCTAATTTCTGCATTGGAGAGAGAGACTTACTGCATTGGAGAGAGAGAGACTTATTTACACCACAGTATTCTTCTACTACTAAAAATAAAATCAGGTGATCATCAGAGAGTCTAGTTACCAGATGAGGTGTCTTCTGTGGCAGATAAGCTAAGCTAAAGTAGAATGAGCGTCTGACTGGAACCCCTGCCCCCCTTCATGTTAGCACACTGATATAGGCTAATTTGCAAATGCCTTCTTGAAAGCCAAAAACACCAGAATGAAAAGGCCAACTGAGGACCGTACATTCCTCCTTTATAGCGGACAAATAAATGAAAAACATAATAAATAAAAGTAATTATTATGGCCACTAATTACAATGCTAATTATATTGCTAATTAGCTTAGTATGATGCATGCTGCAGATGAGAGCTCTGCCATGCCACAGTTCACACAGAAAGGGCATGAACAAAGTCAAAACGTCAAGTAGTCTAAGACATATGAGACCACAAATGTTGGCATTATGCACTCTTGAGGTAAGAATTTCTCCGATTCTTGGAGATGCGTGAGTCAACAGCAGTAAATCTTTAAGCTTTGGGTATGTTTTGTTTAACCTAACCTACATTTTACATTGCAAGCTTACACTATACATAGAAATTATCTTACACCAATATATAATCAGACACTGAGGAACAAAAGCTGTTTTAAGTGGCAAAGGCTGCTTTTAGGGATTTTTTTTTC
Organism: Rhabdalestes septentrionalis; assembly: GCA_037832545.1. Classification (NCBI taxonomy): domain Eukaryota; kingdom Metazoa; phylum Chordata; class Actinopteri; order Characiformes; family Alestidae; genus Rhabdalestes; species Rhabdalestes septentrionalis. The sequence continues at coordinate 23,226,098 of JBBMFX010000128.1, read as the reverse complement.
TTCCTCAGGCCGGAAATGCTTCTTCACTTAGTCAGCCTGCACCTGCAGTGTCTCTGGAATGCTTTAAAGAAAATCTGCAGAATGTTCGATACTTCCACATTTACAGAAAGTCTGTGCCCAGGGAGGGCTGGACAGATTAGACCAACCTGTATCACACTGTAGTATCTGATGTAAGCATAACATTCATGTGCTCCCACACATAACCACCCCCCCAGCCCACACACACATAAACATGCTGTCACATACACTATTTCTCCCTCTGTGGAACCAATGTGGATAAACAACCACCATATTTGCCGACAATCGGACAAAAGAATATCTTTAGTTCTTTTAAAGAACTGCTTTGTTTCTAGTACAGGCTCTCCAACACCACATCAATGACAAAGACCTGGTGAGACAGGGGGGAAAAAAACATCATCCAGAAAGAATGCTGCCAAGTTTAATTCACCTGAATGCAGTGAATCCAGTTAAAGCGAGAATAGAGAGCTGCAAAACAAAACAAACCAAACACGGGGAAGAACAGGATGTTCCCTCCATGTTTAGTGACTGCATGGTCGGATATAAAAAATTCAGATGATTATGTAGAAGCGAGGCTTGATGTGTCATAACATGAAATGTTTTTCACCACATTTTTTAAGCATGATCTCACAAACTGCAAAAAAGTACACGCCCAAAAGGCACTTTAGACAAAAACAAATAACACGGCCTGGCGCATTCTCTTTTCTCTTTTGCAGTTTTTCTCTTTTTTTTTCCTCCAGAAATTTTTAAAAAGCAAATGTAAAAAAAGAAAGAATAACCATGAACATATTCAAGCATCGATCAAAATCAGTGAAACTACAGCAATCTGTAAACGCATGCACACACACACACCACCTCATTTCTGCTCCATGTTCTTTACAAAAGATATCAACCTACTTTTAAGGTCAACACTCATTTGCGATCTTACTCCATAAATATGCCTTGTGTTGAAAAAGCAAGATATAGTTCCAGGTTACTGAATGCTGTTTAGCAGGGAAAAGGTTAGCGTGTGTTCACATCATGATTCAATCTCATGTTTAAGCAGAAACCACCTAGTTTTTCAGCTGACGTGTTATTTGCCCAAAAACAATGGCATATCAAATAATTGAAGGGTGTATGTTTGCAGTGCCATGCATTCCAGGTAAGGACGGCGCTGGGATCCATGTTCGGTTGTTACATCAGACGTTCCAGGGGTTGTTCTCTTCAGTAATATCAACATTGTGCTTCTGACTACACATTAAATACATATTACAGATGACTATGATGATGATCTGGGTAAGGAAGGCACCAAAAACCAAAGAATATATCTCATATAATAATAATGATAATAATAATAATAATTAATAATAATAATAATCATAATAATAATAATAATAATACTTGTTTTTTTTAATATTATTATTAATATTATTATTATTATTATTATAAAAATAAAATAAAATTGTTACTTATTACTTTATCATTTACAATCATTAGTGAGATCACAGATAAAGTGATAACATCAAACCACATAATATGAACAAATGGAAAGTCACTGTTTACGTGTCCCACAAATAAGAAGACATTGATTATTGCTTTTTTAATGCTCTCTTTTTTTGCTGTGCCTCTCCTCAGTGCCCCAGCTTTGGAAGGTAATGATGGTTGTGCCACAGACGCAGAGAGAGTATTCTCCTTTAAGCACCCTCAGCACGACAGGTACCACCCAGATTTATTACAACCCATCAAATGCTCTCAAACACACATAAGGAGACAGTCAAAACAGCAGCGCGCGCTTCACGCCACTCAACAATCCGTAGTTCCTCAAAGTCTGCAGATTAGCGTAAATGATGTCATTTTGCGTCCGTCACAAAAATGCTGCCAAACATATCACACCTTTTGGAATGCCAGATCTGAGAGATTAGCGATCAAACTTCGATCTCTCTCTCTCTCTCTCTCTCTCTCTCTCTCTCTCTCTCTCTCTCTCTCCAGATCTCTTCTCGGATGTGATCTTTCGCTCGTTTTATCTATTAATGATTTCAAAGGCCTCCAACCATTATTGCTTTTATTCGGTGAAATAAAACCCAGCTGCTCCCTTTGTAGTGTCTGTGTGTGGGTGTTCTGTATGCACTTCTGGTGCTGAGACCAGGAGATGGGGATGGGGTGGGGGTGGGGCTCGCTCAATATGAAGAAATAAAGGGCAATCAAGAACTTATTTGTTTGACTTCCTTTCTTCTTACTAACAAAAAAACATAAATACAAACCATTCTGTAACCGTATGAGTCAGGGACATGCTATAACATGTCAGATATGGCAAAATCTAAGCACAAGAATACATTAAATAAGTGTCAAAAAGATGCCAATTTGCTTCCTTGAAAAATTATTTAAATCTGGGTTCTGGCCATGTGTATGTAGGAAGCTTGCATGTTCTAATTGTGGAGGAGTGGGTCTCCTCCAGGTGCTCCGGCAACTCCCAGAGTCCAAAGACATGTGTGCCAAGTGAACTGAGGATTCTAAATTGACCGTGTGAGTGAATGGTGTGTGTCCTCACCTCCCGTGTGTCCTCACCTGTCCTAAAATTGGGTTTCGGTTTCAAACAAGATTTTTTCAGATGCATCACTAATGGTCAACACTGATGAGCTGGATTTAGTGCAGTAGAGTATGTGGCATTTTAATTACAAACCACAGTTCTTAGTTTCTCAGCCATTGTAACCTCAAACCTCCAATATAGTGATGCATATTGTGTGTGCCTCTGATGCTGTAATGTTACATATTTGTTGTGTCACCCCTTGTTTATAGAACGTGCAAATAATAGAAAGGTTTGGTACCATTTAAAGCTTTTTCAGGAAATATGCTGAGCCAATAACCACTCAGCAACCTTTTAAGGTTTTTCAAACCTTTTAATTTTTATTAATGCTCACATGTATCCAAGGGGAAAAGAATTACTTCTTAATTTCATTTAAGCTCATACAGGCTAGAATGTTTGTTTCAGACCACAGACAATAAGGTAGTGTGAGAACACACTTGGACTGGACTTGTTGATAATGTATGCTATTTTTATTTACAACCTTCGTGTGATTTCTATAAATCAGCAGTGCCCATGAGCAGTAAAACTCTAATTGTTTCTTCCATTTTCAAAGTATACCGTCCATTAAGGATTCGGTGGGTAATAAAGAGCATTTTTAATCAACCCTCTCTTGTTGATGAGTTGACATCTGAGTGGTCCCGCCCACATTACGACGCAAGATTTCATTGCTGAGAGCAACATGTTTAAACTGGAGTGAGACCAACTCAGACTCTGACTATCTACTCCTCTGTGGAGGTCCACAAAACAGATCCAGACTTCCTAAACATATGGCTGCATGATGAAGGTCAGCCTCCTATAACCCGTAAAATCAGGATTGAGGTCATAATGTAATAAAGTAGGCAAATATTGTACAAAACAGAGGCGGTTTGGAACAGCTGGTCCAATTATCACCAAGAAATGTAAGACTGGCTTGGTATTGTGGCCTCTGCTCGTTTGTGAGCGTTTCTCTGCGGGGCACAGTGGCCTAAGAACTACTGATTCATTATAACAAAGGCAAAGTTTCACTCAGGTCACACCCACTGTAATGAGAAAAGTACACAGGACGGAATTCTGATTCCCAAGACACACCAATTCACAGGAATTTCCAGCCAAATATGATCACTGTGATATAAACAAAGCCATTCAGAGTTTGATCTGAATTTTTTTTTTTTATTGGTTGTGATGGGAACTACACATCACCATTTCTGCAGCTTAAATTTAAGCATTTTATTCACTAACAAAAACCACTATTGACCCACACACCACCCACACAGAAAAGTGGTAAAGCTATAGAGTATATTTAAGTTGGTTGCCTTGTATACACAGAATCTACTTTCCACCCTAAATATCTTTTAAAATATGCTTAAGGATAATGTTTTCTCCAGACTACTGTAAAACGATATCTTTGCAACCGGCAATAAAGTGGTTTATCTAGATTCACATCAAATGGCACCGAAGGACTTTAAAACCTTAATTAAATATTGCAAATAAGCGTCAGAGGAATTTCCCTGTGAAGTTAAAAAATAAAATAAAAAAGGACAACAAAGGAGCAACTGAATTGCTGTATAGCCTGATGCACAGAGACCCCTAAACTAGCTCTTAATGAAGGAATAACGACAGTGAAATTTGCACATTCTTTACACAATATTAAATACTGTTAAAAATAAGAACACCTTTTAGAGTAATTAGAGATTTGATGCCTTACTTGGAACAATTAAGAAGCTTTTTTAAAAACACATAGCAACTGATAGTATATCTTAGGGCTAAATGAAGCCATTGCTGACCAGTGAGACTAAAGATTTGTCTACACTTACACATGTTTAGAAAAGGTATTCAGGGTCCCTGTTTCAGCTTGTGGACTGATGTAACCTTTTTAACCTCCCGCTTACAGGATTTACTCATCTTCCTGAACACATTTCAGTTTTAACATCCTTTCCTTATAACTGCATTTGATATAAGCTGAATAAAAAAGACATGAATGTAATAAAAGGCACTCATACATTCCTGAACTACTCACACACACACACAAACACACCCTCTCGCTCCTGATGACATGCGCCCAAGGCTGAAGCTGCGTGCTGATCTCATCGCTGCTCCGGCATCATCCCAGCACGGCCCAGAGGCGTTATAAAGCACTTTTAAAGTGAGTGCAGGAGTAGTCTCTCCCCCGCCTCAACCCGTCTCCCCGCTGACCCCTCCACCGCGGGATTAGACCGGGCCGACCCAGGCCGAGCGGCTGCCACTGCTACTGTAAATCCTGCAGCTCGCTCATGCCCCGGCTCGGGTAATTAATAAAACCCCCATTACATGCCTGGTGCCCGTTGTTTGCTATTTCAACACCCCATTTGTGCCACGATTACAGTCATTATCAGTCACCGCCATTAATTCACCCACCGATGCCAGAACTGCATACTAATAAATTGGGCTCTAAAATTTTTTACCTTTCAAGGAGTTGGCTCTGGAGCGAGGCCAGGAAGTGCCACTCCTGATTAGGAGGCTTCTCCTGACTCTGAAAGGGCCCTTTGAATAGAGGCTGCTGCATCTTTGGAGATAGTTCAAATTTCTCCCCCTTTGATTATTCTCTTCGGCGCCAAAATGAATCTTTATTAGGCTTAAATCCTAAATAAAATGAAATTAGCAGACTGCAAAATATTGCGCTCTCTTTTTTTCAACATATTCCCCGGTGCCTCCATGCAAATTATAATGCTTATTTATGTAAATGAGGTGTCGTCTTTAATTAGTTTTGCTTGAAGGCATTAAAATACATGTATTCTTCCCCCAAAATTTATTTGTTTTGTTGCTCTCTTCAGTGAAGTTCAAAATGACTGATTATGCTGACTAAAAAGCTTTATTAATTTCATACTTTTTGTTTCTTTGTTTTTTTCCCTCCCTCTCTCGCGCAGCATTATCTTCCCCGCCCATGGTGCTGGAGCAGCGCTGAGTGTTCTGCATGGCGCTGGGTAATGGAGAGGGCTCCTCAGGCTCTTCAGCTGTAGAGCAGATCCAGCTCCAGTCCTCCAAAGGTCCAGCAGATACTAAACCCTGCGTACAGAGGTCTGCCTGGCTCTCACATACACACTCCTGCTCTTAACCTCCAACAGCCCTCATTTCTCCTGCTTACAGCATTTACACACTCTTATAAATAAGGGCTCCAGAAGAACAAACGCAAGGATTCTTTCCATGATGCTATAGAAAACCTATTATTGGCTCCCTAAGGAACATTTTAATGGATGGCTCTTAGAAAAAACATTTTTCTTTATGAGGCATGTAAGGATTTTCAGAGTGTAAAGAACCTTTTTAAAGGTTCTCAGAAGAACCCATGCATTGAACATGAACATTTCCATATATGTAAATTTAGAGCAAAAGGGATTTTTTAGCCTTTAAATGGCTCTTCCTGCTTCCACATCTTATTCACTTATGCAGTTCTTTAGGGAATTTAAATGGCTTTCCTCTTGTATCACTGCGAGATCTATTGTAGCATTTTTTTTTTTTTATATCCATTACAAAAAAGATGTACACTGTGGCCAAATCTCCAGTTTCCACGTTATTTCTGTTTACCTTAAATTTAGACGATCAGCCAAAACAAGGCATCTGAAGGGTCCTTTCTTAGTTTTGAACTGAAGATTCTAGGCTAATATAACTAAAACGCAACACAAGTTTACAGTCCACCTTTAAGCTTTAGGAAAACTGCATGTCATGCTCATTACACACTTTGTTCAACCTGTGTCGAGTTGCTAAGTTGTCTCAATTTCCCTTGCTAAGGGAGTTTCTGACACTATGTGACATATTGTTATCTATAAAACTGGATAAACGTAGGTAACACAGTTCTGAACAAAAGGAAGCAAAATTGAGTTTTGTACATTTTTACACTTTTGTCCCTTTTTATAGACAACAGTTTGTAAACACAATAATACTACTGTCTCAAATCTTATCGCTGTCGGGCGATAAAACCTCCAAAAGTCCAAAACGGCCAAAACGGCTATTTTTCAGGAAACTTATAAAACGATGTATATTCTAAATAAATTAATACTGTATCATCAAAAAAGTACTTTCAACACTTTTCTTTGGTTAATAATTTCTAAATAATACAGACACATGTGGAGACAGACGATTTAAGAATTTATTTATTAAATAAAACAACAAAGACCAAAAGTGGCATTACAAGGTTCCGCTGCAATACTGATGTCACAAGAGGCTGCAATATGCAAATGAGCCAACCAATCACACGGCCTCTGCTTGGAGCAGTGACCAATCACGACTGGGTGTTCTGATGAATCATCAAGTATTCCAAAATAAGCCTAACTTTTAACAACTAAAGATGTTTGCAAATCAGTGCAGGATGGGCTAGGCTAAACTGCTGTAGTCAGACTAAGGAGATATTTTTTTGTTGGTTGTGTGATATTTTAAAACCTGTGGTTTCAAAATGGGCTGTTTTTGTAGCTTATTTTCCCAGTATGGACTGTGTGGATGGAGGGAGTGAAATAATAGTTCAATAGTTTATTAAGTCCAAAAGCGATGATAATATAAAATTTTTTGCAAAGGCATTGCAATCACAGTTCGTAGCTGTATAATCACAATACTGATATATTTCCCAAAACATTCAGCCCTTGTCACATTATATTTTAATCTGTTAATTGGTGTTCATTAGCTTTCACTACTTATTAGCTACATAAGCCTTGTAGCTCCAGTCCATAGACCCCCACACCTCCAACATGCCGCAGCTGATCAATGACATTTTGGGAACAAAATATCTTTTTGTTTTACTCATTTTTACCCCATTGTCTTTACATATTTTCTTACCGTCCCTGTTCCCCCTCTCACTGTACACACACACACACACACCCACACACACACACACACACACACTCGACAGAACACAACTCATGTTGCTACTGCATCCTGCAACATAACCCCCCTTAACCACCCTCAACTTAACAAAACCTGAGTGTGTGCGGTGTGTCATCAATCAAATGCTAATACCAATGTAAATTCCGACGGCCTGTCAGCTTTCACTGCTTGCCTCTAAACTGAAGCGCAATGCCCTCTTAAATGACTTTCAGACAGCTTTTTGCCTTATTTTAATATTTGTTTAAAAGGATTTTCAGCGTTACAGTAAATCTCCCGCTTGATATCATTTTTATGCATTTACTGAAGATTTACAGCTCAATGGTGAGTGGCTATCCAGCACACAGCCCAGAGTCATGGCCGGAGCTGCCAGACCCAGCACATTTTCACACACACACACACACACACACACACACACACACACACACACACACACACACACACACACACACACACA
>JBBMFX010000128.1:23181334-23197379 GCA_037832545.1 Rhabdalestes septentrionalis | reverse complement strand
GTATATATTTGTACTGTCACAGTGCTTGGTCCAAAATTCGATTGGCTTCTCTACCAAGAAAATTTTACCATAAAAACACTGAATGACTTTGTTAACATCTGAGTGTTCGAACAGAGTTGAAAATCGGCAGAATTCCCAGGTCAAAGCATTCTTCCAATTAAACAAATGTGTGTGCTCACAAACAAACTGTGAAATATACAGCTGATGTGTGTGAAAGTGTTTGCCGGCGGCCGGTGGTTGAAGCGGGGTGTGCCACGGCCTTATCAGGCTGGCATGATCCGTCATCCACTTCATCGATTCATTCATTTACATTGCACTATCAGCCTGAGGACAATATTTGCAAATCAATGTCACGTGACATAAGTTGTTGATCCTGGTGTTTGGGACACCGTTGACTAGCCTCCTGCTAACACAGCAACTAAGCTGCGCCCATTTTAGAATCATGGGTAAAGAACAGAAGAAACCTCAATAAATAGATGTTACATGACTGACAATGTCAACCAGCCAGAAGAGCCTCGACAGCAGCCAATCAATGCGTTGGCACTGTGGGAGGTGTAGTCATGCTCAAAATGAGCTACACATTTTCAGCTGAGGCCAAACACGTGTCTTTCCTGTCTGTCTCCATACATACTGTATAACACTATCACAAGACCGAAATAGACCAGCTGAAGAGCAGGCTGACCCATGGAAGGTCTGGAATGTGGATTTAAAAGAGACTGACAGTAGAGGCTGTTTCTGGGTTTCAAACCCCCAATAAAACTCGCTGCTTATTTTCTGCTGTGTAAAAGCAATGAGGCATTCTCATATGAAAAGCAATCAGCATTCAGAGGCAAACTGATCCATAAAACAAGCAAAAATACTTCTCAAAGCTCACTTTGTCTGCTTCACCCAGGGTGACACTTTTGTAATTTTTTTGACAAGCTGGCATGTTCTATGAGTAAAAGGACAGGTTATGTTGACAAAATTTACTTCCCCACCCATATTCTTCTCCACCCTAGTTAAATACTGCAGTCTGTTGGGGTGCGGTTGCAAAATAAACACCAAAAACGTATTTGTACATTCTTTTTTTTTTCATTTTCCCATAATGGAATGATCACATGGTGGAGCCTAATTGTGGTTGGCATGGTTCAGTAGATACAGTCCAGGCCTAACCTGCTCACAGAGAAATTCTAGCTCTTACCACAAGGCCTCAATCTCCTTTCATTTCCAGTACACCATGAAATCTAAATGAAGGGCAAGAGACTTAATTAAGCAGTTATTACATCGAGAATTTCATAGGACCACATTTGTGGATTTGGACTTACCGAGAACAATGAGGGATCAAAATTGCTAACACAACCACCTACTGTTAGGAGTCTCATATAGTTCATCTTATTACAGGTCTGTAATATTTTGTGCAGTACTTATCAAGGGGTTTGAATTAATTGTTCCAAATGTAAAGCTTGTCAAATGACAGCTATTAGTGCGAACCAAGACCAACGGCTAAGACCAGATGGATAAGACGTCAGCTAAATTGCCTGTTTACTGAAAGGATGATGAATGGGAACAGTTTTATAAGATACTATGGCCTTTTGAGGACATAGCTGATATAATTACTGCTTAATCGCAGCATTCATGTCGGAATATTTCTGTTAAAACGTAAGATAAACACAAAGTTGGGAGACAAAGGGGAATGGCCGGCATTCAGTTCTGAATTCTTGATGGAAAAAGAAGCAGGCAGGCTTTCGGGCCAAAAAGAGCGGAAACAGAAATCTCATTTCATAAGAATCACCCTTTCCAGGCATTCTGCATGACAAACAGCTCCGACCCGTTCCCTAATTTTTCCCTCAATTATCTGTTTTCCGCTAACGAGACGTCACTAATATGTTCTGGAATGCCGGGTGAATGGGCAATTTGATTGGCTACAAGGAACTTAATGATGTATACCAAATGTGTGAGGACAGCTTCTTAGCGCACAGATTTTTTTTCTCTCCCCTCTCCTTTCGTTTTGGTGAGCAAATGTGCTTGTTGACAAGATTTTCTAAAAGAGTTCGCCATTTCAAGCAGGCTTTAATCTCAAATTAGGAGTGATGAATCGTTTCCAGGGTGCCACCTCCTTTTACCAATCTAACAGCCTCCTGTTTGTTAGATTGTGCATTTTCCCTCAGTTAGTTAAATCGCGAGGACATGTGCGAGAGAGGCGGCATAATTAAAAGAAAAACTGTTTTCTCCCCTCTCTCTGCAAACGCACGGCTGATTGTATACCTGTGTTCCTTTTAACTAATTAAAACAGCAAATCAAATACTGTAAGTTGCCTGTTTACTAAAGCCCATAAGACAATTGAGATGTGGATTTTGTTTTATTGTTCCTCTCTCAACACAGTGTCTTATTCTGACTTAATTTGCACCACTGTGTCTTCCTGAGAGCCATCTACAGTCACCCTTAAACGGCTCCATTTAAAATGCAATTTGATTAGCTGCCAAATTGCTACCAAGTCTTCGCCACTGCAGCACTGGGATGGGGGGTAAAAATTTAATTAGCATTTGTACATAAAAGAGAGGTCTTTGTCATATTTTGCATGATGCATCCCAGAATGACCAGTGCGCTCAAAAGCTCTGGCGCTCCAGCGAGTTCACGCTAATCGATCTGAAGGGAGTTGACAAAGGAACATGAAAATGAAAGGGGGGGAGAAAAATTAAACAAAAGCTCAGGGAAGGCCTCGGTGGCGCCGCAAACCCACAGGACTTGGGCATGTTTAAATAATCCAAACTTTTCTTTAATCACAGTTTAGAAAATTGGCTGGGACCTACAGTAGGAGACAGCTGCTGTGCCCCACAGCCATTAATGAGATTCGCTGAGGGTTTCCCCTTAAAATATTTACGCCGTCCCATGGCACAGCAATATTGTCCTAGAACGAGAAGATAAGAGCCGAGGAGGTGTGTTGAAGTTCTCCTAATCAATTTGCTAATTACTGGAGCGGCTATAGGAGAAGAGAGGAATCCCTTCTGGCGGAGCTGGATTCTAATAAACGCTGAAAAATTTATTTACTCTGCGCGCCAAGTGGAATTCTGAAGTGGAATTAGCGCAGGAGGCTGATTAAGAGTGGCCAGGCACCGGCTGTGGTCTTCCTCAAAGGAAAGACAGACCAAAAGAAAGAAAGATGGAAGAAAGAATAGGAGAAAGAGGACTAAACAGTGGCATTGGGATGGACATGCAACACAGCACATATGCTTCAATATGAGGCTCTACAGCAAAGATACCGAAGCATGACCAGGATCCTCTAACACTGTTAATCAAAAGTTTGTGAACGCCCAGCTCTTCCACAAAGGTTATAATTTAAACACTTCCTTTATTGGCTAGCAATACCCTTACATATTATAAATCAGAATTATTTTTAATTAACTAACATCACACATTGTATGTAAATGTGCTGTAATATTAGTGCCAGTACTGGTCAGTTTAATCCAAAGTCGTAATCTTAGCTCTCATCCACCATACAGTTTAAACGAGAACTTTGGAATATATTAGTTTATAAATGATATGTTTATACTCACTCTCTCTTTCTTTGTTGAACTGATCTATCTACACTAGAGTCGTGGGTACCCAGAGCATATCCCAGGCTACACAGGGACTCATCTGGGCCGGAAGCCAGCCCACATTAAGGAACACACACACACCATTCACTCACACACTCACACCTATGGTCGATTAAAAAACCTCAATTCACCTGATGCACATGTCTGTGGACTGTGGGAGAAACCAGAGAAGGAAACCCATGCCACAATGGGGAGCGATATGAAAGCACTGGATTTCTGGCCAAATAAGGAACTGCCATTTCCACCCACTTGAGAGATCTCCCTTCACCAAACAACGTATGGGTGACAAGAACGTTTTTAATGTGGGGGAGATGCGAGGCTCTACTTCTTGGCTATTGTCCGGGGGCCAGGGGAGTTGGGGGGTGGGTTGGGGGCACTGTTCTCTACGTCTCAACAAATTATTTAGAAAGTGTGATATGCCATAATGCTTCCGGTGCCCATGGCACCATGTCAACAACCTTGGAAGGTTGAAGGCTAGAATGGGTCCAAAGAAGCACCAGTTGATCTTCTGGAACTGCTGCTAACTGGATATGACTGGGCAGTGTAACACACTTGGAGGAGAGCCCTCATTACCAACAGACACCTGTGCTGGTTAGGACTGGCTGAGTGATAAGGGGGAAAAGAAGGACCATCCCAAACATTGGAAGCAAAGCCAGTCATTCCTTCTTCGACACCCAGCCACACATGAAGCAGCACAACTGCTTATGGAACTCACTAGCTCCTGATGACTGGGCCAAAGCTTAAACAGCTGCTCCACTCAGAATCCACAACACTGTGGTTATTATTTAGGCAAAACTTGCTTTTGATTCTTGAACAAACTTTGAACAAAAAACTGGCTGTTTAAGCAAATTACACCCAAAGAATTAGCAAATATCAAACATTTAATACTAACAAAACCTTTCCAGGTGCAGCACTGTGCAAAAATCAGAAAACATTATTTTGTTTATTTAACTTTCTCTGAAGACAAACAACCTCTACCCAGTTATTCATTTCTCAGCACCAGGAAAAAAAGCAGTAAATATATTAAAAAGGAAAATGACACAGAGAGATAAACAAGCTAATATAACAATTCAGACAGTGGAAGGATGAACAGAAACGTTCAGGTCTAAAGCAAGAGTGGAGCTTAATTTTAACCTATACTTTAAATCTGAACATATTAAGTGGTATTGGTGGTCTGATCGTGCTCCACAATGCCACAGCCAAGAGTCATTTTCTATTTATCTTTGTTGTAGAAACTCCTTTTTACACCCTGACTTCACCTTCATTGTGCAAGTTGATTATCTTCTTTCTTATCTCCTCATAAATTTCCTTTATCCATTTTAGATGTACATGAGAAAGAAATGTGCATGGCAGCTGAGGTATGTAACTAGTTTGTCTTTAAAAGGGACCATAAGGTCAGCAAGAGCTTTGGGAACATCTTTACGAACACAGCTGTCACTGGTTAAAGCTGTCACTTTAACCTGTTTAAGATTAGAGAGATAGAAAAGTTAAAGTGGAAGGAGAGGAACAAACAAGAGGCTCAAAAGTTAAACACTGATGGAGCTAAAATGTCCCAGACAGTACACTTAGTCGTGTTAATTACAATGTTTTTTGAAAATTCATTTTTGTTTTGACTGGAAATTAGATTAGACTTTGGCATAGTATTTTAAGTATTTTTTGTGAAAAGAAAAAAGAAAAGAAACACTGAAATAAAAAAATTAAAAGGGGAAAAGTAGCAACAAAAGTGAGAGGAAAAGACAAGAGAAGTAAGAAAAAGAAAGTACTATTATGTATCTACTTCATGATAACACAGCTGTTTATTTTTACTTGACTGAAAAAAAAAATTTTGAAAGAAAGAACGGAACCAAGGAGAAGAACGAGTGAGTGAGTGAGTGAATGTGTGTGTGTGTGTGTGTGTGTGTGGGTGTGTGGTTGATCAGAGGCCACAGTGTTGGCAGTCTGGGTGCAGTGTGGTTGATGGCACCCCAGCACCTTCAGCCTAAAGCTCTACTCCGGAGGCCACGCTCCACCCTGAGCCTGTCACACAGCACCGCCTGCATGCTCCTGGAGGTGAGGAGGCAAACCTGGAGCCTTCCTCGCGGTCAGCCCCTTCACTGACCCGCCCCGCGGCCACGGCCTCCGCGCCCCGCCTGTCACACCTCGCCGTATGTCACCCACCGCACCAGCATCAATTACCATAAACTAAAGCCCCTTCCAGGCCTCACAGCGACAAAACACAACCTGCGATACTCAACAGACAGACAAAGCATGGACCACTTTACTTTACAAGAGGGTTTAACCATTATCTCCAGTCATAAAAAAAGCAGAGAATAGGAGTTTAATGTAATTCCACATTCAGCTTATTAAAACAAGCCTAGAAAGTGGAAACTACTAAAATAGTAAACTTTCAATCAATTCCTCACTTGTGTTTGTAAGTAGAAAGTGTTTTAATTTGACTGAATTTGGGTCAATGAGTTGTGGGTCAATCAATTTTATGTATTTTACAGGAAACATGAGTCAGTTAACTACATTTCATTTGTCGACGGTGATATTATGGAGCTAATATAAGAGATCATAATTTACAAAACTCAAAAGAAATGCAAACACTTGTTTCTAAACATTTGATATTACTAACACCTTGTAAACAAAATATTATTTGTTAAAAACAATATAGACTTCTAAATAACCTGAAATTAAAATCAGTTGTCTCTCATATTTAGCATAATTTATCATGTCAAATCATTTAAAAGACAAAATAAAAGATGGAAAAACCTTTAGCTGTTTCTAAAACTTTTTTGGGCAGAATAGGTTCTGTAATGTAAGCCATAAAAGATTAAAACATGACAGATATCACACTTAAGACAAACAATAACAGAACAATATCACATAAAACATACATAACTGATTTTTACCCAAATTTCTCTCCAATTTAATCATAAATTTCATCTGATCAGTATTATTTGAGCTAACTGTTGCATGTTGGTTTCCTTGAGTTTAAGGTGTGTCTGTTGTCAGTTGGGACCTACTAAATTTTGACAGCTAGGAAGCAGTGTGGCCATTTAGGTTTGTTCTTCAGTAGTTACATACAAATATGACAACTGTAAGCCAAACATTTAAGATATTGATTAATTTTTTGCTTTTAAAAGATGATTTCATGTATTAACAAGCTGTTTAAGTAGAAAAATATTGGAATGTTAGAAAGGAAAACAAACCAAAACTTCACACAAACAAAAGCAACATCTCACATCAAACCAAATCTTGGAAGTCAACTTCCCACCTACTGAGACTTTTTAGAGTGTACCTTTCCATGCATCCAGAAATCACACTCAAACTGAACTAAACACACATACTAGGACTTGTAACTAACCACTGAGTGGAATCAGCTGTGTTTAAGCAGGAAAATGCCCAGACTGAGGTCCTCCAGGGCTGGAGTTCACTGGTTTAAACTGTCTAACAGCTGCATACTGAATGGTTTGGGCTCCATTTCTACTATAAGCAAATCGTACATCAGGACAAGCTGGCTGGGAACTGAGAACAGGGGACTGATGTTCTAGTTTTACACTATCCTTCCTCTCAAACAGAGCTCGGTCTGAAGAGTTTCTTTCATTGCGAGAGGCTCACCTTGGCAGACTGTGGCCCATTTTAACTTGTTATTACTGCCCCTAGTGGAGAAGAAGCCAGTAAAAGCCTCAAAAATGCAAACACACTGTAGTGAAATACTGTCTTTCACTCCTAAGTTTGGTATGTTTATGGAAATTTCCTCAACATATTGGATCGAAACAGTCGTATAAAATACACAAAACATACAATTACTCAAAAATGCCACACAGATAAACCTAAAGAAAACATTCCTCAAGATATTGACCCCAAACCCTCTTCAGAATCCACAAACAAACAGTTAAGAAGAGGATGGCCTTTCAGTCGCCATGTTTAATCCTAACTGAAAACCTGTGGTGTGTCCTTAAGCCAAGACCAAAAAAAGCCAAGACCCAAAAACCAAGAATATATATGTTCTGAAAAAGTTCTTGATAGAAGGGTGGTCCAAGACTGATTAAGAAGTGTTCACTGACCTTTCTATACATTACAAACTTTTTTAAACACTTTTGTTAATGTGCTTCTAATGACAAGGCTTTTGATCCAAACGTGCCAGTAATTCTGAAAGTAGAAGCAGTGGTTATCTGTCCTATATTTTGGACTGGTAGCATTATTTTTACTAATTTTACTGATTTAGATGTCAGGATTGAGGTATTACAGGTTTTATATATCTTGCAGTTGCACTTTTGAAAAACTGCAGACACAAATGTACACAATTCAGAGGTGAATTATATTACAACGCAATTTTGTCTCTGATTTGATCTACTTCTGGAAATGACTATGCTGATGTATTGCAATTTTTCATGTGTGAATGATGAACACATTTAAATCAAGTGCATCATATTTCTCGATGTTCCACTAATATCTTTTCTAATATTTATTTTCCCTAAAAGTATCAGTTTTGGTCAAATTGAACACTTTTCCACCTGGTTTTGTCACTTTTCCTTCATATTGTGCAGCAAGAGAGCATGCACAGCAGACCAAAACGGATGACTTAAAAGAGGCAATTAAGCAATATCACAAACAGCTCGTTTAGCAGACAGCGCCGCGGATGAATCAAAGGCTAAACAAACCCCACTGGGCCTTCAAGACAAAAACAACAAAAAGGAAAAAAAAAGGGCCGTTGCTGTGACATTTTGTTCCTCTCACCTCGACGCACACCAGCCACAATGGACCTGCTTTGTGGAGGTTCTGGGTTCTGATCACCATGGCGATGGCTCTCCGCCACCCAGCCCCCCCCATGGGGGCCGAAGCCAGCAGGTTGCCATCTAAACCCCAGCCAGGAGAGCGGCAGGGAGGGGACTACAGAGAGCAGAGCTGCAGGAAAAGACGCTTCTACAGGTGACTGCACTGATGTAACCACACCAAGCGGTCCCAGAGGCTTGCCTCCAAGCTTTCTCCGCACTTTCCATCTCGGAGCCAGAAAACAACAGTGCCACAAACACCAGCAATTAGACAGGGCCGCTCAAAAGGCACTGAGTTTCATTCATAACCTTTGAAAGGACGGAAAAACAGGAGAAATGGTCCGAGGGTAAAAGGCTCAGAACATCTGTTTGAAGGTAAATCATCTTTACGTGACACACGGCCGCAAGAGATGACATTAGCACAAAGCAGACAAAAGGGCAGCTCCTTCTCAGTCGGCGGATCAGCCCGGCTTGTGTTTGCTCGTTTGTTTGTCGCGGCGCATAATTGTGTATTATTCAGATGTGGACTGATTAGAGATGCAGTAGCGTGCACGGTGCATCACTACACACTTATCAGAGCCAGAGCCTGTGGACTGCCTTAAAACAACAGATAAAAGGGGCTTCTGAAATAAGAAATGAAGGCATAAGACATCGCACGTAAAGTGTAAACGAACTGGGCACGAGAGAAACGCTGTGTGTGAGCTGAAAATAAACTTTTCTCAAGAAAGCCGGGTGTGGAGGGAGTGAAGGAGTGCACAGAGGCAGAAACGTCTGTAATATAAATACAGGCCCTGCAAATGATTTGTCGCGGAGTGTGTGTGTTCATACGTTCTAAATCCCTCTCAACTAGTCAACCAGTTTCCTCAGTGTGATAATTCACTAAACTCACTTGTAAGCTAAACACAGCTTTGCCCATGCAATCACTTAATCTTCTCGCAACTGTAATAAATACCTGGCAGCCAACACCTACACTACAACACACACTAGGACCTGTTTACTGCTTGCTGCCGGGATGTTTTTCTCTTTTCTTCCCCCCTTTTAGTTAATGGTCTATTCTGAAGAACAATACAAGCAGATGAATCTGTTAGCGCTTGGGGGGGTTTAGAGCATGGAAATGTGTTGGGACTAGGAGCGCAGCTTGGATTCTGAGTGCACTTTTCATTTTTTCAGCCACAACAGGTGTAGAAAAGGCCCTGCTGTGGACACGGCCGGCCAGCTGGGAGGGCTTGTGCATGTGCTTGTGTCCCCACTAACCTTGGCCAGCGTTAGGATTACCTTGCATTTACACTCAATGCTCCTTCTTTCCTTAAGACTTATTAAGAATGATAATGAGCTCGGAAAGGGGCAGCATGTCCCTTTCTGTGTCTTGTTAGCTTGCTCTCCTCTCACTCTCCCTCCCTTTCCATCTCACTTGCTCTCCGTCTCTCCCTCCCTCTCCCTCTCCCTCTCTCTCGCACTCTTCCTCTCTCTCTCTTTTACTCCTGTATTGAAAGGGCGCTGGACAAATTACCAAAAAGGCCATTTTCATCTATGAAGTGAAGGCTTAAATCGATACTTATTTCATGCCTTCAAAATCAAGCCTATATTACTGTTGTCACCGTGATTTGTTTATTTTGCTTGAGATTTTTTTTTGTGCGCGCTCTCTCTCTCTTTTTTTTCGGTCAAGGGGAAATGCTCGGGACGCAATTCACCTTGAACCTCAATTATATTGGATTTCTCCACTGGTTGATCAAGCATGCAAAGAGGACATTTCCCAAGCACTAAAATAAAAATAATAACGATGATTAAACAAACATGAGGCCCCGCACGCTCCTCTGTACAGAGAAGTAGATTTTACAAGGCCTACAATGGTGTGAAGATGGATACCAAATCATTACATCGTGCAATTTACAAAGTGGAGGTGTGAAAAAGCAATTACACTACATCTTGAGCAGTGTCAGGCAGAGTGTGGAATTATGAATGTACATTTGTAGCGCAAGGGCCCCGGGTTCAAAGCCAAGGTCAGACAAAAAAGGAAAAAGAAAACATCCCTCAAGCTGTGAAAGTTCCTTGTCAGAGCACAAAGCCAGCTGAAAGTGTGAGGCCTAGGGCAGAACGATTCTTTATTGAAAGAATGTGTATCACGATTTTTTAGCATAGAAATCCTAGAATTTTGATTCAGCATATCAGTTGTTTAATGGGCCAAACTGTACCTTTTGTATATTTACATAATTCTTGCACAGTAAAACTGTGTAATATCAGAAGTATAACAGCTGATCTGTATAAACAGATGTTATACACATATAAGCAAACCTATAAATAACTTGCATCAGATACAATGAAACACGCTGTGTGTTTTCACCACCTAGAAACTTGGCATTAGGCTAACATAGTTCAACTTTTGTCATTTTCCTGCTCGCTCTGAGCCACTGAACATCGACAGCCCTAATGAGGCTAACATGAGCTTGTTTAACACCAGAAACCGCACAGCTCAGGAGCAAATCGAGTGGGAAAATGCCACAGGAGTATTTTGTGCAAGCCTTTACTGACAAGTTTACTGGGACTATGTGTGGTGTCATGCCCACTGATGTCTTTAGGCCTCCTTTAACCTGCAGGATTCATTAGAGGATTGTGTTTACTTTGCTTAAGTGTTAGAGCCTAGATCTAAATACCAAATCTAATCTTGGGGATAAAGCAAAAAAGATTCACAACAATCAGCAACATCTAGTTCTGTTATAAACTACAGGTGGTCCAACTGTTTATTATCAGGAATTAATAATATACTATAAGAAAGAAACTGTTAAGCAACTGATATTCTGGAAACCTAATTGATTCTCATTTCCCAGGGAGAATGGTGTGTGCTTAAACAGAGATTAATACTTGCCTCTATATAAAAATGTAAAACTGGTGGAGATACTGATTCTAGAGTACCAGAGGGGTAATATAGGTTCAACAGTGTCAGCTGTCAGACTCCAATCATTATAATAATCAGAAACTCACAGTGTCAAAATTGTTGGGGGTGGAGTTACCTAGAATTACAAATTTTCTTAAAAAGGTTAAATAAGGATTGTAACACTGTAATAGCCAGTCACCTATTGTGGTGTTAAGTTTATTCAAAAAGGCAACAGATTTTTCATTTCTGAATAAAAAAATCTGGTTTTGTCCATTAAAAAGAATGTTTTTATTCATTCAGCAACTTTGGATAATATAAAATACTAGAAATGAGCTGGTATGTTTTATGTGTTTCTTTAGTCCACACAGTGGGAGGTTATGTGTTACAACACCTTATTTTCAGGATAAAGGTTACATTTCAATACATCCTGCTGAACCATCTATGGCAGAGCTAACTCATGTTTTGCCAAATCATTACGAGATCATAAATTCAAAGATAAGGATCGCTAATTATCAGTGTGTTATTAGCAATATTTTCTCAGATAGTGATTAAAACCTGGTTGTCAATATCAGCCGACATTATCAGTCAACCAATATATTGGTCTAGTCCTAACAGGGATTGACATTAAGGCCTGATCGATCATGGCTGGCCAGTTATATTGCTCAAAATAATCATCATATCAGTTAAAATAACACCAGTGAAGGACTCGTTTTGAAAGGTTTATGTTATTTTGCAATATCTCTGCTGTTAGAGGAAAGTTCAAGAACTCCTAGACCATTTCCAGTTTCTTTGGGGCATAAATATAGGGGTACACACATATGAATTCTCTTTGTCATTCATAAACATGAGTGAAAACAACGAGATTTCAGATATAAATTGCCAGAAGGCTGTGAGCTTGTGCAGATCAGGAAACAGCCATAAAAAATAGGAGTCAGATAAAATTACCATAAGCACAATCAAGGCAATAAAGAAAGTATGGAACATGTGAGCAGACTGCACCCATGCACACTGAGAGGGGATGGCAAGAAAGGTAAAGAGGAAAACTAAGGTCACACTTTAAGAACAGCACAGTTTAGTTAAACAAGTTTTCACATTTCAAAATTTACTGTCAGATTTACCTCCATGACAAGAAGATTTTTGAAAGAGATCCATGAAAGACCCGATTCGAAAATAAGTTTACACTTATGGTACTTATTGAAGAAAGAAGACAGCAAAGACAGGAATACCACTGACTGTTAAAACTCAGAATGGAGGACTGGTCCAAGATCCCTCAACAAGTGTCCTCCAAGCTTGACAGGCACTACAGAATGCAGTTCACTGCTTTTCTCCTTGATAGATTAGATTAGGTTCACCTAATATAAAAGATGGGGTGGCATTTTTTTTCATAAAGAAATTTAAGTGCAAAAATACAAAAAGGTATATTACCCATTTGTTCAATCTAAAAAAATCCCTCACTGCATAGTTTAATATAGGGATTTGTTTTAGGTTTGCATTCTTGCACTCAATATAAATACATTTCCCAATAAACAGATAATTCTGTGTGTAAATCTAAAAAAGCATGATATGCCAAAGACTTCGGACTCCAGTCCTACGGGCACTGAGTAAAATCTGAGCTGCAGAGACAGGATGAGGAGGAAGAAAGGGGAAGTGTGAAAGTGTCAGAGGAAGAAAACAAGGGACAGATGGACATGGCCGTGCTTCATAAACACTGAGGCAGGCGAGCTCCTGTAAAAGTGTTGGGCCAGTGTGAGATGGCTGGCTGTCCAGATGGAAGCGCACCTTCGGACATGAGCCACATGCCACCACACTCCACACACACGCTGCAGGACAACTGGGACCACCACTGCTACACACACCCCACGGCTCACACACTAATCAACAATTACATATGGCCTGTCGATAATCGGCGAGCAGAGGGAAAGCTGTGATCACTCAATGGCCAAATTTCTCTGACAGGACTGAATGCTATCCAACCAGCTGTTTAATCCGAGTGTTTGTACGGAGGCACGTTTTAGGACAGTAAGCAGAACTGCATGTGTAAAATGCAAAACTGCAACGATACACAGGCACATATGCTGCCGTAATGCTATAAAAGCTGCTCTGCTTAAATGCTGCACATGCCTAGAATGCAAAGATCCCATGTTGTTCAAAATAGGGAGAAAAAAAAACAGGGAGAAAAAAAAGACAGACACGCAAAAGACATTTAGAAGACAAAACATTTCTAGGAGGGGAAACAAATCAATGGCGGGGGGAATTTAGATAAACTGTAGAAAATACGTTGTGTTTACCTTCACTCAGATACCACAAGCATTTTAAATATGAGATGGCTTTCCTCGAATGATTGGTTTAACTGCAGAGACAGAGAAGAGAGAGAGGGGGGAAAAAAGAGAGTAATTAATTACTTATGTGAGCCATTGCATGAGAAAGACGATAAACCTGCCTGGTCGCCATGGATATGACATATTTGCTCTGAAAACAACATAATAATTAGCAAAGAAGAAAGATCCAGCGAGAATCGGCAGACCCCAGGGTTTTAAAGAGCCGCTGATCTTTCTCACTCTCTCACATGCTGTAAATTGTGCGCAAACAAACATGTGCAGGTTGCTCATATTTACCAGCCACTTACAATAAAAACTGCATTTACTGGCCTATACACAGCCGTCGTACGTACAATCTATAGCCAGTGTGCAATAAAAAAACTGACACATATCTGTGTGGATCTGGGTGAATGTACATTCTTCTCGAGCTGAGGCAAACAGAAATAAGTAAGGTTGGCCAGGACACTGGATAAGTGGCATTTTCTAGGACCTCTTATGCCCTAATCTAATCAACAATGCCTCATATGCTTAAAGTAGCCCATAACCACACAGGGGAGACACAACAAGAGTCATCACAGGACTCAGTGTTCACAGGCTCTGGGATTAACCCGAAATCCCTTGCAGGCTTCTCTACTGCTACGAGAATAACAGAAGACACCAATGTGGGACAGTGGCAACTTTGGCCAGGCTGCAGCAGCCTTTGCAGACAGGTGGCTGGCGTTGAGCACGCTCAGCCGGAACAGAAACTGAGGCACAGTGTGACTGGGTGAGTGCACAGGCTGGTGTGGGGTATAGTCTACACCACTTCAGCCTGTGCATGTGTCCAGGTCACTTTACACTGCCAGAAACCTGCTGCATAACAAACCACTGTCCTGAGCAGCCCTCCTCTTAGGACACCATACACTTCAGGTCGGCACTGCACCAGCAGACTCCAGTACTTCGGGGGCTGTTTACTGAGATTAACCGGCTCAGTGTCGAATCAGCATCGTATGGATGTATAGGCTGAGCTGATCAGATCAGCAACAGGCTTTTCTTTAGACACACACACATACACAAATAAACAAATAAATGAATGAATAAATGTATAACATTTTATATCTATCTATTTTTATGTATAAATATATATGTATATAAATATGCTGATTGATATTTATAGATATTTAAATTTGACATGTACTATAGATAGATAGATAGACTGACAGACAGACAGACAGACAGACAGACAGACAGACAGACAGACAGACAGACAGACAGATAGATAGATAGATAGATAGATAATGGAGTGTGTGCATGAGCGTGCAAAAACTTATTTTCTCCCTTAGTTTCACTTCAGCCCGTGATGCACTCAAAACCAGCGCGAAAATGTCCGAGCCCGCTCTCCCAGTCCGGGTTCAATCAGCACAGCACGGCGGGACGATCTGCTGTCGGACAGGAGAGAACTGGAGAACTGGTGACTGTTTAAAAGCCTTAGAAAAGCAGACCGACTGAGTTTACTGTGTGGTGAAAGAGCAGAACCAGCCTGCTACTGACCGAACTGAACTCTGGAGGAGCAGCGCGGCTTCACAGCAGCACAAAGTGCGGCGGTTCATTCAGAGGGGCAAAGTTAGCGGCGCGCGTTTTGGTGATATTATTAACCTTAATGTAAATTTTAATAAAAGCATCGCTGCGTGTCGCCGCTCCACGTTCCCCCATACCCTCGCCCATTCCCCCTGACCCTCAACTACTTCGGTAAGTGTGAAACAGGTGAGTTTTCTCTTCGCCGGACTGATCAGAGGTTTCGAGCGCGGGTCTAAAATCCTCCACTCCTTCCGAAAACACCTGGCCACGGTAAAAAAAAAGTCGACACGGAGCACTTTTTATTCTGTCAGAGGCGTAGAAGTGATCTGAGTGGATAGTCGAAAATAAAAGTCTTACCTGCGGGGCTACTTCGTCGCTTTTTTCCCAACTTAAAAGGAGGAAAGGTTGGGTGAGAAAGGTGGACGCCGAGGGAGCATGCGTGATCAAAGTTGGGTCACTTGCTTTTTTTCTTTTTTTATTTCTCTCTCTTTTTTATTATTATTGCATTTTCCCCCTATTTCTAACAGACAGGGCGAGCAGCCCGGAAGATGTGCCCTGGAGAGCTGAGTGGGAAGAGGAGTGCTTAATTGAATTTCTCTTCGATCAGAGGGAAAAGCCGGAGCGGACCGCCTTTAGCCCGGTCCGACAGACCCGTCAGCTGGGCTTTCTTTTCCCACCTGTATTCACAGCGGCCACGCCTACGCGCGCTGTAATTGGCTGGAAGCGTCTCTCCCTCCGCCCTGGGATTTGATATAATTTCGCGGATTGTTTACGAATAAAACTATTAGCCAATCAAAGTGCACGAGGGGCTGGGCGCGTCCGAATACGGGTGGGGAAAACCCACTTCACTCGCACCTCAGCATAGGCGTTCCGATTCAGGCCTGTTAACCGAAGGATGTCACAGGATGTTAACTATAGTATATATGTATGTACATGTATAATACTACATACATAATGTGTATATAT
>JBBMFX010000128.1:23167699-23178488 GCA_037832545.1 Rhabdalestes septentrionalis | reverse complement strand
TGTGTGTGTGTTTACTAGTAATGTGAAACACATTCATGTCACATGATTTGTTTTGTTGATGTTCTAAGCTAAATTAACACGTCTTACACGGAATATCACAGTTACTGTCTTTTTCAGTGCACAATTTCTTCTAAAACTTTAAATAAAAATTATTTATATATCTATACTTGCACAATCTAAGTTAATTTTTTTCCAGTGTGTTCATTCTAGCAAATAAAAATAAATTGTGCATAAAATGTGCAGAGGACAAGCATACTTGCGTGTACTTATTTTTCTATCTTTGAAGATTTGAGCAGCTTGACCATGCAGGAACTCCCAAACTTTGCATGAAACTGACAAAAGCGAGTAATCTGAAGGCCAAATTGTGTTTGTGTGACATATTTTGTTCCTGTGGAAACACTTTTGATTTCAGTGCATTGCTTTCCTCAGTGTAAACTGAAGTTGCGAATGCTCAGGGGAGTTGTCATAATGACTGGCAGTTTCATTGGAAATTCTCAGAACCTTTCTGAATGGCTGGATAACTGGAATAATCTTGTTATTATCGCCTAATGCTGTTTTAGAAGTGACTCACCTTTAAACCTTTCTCAACATATCAATGGCCTTTTACACTTTGGGTTATTAATGCTGAATAGAGTAATATTTCAGATCTGCTAGTTGATAAATATTACAAGACGTGTTCATAGTTCAAATCCCCATCCTATTATTGCCGGTGGGATACTGTTACAAATCCTACATATTTAATGCTGAGATAGCCCACTGTGTTCAGAAGCACTGCTCATGTTCTGCGGTTCAAACTGTTGGGTTCAACACTTTTAAACACTTGGTTTTAACATCATGTCACAAGAAAGCGCTCCTCCAAGGTAATACAAGACGCTCGCGCACAGGAAGCCTGTGTCCAAATACACGGCTGCTTTCAGTCATGTCCTACGCAGATGCAGAAACATTACTCTCATTGTGATAAAATATTGTGGCTCGTTTATTGGAAATATTCAACACATTCAAGCGCCTTTATATGTTAACTGCGCGCTTTTGCATAACTTTCTAGGCAGAGTGACGGAATGCAGATGTTGAACTCTGATCATGTCACTGATTCTGCATACCCATCAGTCAATTCCCCTGATGTTGCAATATGGTGATACAGAATAATAATGTAGTAAGAAAGGCCAGAAATCAATACATTATTCTGCAGATCACTTGATTCAGTAATGACCAGCACAATTATTGCCATCCATTGATTCATTAGGGCCGCTCTCAAGGGCAGACCCTACAAACCCTGAGCCTACAGCCTCCTCCACCAGTGCCATCTCTAATTATGAAGCATTAAAAGCTAATAACAAGGTAGGACAGGGTTAGAGGAGCCATACTGCTAAGCTGAACCACTTAAAGCAATTATTTCCCTTTTTTGTCAATCTGGTCTTTTTTTTTAACGATCAAGCCATGATCTCATATTAAGCTCAAATGCATATCAGGGAACATTCGGATAAAATGTTAAAAAGGGGAGTGACCTGGTGTCATGTCTTTTAGTAGCAGGATTATCATGCAAGTAAGATTCTAGAATGTTGGCTTCTTTTTTGAGCATTACACAGAAGTGAAAAGATGACTCTATTCTCACAGCAGTCTAACCTGAAAGGGAAGGGCGCTCATTTGAACAAAGAGAGAATTTCATTTCAACGAAACTATGCAAAAAAAAAATAATACTGCCACTCCTACAAGTGAACAATAGAAATTGACAAAACTGATGAATTCCACCTTCAACATCCACATTGACTAGGTGATGAAGCACTGGCCATATGGGCATGCTAACGCGTAAGCATTTTTAACGTAAAGACACCTGCGCCCCAGTCAAGCACAAAACCCTGACGCCGGATTTACTGGATATTAACACCTCTAGCCAGCTGAGCAGAAACATTTTGACCCCTCAGCATCCGAGAGTGTCCAGTGCACCGACTGAAAGACCTAAAGAGTCTGTCATAAGAAAGATAGAAAAAAAGAAAGAAAGAAAGAAAGAAAGAAAAGAGGTACACAATAATAATGTTTTAATGTTATAATAATGTTATAGTTTAATTACAGCTTGAGACTACACCCTAAACCCAGGTTCCAAAGAAAATAATTTAAAGGATGGTACTTTTAGGAAGCCTTTCTTGCATTTGAGACAAACAAGTGATCATATAATGGAAAACCACACCCTTTTTGTATGAAAGATTTTAAAGTATTGCCCTGTTCATATATGGACACTGAGCTCCAAAAGAGCCTGTTTGGTATTCGCTGTTTTTTGTGATGTCACAAAAACCCTGACACTGGATTTTGATGTCAAGAGAAACCCACATTCCCACAGCAGTTCAGTCTAATGCATTCACATAAATGTTACGAGAACTGTGTCAGCCACGACTTCCTTTTTAACTGAGTACAATACAAGGAAGCCAATCACACTGGAGCTCATTTACATACATCAGTCTTGAAGACATACTAGCAAAGTCATTTAGTTAAATACTAAGGTGTAGAAAGAAAGTAAAATGGTCAAGAAAAAGAATTACGACTGGTACAAAAAAACCACAGGAACCTCACATGTGGACCTAAGGGAAAGAAATTAAATAAAAGAAAAATGTAGGATATGGGGCTTTTAATATAGTCCAAAGTTGTAGTTCCTGGATGCGTAATGTAGGATTTCCAATTGTTAATGTGATCTCCGTGCTCACAAGCTGAAGGAGCCTCATTTCTCTACACAGAGGAGAGAAACAGGCAGTAATGAAATACTGTCCTGAATGAAAAGTAATACTTTCCTCTGTGTAAATACCTGCAGAGATCCCCAAATAACCCAGCCAGAGCTTAATCAAGGGCGACGGTGATACACAGTCACACTGCACGGAAGGACGAGCAACTGGCAATCAACTTAATTAGAAGAGGACCAGTGAAAAAAAAAATGTCCAGGAGAAGCAAGCGTCTGTCTACGTGCTGGACGTTAGGGGTGGTGGCAGCTGCCTGTGTTCAGTAAATAAGGAGCAGGAGGAGAGGAGATGGGGGGAAATCTGGCTGAAGAAAGAGAAGTTTAACAGATTGGGCAGCTGTTCCTATTTTATTTACTCAGTGCTGAGTGGAGGCTTAATGCATTCCCCATACTTTGCATTATTTCACGAATATGACTGCGTAAACTTTGTGTCAAGGTATGTGACCGATAATGGCCTATGAAATGCGTGTTAGATGGAAGTGGTAAATATGCCATAATGGGGACCCAGAATGGGCTAAGAATACAACTTTTAAGGCAGAGTCAAGGTCAGGAGCCTGGAGCTTCTCTGAGCATTCAGAGATGTTTTGGAGGGCCATGAATGCAACAATGTGTTTTTTCCATTTCTGTTCAGGCCTAATTTGTGCACAATAACAGGTAGGTGGTCATTTCCTCAATCACTTACACAGGAAATGAAGGTGTGGAGCATTGTTTACACATTAGAATATCACCTAATCAAAACAAGAACGTAAACCCACGGGAGGATGGAGACCGCAGTGCCGAGATATTAATACATGCGCAAAGTTGCGTGAGCGCGCATGAACAAATCTCTGAAACTAAATTTGGAAGCGGCCCAAGAGCGTGAAACAGGACCCTCAGTCAGTCCACATAATGTGCATCGCCGTTTCATCAGAATGAGTGTTTCAGAGCTTCTGTTAATGGAGCCAGGCTAATTCCTAGCCTTTATTAGTGCGGCCTACCAACAATGCAGCCATATGGCGTTGATAAGATATCTGGGTGCAGAGTTAGAGTCTCATTTTAATAAATTCTTAATCAGCTTGTAGCATACTGAAACAACGCGGTTAATGGAAATCTGTGGAGTCAGCAAGGTCCTCTGCAGTTGTGGTCTTTAATAAGATTTGAGAGGCATTACAACAACACCGCAGTCAATGTCAAGTTGAGCTGCTCCCTCTGTCTGTAAGCACGGGAAGGAGGAGAAAAAAAAGAAAAAGAAAGGAGGGACGGGAGACGAGCGGGTGCGGGCGGAAAGCATGGTCATCTGCTTGAAAAGAGATGGAATGCGATCTCTGGGGGAGAGAGAGTCGGAGGTACCGTATATCACATATCATCTTCGTCTGATCGTTCACGGTTTCTAATTACTGAAGGTGAGGAGGGCCATCATTTTATCGTATTTGTTTTGCATCACTGCAAAAATAGAAAATGAGGTCTTGCAGAGCTGTACCAATTTACTTCATTTCGACCTTGATTAAAAGAAAATTAATTGCCACATCTCTCATTATGTTGTAAGCGGCATTTGATGACTGGAATGGAAAAAAAAAAAAAAAAAAAAAGAAAGAAAGAAAGAAAGAAAAAAAAAAGCCAGACAGAGCCTCGCTGGGAGTGCGAGCTCGACCCGCTTGTTCAGGAGACAACACACTCCTCTAATGATGAAAATAAACAGGTCTTTTAACACAAGCATCACAAGACAATGTCAAAGATATTAGTTTTAATATCACAGCCGTTCTCTTCATGGTGCTTAACAGCGTAAGAGACCTTGTAACTTTGCCATTTTGTCTAACACATCCTTTGCAAAACACAATTAAATCTTTGAACCGAGTTGCACTGAGCTTTGTTTAGTTCTGGAGACAAACCACTGAGCACAACTTTGGTGTTGACTGGCAAAACAGCAAAACATAATGGACAGAAACAGCCATGTACAAGGACTAAAAAAAGGCCTGCATCTTTAAACTATACACTTCACTATACACTTAAAACACGTCACAGATATTTATTTGGTAATTTATTCATTCTTACAATTGACATTGAATAATACTTAGCTCTACAATGATGTGCAAAAGTCCTCTGCTCCGGGCAATAGGGGAAAATTATAGTAATTACAGTAAATATTCATTTGATCAAAAGAACACTAACAGTTTGTATAAATAAACATGTAAACATTGTGATTTGAAGTGAGAGTATTTGCTTAGCCTAATTAATTGAATTAATGTTGACCCAATTAAGGTCCAAAACTCTCCTTAAGTAAGATTAGTACATACAGTCACCAGTACCAATGTCCAGTCTCCTCAGTTATGATTGAACACCTGCTACAGGTTATCAGCCATTCATTAAATTAAATCAGGAGCTGCTGATGGACTAACACATCCAGCAGCAGTGGGAGTTCACTGAGCAATTAGGATCAAAACCATCTGTATGTTTGCCTCCAACTAAAACATGCATATTCATTAAAATGTGAAATGTAATTTTTTCTGACTTTATGTTTATTTGTATTTACAGTAATGTTCTATAGCTGTTTCAACGGTTAAAATTCTTTTTAACCATTAAAACTTTAGCTTTGTACAATCTCTTCTTGGGTGTCTAAACCTAGCATAGTACTGTAAAAAGGTTGGTCTGGGTCAACTGTCTAATTTACTGTAGTCTCTGACGTTATTAGCTATAAGATTAATATAAAATACATGAATTAATAAAAGTTTAATATAAATAAATAAAATAAATAAATAAAAAGCTTACATGAAGTTAAACCAATTCAGCATGAAGTGTACTAAGAATAAAATGTGACTTTTTATCCCTCTTTTTCTTATGAAATCCCCTCAGAGAGCTCCACTACTGCTCCCCTCTCTGTCTCTTCCCCGCTTTAAGCCACCATATGTCCCAGAGGATCAACTTTAGTGGTCTTTCAGAGCGTCTGGTGTATGATTACGTGAAAATTTCTCACAGACAGGGATCTGCAGAAGCAGGAAAACGGCAAAAGCTGTTTTAGAAACAAAATCCTCTTTCATGCGCCTGCACCTGTCTTCGTCTGCGAGCCCTCTGAGAGCAGATGCCTGATAGGGGAGTTTGGACTGTGCAGACACCTCATTCTGAAATATTTATATGATTTTGACACTCTCCGATAGGCAGTAAGACAAAGGGTTCTCCCCAACCCCCCCAAACCACATTTGCTCTGCTATACTAATCTTCCATTTGACAAACAACGATTTCAGCTATTTATCCATGTCTTGAACTATTTGCCACATTCAAGGCCTCGTTCCAACTCCTGCTGAAGAGTCAGGGACTCTGATGCAAAGGCAAAAGGGTTAAAAAGGTCAAAGTCACAGCAAATGAACAAAAAAAGTAAGATAAGCGTGCAGCTTAGATATGATGCGACTGATCGATCTAATGATGGCTTGGCTGATGTGCATTTTCCTTTCAGATGAGGTCAATTATGACAGCATAGCGTATCACACAGTGGCGAGCTGTGTGGAGTGATCACGGGCAAAATGGAGACGCCTGAATAATTAATCAAAATAATGTAAAGTAATCCAACAAGCCTCCCCTCTCCCTCACCTGTTTGCCGCCCTGGACTGCGCAGTGCTCACGGCAGCTCCAGTGTAAATAGCAAAGGAGACGTCCTTCACATTTACACCTGGGTCTACAAAGAGAGCACTCGAATCATTTCTCCAGTGCCCATTCAAGGAGACAATTTTGCTCTAAGCTTCTCTTAGAAAACAATTGCACATGAAGTAGAATTGAAGAACAGCATTTGTTGATCTGATTCGGAGCTAAAAGTGGTCAAATGGGACGTCCACTCCAAGGACCATCATGGAACACTAGAGCCCATGGAAATGTAGAACAATGCTGAAGAAGTGAGTAAAATGGAACAATGTACTCTCTAATCAGAGATAATGCGCTTCCAGACTCCACCACATTAAAGTGCACGGACTCCTGAGAAAATGATGCAAGCGTTGTAATGTGGTCAGCGGTAGCGGCTGAAAGGAACAAAGCACTGCACTTACAGTGCATCTAACATTAACCCTTAAAAGTCCCTGTCGCCAGAGAGTTCAGTGCTGTTCATTGCTTAATATGACGAAGACCTTCATTAGGGGAAGTGCCTTCTGATTGACATGCAAAAGACAAAAACATAGACTGTTGTTTTTGCATGGCATATGGGGGCAGGTAGCTTTCATAACTACTGCCTGCTGCAAAAACAGCCATGGGAAACAAAGAGGTCTATGTAAAAGCAAGTGTGAGGATGTCTTACTCACTCCTAAAGACTTTTAGAATGATATACGAATAACGAGCATACATTGCTCCAAAAGACTCACAGTATAGAGCGGCCGAGCATAGAGCAGCCTGATCTTTTCAGAAGTGTTTATTTAATATTTTACAGACTGGCACGCGTATACAATGATGAGTGAATAACCAATTCGAATGCATCTGCAGAACCCTATTAAAAGATTTCTAATTAAAAGGGTCTCATTTAAACAAGAATTTAAAATACTGCTGTAGGTGCAGGTTTAAAGCTAGACATCAATAGACATGCAAGCAGAAATGGAGACACGTTTTATTCTTCTAAATGAGAGGAACAACTGCCTTGCACGTAG
The DNA here is from genome assembly GCA_037832545.1 of Rhabdalestes septentrionalis. Classification (NCBI taxonomy): domain Eukaryota; kingdom Metazoa; phylum Chordata; class Actinopteri; order Characiformes; family Alestidae; genus Rhabdalestes; species Rhabdalestes septentrionalis. The sequence goes on along the minus strand of JBBMFX010000128.1, from coordinate 23,171,165 downwards.
ACGCATCCTGTAAACTTTCTTACACTGATATATGAAACAACTAGTAAAAAGTCTCAAAAAAGAGGAAAAAGTAAAACTACAACCTCACAATTGTGAGTACAGAACATCATTCTGACACAGAAATGAATTAGTATATAACTTACTACTTAATACGTTTGTAATTACATAATTACCTTTGAAAAGTGTTGAATAGACTTGCACTGCACAAAAGCAGAAGTCTGGTAGACAGAGTGACTTTTTTTTCTCAGCTGCAGCCTGGAAAGGAAGGGGTGGGAAATGAGGGTGATTTTGGTTCATATGGCTTTAGCACATGCTAGCCCAGTTAAATTTCAAGCACTCCTCTGGTAAAAGTGGATTTCTCCAGGTTTTCCCCGACTGTGTCTCTGCAGAGTGTACTCAGCAGTCCAACCGTCAGCTGAAATGCTGGCACACCATTTGCCATTAATTCATTTCGGACCAGAATGGCTTGACTATGCTGTGCATTCAGCATAGCGGTGTCCGGGAAGTGATGAACAACTATGTGTTAATAAAACCAAACCAAAATGTGAGTAATGCAGTGCAGGGAAAGGTAACATTGAGTGCATGATAAACATCTCTATTTTAGATGGCAGTAAATCCCCTCCTCCCCCCTCCCGCCCCCCTCTTTTCAGATATCAGCCATTGAAAGTGTTCAGTTTTAGGACACAGGGAGGTCACACCTGTTGTGGAACTTGATAGAAGGCTTATTTATAAACTTTCAGGCCTCCGGACTCTTCCTTCACAGAAAAACGCTGACATATATGGGAGAGCCAGAGGAGGGGCTCGGCTGAAAAGCTTGTTTATGAAATGTGCAGCAACTGGAAAATCCATAAAGTTCTGAAATGATGAAATTAACAAGCCATCTGATCAGGTTTCCCCAGATCTAGCGGCACGCAGCGGGTCTTTTTACTTCCATGCTGGAGACAGAGGATTCTTTATGTGTGAGAATAGTCGGACTGAGGATTTATTTGTTTTTTTCTTATTCTCTGAGGTCACTGTAATTTTGCTAACACTGAAGATCAAGTGAAAGCTTGCTATCCTTCTTTTTCTCATGTGTTCTCACTCTTAGTGTTCTCAGTCAAGGAAAACCCCAAACACATTTCAAAAGCAACTACCTGACCTCAAAAAGTACACTGCCTCAAAGTTTCACCTTAATCTAGACTGAACTAACACTGTACAGGGCAGTCCCTGTGTCTCCTTTAATTATAAATCTATCCTGTAATTCCTTCAAAAGTAAATCTATTTCAAAAACACCTGTTTTTGGGGGATTTTTTTTTACTAGGGAATGTCTGACGAAAAGTACAAATGAAACATAAATCCAACAGAGAGGCAGTAAAAGGGGTGTGTTAATAATGCCTAAATTTAGGATCTGAGTTATGGCCTACATGCATCTGGGAAGCCTCCTGTGACGTTTGAAAAGATCGAGCAATGCTGAGTGGATTTGCCGTATAAGGGGTAATGTTGTGGCACTGGAGGAGATTTCAGGCCGTGACGGATAGCTTGACAGGTGTTGGAGGTGGAGGCACAGTGTCAGATGAACCTCTCATTTAGAAATGTGAAAGTTGCTGACTTTTTTAATACTCAAGTAACACTTTTGGTGCATATGAGGTCTAACACACTTAGAAATGTCAGTGCCCCTGCCATGTTCGCTGGCCTGAACAATGAATGTTACATGATACGCTGACATGAGCTCCCCTCTTTTCCACCCATAAAGACGTGTTGAAGTGACACTGATACATTTGACTGTGTTATTAGGCAAAATCTGATCTGATCTGATTGCACCTGTGCAGCCCCTTTTCAGAAAGCTTGCTTGACTTTGGTGGAGCTGGGTCTAATTGCCTTACAATATGTCGTCTAAGTCAAAGGACTAGGGAGCGGTGATAAACATATAAGTTTAAAAAGGCATTTCAGATAACAGAGACGATGGGGGATTTACCGCCACAGCTGAGCATTCGGACTGTTTCAAGGCTGCAACATTAAATGAATAGATGTGCCGCAAATATTGACTGGTCACAGTTTGAGTTTCATGTTAGTTTTCCTGTAATTAAACACAAGAGGAAAGCTGAGAGACATGGCTCAAATAGAATGCAGTGTTTTATCCCCCTCCTTCATGCTGTGCCCATGCAATGTAATGCTGTTCCGTTAACATTTAGCAGGGTTCAAATCATTCCGCACAAGTCAGGAAGTCCTAAGCGCTAGATAGCACACAAGTAAACAGATACGCCGACTTTATTACAGACATCTGGGTATAAAATTAGTCATCTGTGCCAATCCCACCCAACAGAACGGGCCCACCGTGCAGCAGGACATGATATAGGACAAATCGATGGAACAAAACAGATTGCATTGCAAAGATTCCTTTGCTGACAGGCCGCGGGGTAGTTTTGGCTTTAAAAAATGGCGACATCTTTTAAGGTGACCCCCGGAGTGCTTCTTATAAAATTACAAGAGACAGAAATCCATTTGCAACTGTGGTCTAACACTGAGATTACATTGTTACTTTAGAGCTTCGCTGCAAATTAATTTGGGGTTCATTTCATATATTATATAAATGGAGAGCAGCAGGAAAATTAAATCTCACTATCATACATTGCTATATATTGTTTTTTTATTTCTGCCGGGGCTGTTGATAACAGAGTGGTCGCCACTCAATTGAGCCGCAGGGCAAACTTCCAGCAGATTTAGCCACACGTGCTGGGCCACAGCACAATGACTGAGATGGAACTCGGGATGATTTCTTCAAGATCCTAATGTTCCTCCCCCTATCAGTGCCCAGTCTCATTGACAGAGATCACTTAGAAAGCTGAAGCACGGGGCAGTTATTAGATAATGGTGTGCATGCATTGGTACACACTGCATGCACAGAAAACAACCTCAAGGGCTGTTTCACCTTCAGCAAAAGTGCTATATTTTCTTCATGAAACTTAATTACACTTCCATCGACCAGCATCTTCCCTTCACCTTCACATGAGATGCTGATTTTAGTGACAGTAGTGGAATTCTGTATGACAAGCTAAACAGCTTCTTTAAATGTTCTGGGCACACAGCAAGGATGCCCCTGCAGAAAAAGTGTCAATACTGTCTCATCCGCTCTGGAAATTTCTTTAAATATGACATATAAAAAAAATTAAAACAATAAGTAACACGACAGCAGTCACAGTTCGAAGCCTTCCTTTGCTACACATAATAATAGATTTAAATAGTTATAAAATAGTTATAACTAATTAAATAATCCCATTTAGATTTTATGCATTCTGTTTTGGCGGATCTGGATTTTCCCTTTTTTCTGCAAAGAAGACTTCCCCTTTCCAGAACACTAGACACAAATGATAATGGTTGGCAGGTTGGCAAGTAACACTTACATCTGAATTTCCCCACTTTGATTGTTAACATGAATTCTAAGTAATATGACATTAAATTATTTTCATTAATACCTGTGATAATATAT
>JBBMFX010000128.1:23135940-23146846 GCA_037832545.1 Rhabdalestes septentrionalis | reverse complement strand
ATACCCACCTTCATTTGTTAACGGACCACAAGTAGTGCTGGGCAATGATTACAATTTTTACTTGTTATGCCCAAAATTCAATAATGAATTCAAAAGTAGTGTATTGTGCACATTTATTAGTTTTATTAGTAGTGCTATAAGTACATTTATTAGTACTGCTATATGAACAAAAGTGCAATAATATGGTATGCAAACACTTTAAACAAATAAGGAGCTTTTAAACAGCAGTGTTTCCTTTCACACAGTTACACAGCTGAAGTTCAAACATTTTTGTAAATTTCAAATTAAACATTAATGTCATCAAATCAAGTATAAAGCTATTTGCCATTGCAAGGCATTCTCATTGTATCTCGTTTGTAATTGAAAAACAAGGTACCCTCAGAATCCAGAGCATGGGTGCTGGAACCATTATAGCTTTAGAATCATTGTAATGGAACTTAAAATAAAAAATTGGGAGGCACTTAGCAACTGTTAAAACAGTGGCATAGACTGATAAATGTCTATGTGGCACCACATTGTATGGTACTGATGCAGCAACAAAATATCGCAGAATTATTTTAAGAGTATTATAAATATAATAATGTTACATCTTACTAATTGAGATACACGGATCATAATATGTGTTTTCAAAATATATGCTTGGAGGTAAGTAATGTAAGTTCAATCTATAAATTTTTCACAGTCCTTCTCTATACCAAGCTTACTGCTTTCCTAGGTCAGCTAATGCTTTTACTTCAACATACCTAATTTTATGTTATTTTTTAATTGTTTTATTGATTTATTTATTTCATCATTACACTTACCGCATGTATAAAGCCTGTATGTTCCCAGCAGTCCAGGCTGCATCTTCTTTCCAGAAAGGTAACACCACCCCCACCCACCCACTTTGTATCACAGCATTTGGCTCTTTCTATAAGCAATCTGCTTTGAGGAATAAAGGTAAAAGTCCCATGAAATGAGAGCAGGAGGATAATTGAGTAGCTTAAAAACAGGAATCTAATTGTGCAGGCCCCTCTGGGGGCTAATATTGAACTATCTTATAATAGGCCCAGGATATTCTCCCTATGATTTATTGCCAAATCCCTGTATTTTTCAATACATTATAGTTTCTAAATTGTGTTTAAATTGAGTGTGGAGGAGCTGGGGCCATTAGGAGATGCAGAAATGAAGATTATATTTAAATATTCATGCACCCTGTACCTTATTATTGAATCTGAACACTAACAAAATCAATATTAAGTGCAGTTTGACATAAATGTATTTATGAATTTCGACTTTCTAAGTAGTGTATTTTTTCACTCAAAAACTGCGGGTATAATGTAGTAATGATATCAAAACAGAGTGTCAGGGCGCATTAGGCAGAGCGCTACATAAAAAGGCTAGAGCATCCACGTAAAAGTGCTTACTGGGCAGAACTGTCTCTTTTTGCAACCATCACTCATTTTACGGCCTCGTATTACCCGCCTCGGCCTCGCCTCACGCGATAGTTAGAGAAAGACACAGTTGTCTCATTTGTTCAGCCAGCAAGCTTACTTTCAGCCCACTTGTATTAGGGCCGTAATGCTGCGGGGTGTAGCCAGTGATTAGAATGGATGTCCCTCCATCTTTCCACCTGTCCGTATAACTCTCCCTCTTATGCTCACACCCTTCATTCTCATTCACACAGCCTTGTGTACTCACAGACTCCAAACACCAACACTTCGCATGTTTCAACTGGGCATTTTCAATACACTTTGGGAGCAATGCAATCGCGAACAACTCTTCAGCACATTGGATGCCCTTTATCCAGCCTGAAGTGAAAGTCATTTTGCATTAGGTTCTTTTAATAGTTTTCTGTCCTTTTGTTTATAGAAACCCTGTTGAATGTTAAAAGGCCCTTTATTGGGCCGAAGCCATGTCTCTGGATGCAAGATGATGCAGTAAATGCCGCAGGGCCCGAAGAAAGCATAGCATCAGTCTGGGCAAAGAGAGAGCCGCCATAAATCACAGAGTCATTGCCCCCCCTTTACCTTTAAAATCATCTAAACTCAGTGTAAGAGCCCGATCCTGTTCGAGGCTGTCTATAAGCACCTCTTATAAAAGCTTTACGCATCCAGAACACGAGACATAAAAGAGAAAAATAACCACATTCTGAGCGTTCAGAATGGACAGAAGCTACAGTTTGTTGTGTCACTTGCTTCACTTATGAGCCGCTCTCCGACCCTCGTAGGCTATTTTGTGGCAGAAGTAAAGCGAGTAATGAAACACAGAGGCGGCAGCACACGAGGCCTCAAGTAAAAGCCACTGTAAAAGACAGTTTTCGACTGACAGTGGTGATCCTAATAAATTGCCATACAAACCTCTTCAGATCCTTTCCTTCACACCACCACTCCACCCCCTCCCCCCCTCCCCCAGCACACTCCCCCACTCTGTTAGAGCATGGCCAGTCCTGTGACGTGAACGCCCCTGTCAGCTTGGACACGAAAGTTCAACCAGAGGTGGGCGATGGTTCTTAGTACACCCAAAGTCCAAGTGGCAGATCCAGACATCAAAACAAAAACAAACCGGTTCCACTTGTGTCCATCCTGTTCAAGGTCACCTACAGCTGCTCATTTCGCTGACCTAGAATAATAATGAATCACGGGCAGAATTAATGGGATGAGCACTGTGGAAGGTGCCCATCTACAGCCAAGGCACGACACAACGTGTTCAATACAGGGTGAAAAATAAACCAAGATCTAAATATTTTTGATAATCATATGTGTGTCTTGGAGTTAAATATTTTATTATTGTGAGATTTGCTGTCACATTTATGTTATAGCAAAAATATTAAAGTGCCTCATGGAAAAGATCTATAGTGACACCATAAAAAGTTTATGCAAGTTGTATTGAAAATTCTAATAATTTTCTCCAAAATAGGTGTCCATTATAGTAATAGGAAAAAGATATAAGTGTAAAAAAGTATATGTAATAAAACTGTAGTGAAGATGTTGTGTATGTTTTTACAGGCAATATATAAAGGTTATTTGCAATATAGTGGAGAGCATTTTTCGCTTAATGAATTAAACCATGATGAAATTTGCCCACCTCAATCGGTTCACTCATTGAAAGTAGGGAAAGCAGTAGCTCATATGTTTCCTCAACCCATCCAGGTTAGAATTGCCGGATATGGTTTATAGAAACATACAGTGTGTTTTTAACCACCAATTAGTGTGAAGAACAATCACATCCCGACAACAAGAAAACAAGCTACAGCTAGCTAGCAGATAACTGTACACATGTAGACAGAACAAGAGAAGTAGTTTATGTTTGGACATCTAACAAGGAAGTGAAAATGAAAATGCATTTATTTTAAAATGAAAGTAAATCCCAGGAGAGTAAGCGAGCTGGTGTGCAGTGACATTAGGCCGGCAAGTTAGCTTTCTAACTATGAGGATATGAAGAATTTATCTTAGTAAATACTTCACGCTAATGCTATATAAATCTAAATGTAAAATATGAGCTAATGCTAAGGGAAATGTATGCTAATGCAAATATTGGCTGAAAAACTTTGCTAATGCACTATTGCCCTAGTGTCACCACAGATGTTTCCTCAAGCAGGATACCATCCCCACACACTGCTTAGAGGGTATTATGCAGATTTTCACACTGATCACACTGTGTGCTGTGCTGTGGTGTGTTCATGTATGACTATAAGGGTCCACATAATTATCAATTTGAGTAAAGGAAATCACATTGATAGCAGTCACTGCATTAAAGCTGTTGTGTGTAACTGTAACTGTTATGCGTGCATTGCATGTTGGGATACTGTAGGCTTTATTCTGTTTCTGTAGCTTGCACAAACTAAAAATTGTACAGATTACTGAAGGAGTATTATATAGCACTTTAGAAATCTCTGTGTAAATCTAAACATCTATTTTAGCTGAGCAACCATAACACTACAAGATGCTTCATTGCAGAATGGCTACCTATCCCATCCCAAAACTTAGCAACACGACTGGGCCCTTTCTTAGCACTTCCCTCCTTCCTCTAGATGGAATAGAAAGAGAAGCTATCTGTCAAAGCAGCCCCACAAGATAAAAGTCTTTAGAAGCCTGAGGTCTGTATGCATTTCTTTTATCAAGTTGGATTCTTAAAAGCCGCATGCTTGGATTAGCAATATAAAGAACTATATATTACTTGCAGAAGAGCTTAGTGCGCAGAAACCCAGCATCTAAACATAAGTCAATTTATATTAGAGTTTCCATACATGCATTTTCTTGTTACCGTCAATATGCAAAAATGGTGCTTGCTAACAAATAAAGCATTATGTACTCGACCCAGTGCATCAATAACTGCATTTAAGCTTTAAAAGAAAATGCAAAAAGGGGGAGAGCATAAAGATGGCTCATATAAAATATATAACACATTAAACACGAAAACGTCAAAAATATGAAGCTGGCTCTTGGCTCCTGTAACAGCTCACCCATTTATCTCGCCTGAGACTGGGGCTCAAAAGGAAATAAATAGCTTCCTGTCTCCTCCTGCATTTCATTGAGTTACAGAGTCAGGTTTTCTCTTTATAGACGACGCTCATATCCAGACCTCCTGAGAAGGCACATCAGTGTAAGAGGCCAGTGGGGGGGTTGAAAAATGGAGTAGAGGCTGAGTAAATGGAGTACTTCTAACAGAAGAGGAAAATAACTCAGACACTGAGATCAAATGGCAGTCAAAGGGTATAAAAGTTCACACAAACAGGCTGAATAAATGGTAATATTCCCTCACTTCACCCAAAAGCACTAACTGCACGGTGTGTCTACACTGAGTTAGTTGGTGCTCTGGTTAAGTGGATTTTTAGGAACCTAAAGTTGGGCATCTCTCTGTCATGGCATCTTATGAAGTGAAAGTTATCTATTTAGAGATAAAACATCCAATTCTTCCCATTACGAGTTATAAGAATATTACAAGATCTCTAAAAAAAGTTAATTAAAGAAGATAGTTTGGTTTGTGTTGAGTAATAATGCTTCAAGGTAGTGACATTATAACTGTCAGTGCAGACAGATGAGATCACTTGGTAACCATACTTTATTGATAGGGGCCGTGTCATGGACAACTGAATTACAAAGATACACTCCAGGCCGATTGGTCTATATAGAAAAACCAAACTGCAAGATGAGCCAGTTTTGAATTGAGCTGTTTTTGGGATTTCACAAAAACTAAGGCATGTACATATATCTGTATATTCGGCACTAAGGGGTTTAGCTATGCCCATTCTCTCTGAAAACTATTTCAGAACATACTGCCTTTTGAATGTGGAACATTCAAAAACAGCCAATCAGAACAGAGACATGTAGATAAATATCTTAAAGATAAAAAATTCAGTAGGATAAGTGTAGGATACATAAAATGTGGGAAAATGTAGTCCTGTAATATTCATAGGACATATTATAGGACATAGTATTGCTTGTATATCATTTCTTTGCAGTGCACAATTAATTTGACAAATTTAACAGTGGCCTGTGTGAGGAAAACCGCTGACTACTACTCTCAAAAAGCAAGTGTGTCATTTCACAACTAATGCACTCCTCTGCAAACAGTGAGAAAATGCCAAATCTTGATGTTCAAGGTGTATTCAGTGAGCTACTTAATGACACATGTCCTTCCCACACAGTCGTGCAGCATGCAGGAGCAGTTGTGTACCTAATGGTGGGGGGCACCGATGCTTTTTCCAGCATTTGCTCCCACAGGTCTGACATTCAAGATCGCTCAATTATGTATGAACAGCAAGCAATATCCTTTACCATCAAGCCCACACAACATATTTCATCTTCCTGGGCACAGATGCCCAATCAAATTCTCAGCGTAATTATGATGACTTATTAAAAATGGGCCCAAACACATTATTAGTAGGACTGTAGTTAGTCTCGGTGGTCAAAATTAGTGCACCATATTACATGTGAATTACTTTAACTACTTTAAGTCAACCTGAAGAGGTTCTTCATATCAACTTTAAGAAAACACAAAGAGGTTGAGAAGATGGAGGAAGATACAAAGCCAATTATTTGCTCGTGCATACGGTCTCAAGAAAGTGATGAACACAAGGGGGTTACTGAGTTCACACTAAATACAGACAATAATTATGATAGGTTAACATCTGCCCAAGTTTTTGTAATGCATAGAGCACAAAGTTACAAACCACACATGCCAGGCATGACATTCCAGACAGTTTTGTGCCGTTAACTTGAAATTGATGTTTCGTGAGTCTATACAGTAGAGCAGCATAATGGGGATACACAGCTCAGCAGAGAGAGAGAGAACATCTCAAACACAATGTTTATCTCACACACAACATGCAGCCATTAAAAATACATGCGTGCTCCATCCATTATTCCCACTCCAAATGGCCAAATCTGGATTAAGCTTGAAGAATCCTTCTGTTTTTAAATAAATAAATAAAACTCAGGCACTCAGAAATTCTTCTGCCTTTTTTATGCCGAAGCGAAATGCATGTGTTTGCAGACGGGCCGTCTACTTGCAGGAAATGTAGAGAGCTCTCTAAACAGGTATAAATAAATCACAACTCGCTCAATTAGGGCCTCGCATCTTTTCTGTTAATTCAAATGATTTTGTCACTATTCCGAGGCAGGGCATGTAATATTTACGTGACTCTCACTCTTTCAATGCCCAGGTGACTGTTCCTTCTCAGAAATGTTCTTCAGAAACCGACTCTTGTCAGATGCAATTTTGGTGTAAAGTTGGTAATTATAAGTAGCGTCAGTCTGATGAGAAAAACGTTAAAAATTTAGCAATGCGAGACAAATGGAAAAATGCGCGCTGAAACAAGGAAAAGCGGCGCTACATTCATAGTTTGCTCATGTATAATTCACGCCGTTCACATCTAACAACTCTCTCCCATTTTTTCGCCCACGTCATGTGTACAATTTATACTGTTCCTTAGCTTGTGTGCTCTCATTTTGAGAGACCTGTGAAAAGCCATTGGGTTGTTTTGTCTTCAATTTACAACTACGGTCACCAGTGGAAGTCAAATTGAATGAAAGAGGGTGTTGAGATGGGGGCAAGGGGGGCTGGTTATTAATTGTTGCTATGCTCACATGTACAGTGCAGGCGAATAAAAGGTCTTGTCAGATCTTTTAACTTACAGCTTATCATCAGCTTACCATTGTTCAAAATCTGGAAAGTTATTGTGCCACAAAGACTGGCCTTTTTTAACACTTTAAATATAAATACCTTCTGACAGTCTTATAATGATTATAATAATCTAAAGGGGATGTGTTTGCAACTACTTACTGCTGGTGACTTCTAAACAGCTTGGAGACACAGATTTTCACACATGCTCTTCTTCCAGCAGCACAAATGCAAAGGGCTTCAAATCAGACTGAACATATTTTTAGCATATTGGATGACAAAGGCAGTGGGAGTTTAGATGCATTACAAAAACAAATCACAACCACAAATCCCCAGGGTGAGGACACAACATCTGCACTCCAGACATGATCAAATGCAAAAATCTCGCATTGAAAAAAATCCAAAAACAGGCCAAACCCAGGGCAGAGGGAGAGTCATGATTGATTTTTGCATAGACAAATTCCCATCCACGGTGGCTCAGCGAACGCACTTCGGATAATTAGCTGGCCAGTGCAGAAGGGGAGAGGGGACGTTCTCTGAAATGCTGTTGACCTGTGCTTGTCATTACTGGGCACACAAGGACCAACAAGCAACAACTTTTCTCCTCTATAATTGCCATATAATTCATTACATGTTGTGAAGTGGATCGACCTTCATGTAAACTTACATTTGCTAAGTTGCTGTTAATGACTAATGCTTTGATTAGCTTTCCCCTTCTGAGACGCCGATCTAAGACCTTACGCTTTGTTGTGCTCTGGAGTTGAATAAAAGCTTCTCATCCACTGGTGCGAGAATGGAAGAAAGAGAAAAAAAAACACGCACACACACAGACACACACACAGACACACACAGACACACACACACACACAAACATATCTTTTAATTAAGGTGGTCCGTTTAAGAGTTTGTAGCTGAAGCAAAGCAATATACTGAAACCACTGTATCAACAGTGGTCCATTCAACGCCAAATCTATAAATCAAAAATCACTTTTTTACTCTGGGTCATTTTTCATGCTTGACTGATTGAAAGTGGCCTGGTCACTTTTAGTATGGAAACAGCTTTTGTCCCCCGTTAGATTTAATGTAATCTTCAGCATGCTCTGACACAGTATTAGACACATTAGCAGGGAAATGTGCAATGTTCCCTAGATAAGAGCACATGAAAAAACACAGAATGTATTAAATTAATGGGCCTTTTGGCCTGAGGGCGAAACTGGAAAAGGACCTCCCCCCCACCACCACCACCACCACCATGAGCTCATTTTTCACGGCTTTGGTTATGCACGCGACACCTAATTGAATTTCAATGTTAAGTTTTAAAAAGTCTTTATTAGAGCGACGCTTGATGTAAATTGTATGTGATCTATCCAGGGGCTTCCACCCATTAAGTAGCTTAATTGTGACATGCTCTCTCTGCTCACCTTATGCTTTCATGCTTATTCCCTTTTACTTCCATTGTCAGATTTTTTAGACGCTGGTGCTCGGGTTCAGGCAGAGCGTTTGACACATCCTCAGACAATATTTATGAGAACTTTTCCTAGCTGTCTTCTTCCTATCAGGTAAAGGACTGCAACAAGGTGGCTTGAGTCCACTAGAGAACTGAGCTGTCATGTTGATTTCCATGGCATGTTCAAAAGCCAAGAGGTATGTACAGTTACAACACATTTAATGTACATATCTAACATGTTTTTAAAAACACATGAAAAGGTTTACATGTTAGCATGCCATTTCCAACAGATGAATCATCTACTATCATATTGTTTTACCTCACAAGGATCTTTTTTTATGAGACGCATGAAATATTATTGATGTGTCTGGGCCAAGAAGCTAGAATCTTCCAACGAAACTTACTTGTTTAAAACAGTAAGACAAGATAGTGCACTCTCAAATCATAATCTTTCGCACTGAAATGAAACAAAAGTGATGTATCAGCTACAATCAAGGTGTCTCCAATCTGTACAATCTTGGAAATAAAGGTGCTAAAAGGGTTCTTTGGAGCGATGCCATTAAAGCATGGACCATGGACCCCCACACCCCAAGTCTTCAAACATTAGACATGTTAGGCAAATATATGTCTGTTTAATTAACAGTATGTGATGGTTATTTCGTTAAAATAAGCAGAAGTATCATAAGTTAAGTCAGGGATGTGTAATATGACGATATATTAGCGTTATTTTAAAAACTTTATCATGATATGCTTTTCCGATTTTCTGAGCATATCATGAATATCTATAGTACTATAAGTACACTGAGAATCATTACAAAGACAGCATAATTACTCATGTTTAACTGGATTTAGTACAGTACAGACTGTAAAAAGCTCAAACTGTAAAAATGTAGACAACATTTTTGAATAATAAAAAAGAATTATTTTAAATGTGGTGTTATTGGTTCTTTTAGTCTGTAAAAATCTTTCATTATATTTTCGGCCACCCCTTATTTAAATATCAGCAAATGATGAACATATTCAAAGCAATCGGGGATATTGGCTCATGTTGTAGATTAAATAATACTGTCTCAGGAAGTGATTTATCATCTTTATTTTTTATGTCATTTGGCCCATGTCATTTCTTTGGAAAAAATGAGAAAAAAACACAAATATCCAGGAGTCTGCTGAGCCCACTTTGAGAACCACGGATCTAAAGAACCTCTCGGTGGACCTTTCAATAACTATTTTTGTAAATGAGGTGTGAATGTAAAGAACCACTATAATGTAAATGTTCCTCACCTTTTAAAGATTTTCTCCTGAATCTGCACATCCAAGCCCAGAACCATTTCAAGAGCTTTGTTTTTCAGAGTGTACTCTTCACAGACATACAGCCAACAAACCAGGCAAGGCTTGTCATAAACCTCACTGTCTCCATCTAGTGCCTCCACCAGCACTCTTACTATACTTGAGGCAATGAGCTGTCTAGAGAGACAACAAAACATTTCAGTATATGTTGCGAATCTCTTCTCTTCAAACCACAAGGGCCTGTAGTTAGCTGTCAAGCAGCATGTCCGCACAGCCTTAATGAAACCCTCATCTAATGTCAGTGAGGGGCATCTCCAGCTATTAGACTTTCTCAGCAGATACTGTCCCCTAGAACCGTGTGCCCATCCCCCCGAAACCCATAAACAACCAGTGTGCCTTCCAGTCACCATGCCACATTCATTCAAATCAGCTCCTAATACCCAAGACTGCAATGGAAAATGGCCTTTTGACACTCAGGATTCTTGGACTTCCCTTATTTTCATATGAAAAAATGCTCTCCTTTTTACCCGGCATTGTGACGGCTGACTCTGATGTCAAGGATGTCGGGTGTACTTTTAGATAAAAGATGTGGTTACTGAATTTCCTATTTTTCAAGTGCTCCGAGTACACCCTGCAAGCGCAAGGTGGGCCAAAACAGGATGGTGCTGTGGAGGACTTCAAGAGTTTCAGCAGGCAGAGCTCAAAAATAGATCCTTAACCACATCATTACTGTGATTTGTATATACACTGTGAAACTGAGACAGAATTTAGCAGATAGTGTTAGCGGGAAGACGCTTGACCCAGTATTTCCTTTGTTGTTTGGTCAGGAAAAGGAAGGTTATTGTGAACCGACACAAGAGTAAATAATCCTGAGTTTCCATGGCAAAGTCACAAACACACCCTGCTGAAAACAAAGGATGAAAAGACAATAAATCTAATGATTGTCAATTCTGTTTAGTTTTCAAAGTGTTTTTGAGGGAAATTCGCTTTCAAAACAAAAGGGTACGTACATTTTTCCATGGGCAAGGGGAAATCAGATGTTTCGCTGTTTTTTCAGGGTCTTTTTCT
>JBBMFX010000128.1:23117124-23130818 GCA_037832545.1 Rhabdalestes septentrionalis | reverse complement strand
GTGCTCCGCGCCGGGCTCTGATTGGGCAACAAGGGTTCGCGAAAAGTACCGGGACGGTTTAAGACGATATTAGTGTTCGTCCATGTTGTTTTCAGCTCGTTTGAAAGCAAATTCTTGTTTATTCAACATACTTAGAATATAAAACTACCTTAACTCTTTTCCCAAAACGCGTGTGTTCAAACCCTTTGTGATCGTATACTTTGAGGCGAGATTTGTACCCCGAGCGATTCATGCTCCCCCTCCCCCGCGGCTAGGAATGGGATCTTCCGACCGATGACGCCACCAGTTCGACGAGAACGTCGTGGTGGCAATTTTGAAGTAGTGGAAGTTGGAGGCCGGAGGAAAAGGTGGGCGGGTTTGTTTTTTAGGGTTTTTCTTTGTTTCTCGGGGACACTGTTGTCTTACAGCGGAACAGAACGGTTATAAAGTAATTCATAATCTTTCATTTGCCTGAGTTGAGCATTCAGGTGTGCTTGTTGAGTGAAAACGGGAGTAAAACCAGCGGGGAGGCCGCTCGTCTGCCATTCATTGAGTGGGAGACCGCGGGAGTCGTTTATGGAGAGTAAACACGCAGCTCCGTGATCGGGAGACCAGTGTTCTGTAGATAAAGTGTCACGTGCGGGGTACGTGTGTTTTTTACAGTGGAAATAAGGTCCACTGTGTTTTCGTTAGTTTGTTGTCGTAGTGCTAGCGGGGCTAGCTAAATAAATAATTGAGCGCGCGGAGGCTAACTCGCCCCTGCCAGCACAGTGCGAGGAGCGACCCTCTCCTGCAGAGGAAAACATGTCCGAGTGTTACATCCGGGTGGCGGAGGATGAGAACGAGGAGCCGATGGAGATCCCTTCGGAGGAGGACGGCACTGTGCTGCTGTCCACCGTGGCGGCGCAGTTCCCTGGAGCCTGCGGCCTGCGCTACCGGAGCCCCGTGTCTCAGTGTATGCGGGGGGTTCGCCTGGTGGAGGGCGTGCTGCACGCCCCGGACGCGGACTGGGGCAACCTGGTCTACGTGGTTAACTATCCTAAAGGTAATGCCACCGTGCAACAGACCGTTAATTTTTTTCTTTGCAATACCAAGTGAAATGTTTTTGTGCAATACTCTGCTACACAGGACAGACGAGACAGTATCGCTTTAAAGGAGTCAGAATTAGTCCAAGCGAGACATTATAGTCTACAGGACACTCACTCTTGGAGAGATAATATAGGTTAAAGCGAGATATCAGTCCAAACAATACAATATTGTTATAGACAAGACAGTGTCGGTCTATACAGAGTAATATTGATCTAAGCGAGATGATGTCAGTGTAAACAATGTAATTTCGGTCTAAGCGAGACAATGTTGGTCTAAAGAAATCAGTATCAGTCCAAATGAGATGATATCATTATAAGCAAGACAATATCGGCATAAGCGAGACAATGTTTGTCTGATGTCTGAGATTTTTTCAATATTTATTACTTTTGTGTCTTATCAGTTTTTTGTTGTGCTGAGTATGCTAATGAGACAAGAAATTCCCTTGAGAATTTCTTTATTATATTACCTTTAATTACCACATTTGTCACCAGTATTTAATTTTCGGAGGTGCGTTCTTTTGTACGTCTTTGTTTCAGACAACAAAAGAAAAATGGACGAAATGGATGCTGCATCTGCTGTTAAGATTAAGAGAGGTATACAGAAAACCTCTGACTTGATTGTTCTCGGACTACCGTGGAAAACATCTGAGCAAGACCTGAAGGACTATTTCAGCACTTTTGGAGAAGTCATAATGGTGCAGGTTAGTAAGAGCCCCCATGGCAGTTTGGAGCAGGAAATTCGGACCCCAGTCCAGCACTGCAGAGTATGCTGATTTGAATATGCTTAGTTCAACAAATTGGCCGACTAGTATGTTTATTTCTGAGTTGCACTGGATGTGTTAAATTATTGAAAACACTATGCTGAGCTTAAATACTATGACGGGAGATAGACAAACTTAGTTTGTCCTATTAATATTAAAGGGGTAATGATGAGTTTTGCCTTACAGGTTAAGAGAGATGTGAAAACTGGAAACTCCAAAGGATTTGGATTTGTGAGATTTACAGACTATGAGACTCAAATTAAAGTCATGTCTCAACGGCATATGATTGATGGAAGGTGGTGTGACTGTAAACTCCCCAACTCAAAGGTATAACCTGTGTGTACAAGAAAGTAAACATTTATATTAATGAACATTTAGAAAGAACAGGATATAAATGTATTTAAAGAACATTTAAAAATGTATTTATGAAATGAGATTGTACAGTTGTCGTGAACACTGCATGAATAGATCTTGTTTTTCTATTAATTGATCTAGTATTTCCTGGAACAGGCCGGGCCAGATGAGCCTATGCGGAGTAGGAAAGTGTTTGTGGGCCGTTGTACTGAGGACATGACTGCCGATGACCTTAGGCAGTTTTTTATGCAGTATGGCGAAGTCACAGATGTCTTCATCCCTAAGCCTTTCCGGGCCTTTGCCTTTGTCACTTTTGCAGATGACCAGGTTGGTTTTTTAGCAGTCTTTGTACAGTTTTATGTGCTTGGCGCACTTTTTGTAATGTGGTGTCTGTTCTTCTCTCCAGGTGGCCCAGTCTTTGTGTGGTGAGGACCTGATCATAAAGGGGACCAGCGTGCATATCTCCAACGCAGAGCCTAAGCATAACAATAGTAGGCAAATGATGGATCGTGGGCGTTTTGGGGGGTTTGGGCAGGGTTTTGGTAGTAGTCGCAGTTCCAGCAGCAGTGTGAATTTTGGGGCCCTTAGCCTCAACCCAGCCATGATGGCAGCTGCCCAGGCAGCCCTGCAGAGCAGTTGGGGTATGATGGGCATGCTGGCTAGTCAGCAGGGTCAGACGGCTGCCTCTGGCACCACTGCTGCTGGCCAGTCAAGTGGCAGTAGAGATCAGAGTTATAGCACAAGTGGTAACTATAACACTACCAGTTCAGCTAGTCTTGGGTGGGGAGGGGGCGCTAATACAGCCTCCGGTAGCGGGTTCAATTCAGGCTTTGGCTCTAGTATGGAGACCAAATCTAGTTGGGGTATGTAGAGAGTTGCTTTTGAAATGTCCTGATTTCTAGTTTGTATGGTAAGTATTTTGAGATGTGGGTAGCCAGATCTTATGTCCCTTTTGTTCTTAAGGTATTTGCATTATCTTTCTGTTTGGGGTTAAAAAAAAAAAGTTATATAAAAGATATATATATAAAAAGTTGAGTGGTTGAATTTGCAAGCGTGGTATGAACACTAGGTAGAAAATTTGATCTTTGTTTTCATTGATAATTTATTTTGGCTATACTTGATCTCCATATGTTAGAATGTTGAGATCTGAAATGTGAATAAGCATTATAATGGTTTCAGGGCCATTTCAATCATGCTTAGATATGCTGTTTTTTAAAAACCTGATTTGAGTTGTATTATGTGGAGTTGTTTGCATTTTTTGTTTGAAATTTATGGTCAAGCCTTCATAAATCTCTTCTACAGTTCACCACCTCTTTTCCAATTTCCCGGGAAGAAGCCCCTTGTTGGCCGCAATGTTCGAGCGATCTCAGTATCAGTACCCTTCTTCCCATGTGTAAATGCTTTACCATCAAAGAACACAGCTTCACTCTGCATTTACTGTGTTAGACGGTGGGTGTTGTCTTTTTCTCCCCTTTTTCATGGATAAAACTTTCCAATATGTATCACTTTGAGAACGAGTGAGATGGTGATGGATTGTTGGTGGTCCAAGAGAGTGAGAGACTGAATGAGCGAACAGACTGAGAGAGAACATGAACGCAAGTGTGAAAAGGGCTGGTTGTGCGATGAAAAAACAAGATGACTGCGGGATGTGAGAAGAACCTGTGTGAGCGAGCGAGTGTGAGCGGCAGCAGCGTGTGTTTTCTGTAGCACCATCTGATGGACATTCGTTGCATCCTTTTTCTCCCCTTAGATCTATCTCCTTTCTTCCCTTTTCTCATATAATCAAGCTTATATAGTTACAGAAACAATATATAAATGTAGTGGAATGTCTAGAAATCTAAGTATTTGTATTCTTGTTATATTATCTGTTGTGAATGCTTGTATGGTGTGTGTGTTCTTTCTCCTCCCTGTTACTTACCTCCAAGTGTGAATATGTGAAGTGGTGGTGTCTGTGAGAAGGCACTGGGGTGTGGGGGTGTGTGGCGGTGAGCATGTGCTCTGAGTGTCTAAAGAGGGGTGATGTGGCGGTGAAAGTTGAAGAATCCCTATAGAAAGGTTGCATTTTGTTAAGTGTTTTGAATGCATTTTTATGTTTTGTGAATCAAAGGTAACTCAAATAAAGCTAATTTGACTAGGTATTTGACAGTGGCTTATTTTTGATTGCTACAAAAAATTTATTGAATTGAAAAAACTTATTTAATTCGCATGTATAGGGACCTTGGACTCCGCTGGCCCAGGTTTACATCAGAACCCAGAATGAAGTCAGTTTTGGGGAAGCTGAAGACTGGAGTTGGTGTAGTGTTGGCGGCCCCAACACAGTCCAACTGTGGAGATGCTGCTGAATGCCTTATACCTGAAAAGGGACTTCTTCACTTCACTGTAACAGGATCCCTGGAATCCCTATTGAAATTTAAATGGACAATTCCAAATTGGCTGGAGCACACGTCCAAAGAAACCAATCCAAAACGAAGGGCAAAAATATGTTTTTACGGAGAAATGCCTGAAACCCTCAGTCCCAGTTCAAATGATCTTGTTGACACAATTAGACTGTTGTTTTTTTTTGTTACTGACTGTTTAATGCTAGTCTCATCCATCTTGCTGTTATGTTTGTTATTAGTTAAATCTGTCACAAAAGGCAGGTTAACAGTTGTAATTAAGTGAACAGATTTTACTGAAAGTTGAAGCCTTTTTTTTTTTATTTCTGTCATGGGTGAAATGTACAGATTGAATGACAGGATTTTGTGAATGTTTGGGCTGTAATGGGGGTTAGGCAGTGAATGACTAGTAATTCCCAAACAGGCCCATAGGAATGGCATCACTGTATTTTAAAATTCCATCCACAAGTCTCATTTTAGTCGTTTAAAGTGTAAAATAAACATCTAATTTTCCAATCAAATTGTGTTTTTACCTATATAGAGTTCTTTCCATTTTAGTTTAGTGATGTATTTGGTTGTGTTTCAGGTTGGTGGAGAAATGGAGAAAATTGACTTGGAAAATTGAGATGCTTCTACTATGCAAGTCATGATGGTGGTTTGTAATGACAATTGAGCCAAGTAAATATATTAAGAAAGATTGTGGAGTCTTACTAAGTTTCAGGGTGGCTTCTATTTTAGTCTGGTCTTCTGGCAAATATTTTGCCAAGTTTAACAGATTTCATTTAAATGATTAGTTGGTGGCAAAGAGTTGACTCAAGGTTCAAAGAACTTAAAAGGTTAAAAATTAGAGACCGCTTTTACAACAGTTTTGTGGATGATAAAACAGGACAATTTTAGAGTTAATCATTTGGTACATTAGGATTTATGAGGTTTATTTAATTAAATCTTAGGTCACACATGGTGCTTATTGCCTTGTTAGTTCCACATGTTTGCTAGTTTGTTAGTTTTAGTTTAAGTTCCTATTTAAATAATTTAATGTGCTTTGGGCACTGATAAAATCATTAGGTTTTACTTGTACAGAAGAGGTGAAAAAAAAAGACAATTTATAAACATGGTAAACTGTACCAAGTGAAGGTGAAATTAGCCTTATTTGTTGCCTTTCATTTTATTTATATTTCTTCAGTGTCCCCACAAGATAAGCACCTGAGAAAGACAAAGGCATTCATTAAATATTTATTAGTTTGTTTTAGGAGTCATCTATTCAGTTAATGCATTATACAGATCATTAGTTTAACATATCCTTTGTATGTCAGTCTTAACATGCAGAGAAGGTCTTCCAGAAGAAGTTCTTGCACGGTGATTTCTCCCGAGCTGGCAGGCCGAAGGCAGACCTCTCTCCCAGTTTACCACTCAGCAGCTGCTCCAGGTCCAGCGCTCCAAGGTCTTTGAAAGTCATGTTCAGTTCAGCGAGGTCAGACCTAATTTTTATCAGTAGGTCCTTCTGTTCTTGTGTCAAGACCTGAGCAATAGAGACGATGTGAAATGTTATAACTTGAACCATGACATCCTTTAAATGGTGTGATTATTTATTTCAAACCCACGTTAACAAAACACGGGATTTTGGAAACCAGGGACAGTTTTGCAGACAGTTTTCATTCTGTGTTGTTCATCCTCAGTGTACCCCCAAAGAAAGCACGACATCTTAGCTAAAATGTCAAATTGTAACAATGTGGTAATGTTGTGCATTTGTGCTGATCTATTCCATCATGTGGTTGCTTGGCACACTGTTAAAAATCTAGTACACAAGAGCCAATAATAAACCAAAGATATTAGCCACATAATTTCCTAAAGAATCCAGGTGCCTCTGCTAATTCAGTGTTGGGTGCAGCCTCTACTGGTACACATAACTACACACAGTTTGGATTATATATACAAGAAAAGCACTGCCAGTGGCATTGTCCAAATATTTTGACAAATTGAACATAGATTACAATGAAATGGTGTTTGTTTAGTTGGTGGCAAATAGTGTTCACAATGTTCAAACAATTTAAAAGGTTAACACATAAGACAAGTTTAACATTAATTTTGTGGCTGATAAACCAAGACACATTTATCAATTAAATTTAATAATGCTAAAAAGGAAAGGGCTGATATTTCCTAATTAGACTGATACAAAGTTTTCCTGGCTTTCCTGGGAAAACTACCCAAAGGTGGAATGGTCAGTGGGGTACAAATCTGTCCAGCATTGGGTGGTAGAACGGTAGAGCACCACCCACTATTGGGATTAGTTGAAATGATGTTTGTAGTCCAGAAGTAATCGTTCTGCACTAATGCTCTTGTGGGTGAATGTATTCAAAATCTATTCTGCATCTGGAGTAAAGCCACACAAAAATTTGAACAATGCACGGATTTTATAAATAGGCCTTGTATAAACATACACATTTTGAAAAGCATCACAATCACAAATGAACATTTCTTTTTAATGTTGCTACATTACAAAAATAAAAACACAGTTTAAACATGTGTGTAGTGATATATATAGGCGCATGTTTCAACAAACACCACCCACATTAGAAAGTTTTAACCAGCTATTTTTTATCACAGCTTTGGTAAATATCAGAATAAATCAGATTATATGGATCTTTCTGAAGAAATCCGACTACATGCCAGTAGTGATGTGTGAATAGTAGTGGCCTCACCTCATTGCTTTGTGGCAGTTTGTTGTCTAAGGGCAGTGCGTCTGTGCTGGTTCCGCTCCATGCAATCAGCAGTAGAGGCAGCAGACTCAGCAACATCCTCATGATGAACATGCCCCCGTCTGCTGCTCCGCAAGTGTCCCCTCCACCGGACAGAGCCATGCTTTATACAACAGCGCTCACAAGAGCCTCTGACGCAGTGAACAGGTAATGAGCAAAATGATAATATTTAGAATGAAACCCAGAAATAGAAGACCCATTTACATGTGCCTTTATCTGGCACGTCAGTGTGATTATATATTTAGGTAATGTAACATTGCAGTCCTGGTCCTTCAATTCAGGTTGATTCAAATATATATGATTGCATAGATGTCTCATGAAGCCAGACTGAGTAGCTCCTTCTGTAATTGTTGCATTGGGTTTGTTTTTACTAATCTAAAGCATTCAGTCAATTGTGTGGTGCATTGACTCTAACAGACACATGCTGTCATTTTCCAAATTGGATTCAGTGAAACATGCAGAGAAATAGAAACATGCTTTTAAGATAATAGTATACATACACACACAAGACGAAGGCCTAAGTCATGTCACGGAGGAAACATCTGCAACACGAGGCACCTCAGACTCCACTGTTTTTCACCAGTCTGCCTCTCCCTCAGTGCAGCTCCTGCATAATTGATGAGCAGGAAACAGAAGAGGGTGTCCACTTACAGTGCTGGCACACAACAGGCCAAGCACTCCATGATGATTCAGCAGAGCCCACGCATTTTCAATCAAGCTGCTACTATAAGCCTCTGAGTTTGCCTGCATGCTCATTCTGGCATCAAAGCTGATCAGGAGCATGTCATGTTCCTCTCTTCCTCTTTAGTTAAGGGCATGTTCTCGTTCAGTGGAGTAATTAGGTCAAGGGCTACAAATACAAGTGAAATAGACAAAACATTTACTTAAATAAAGACAAAAGAGGAACAGAGTGTCTTCTCAGCTTCAGATCTAATAGCTTTTGCGAGAGACTGGTAAACAGCTCGTGCTACATCGATGGGACTTCAGTTTTCATAGTGAAGGGTTTGGAATGCACATTGCTTGTACTCTGTTAATGTAATTGCCCTTCTGGTCTCATGACAACATACTTGATGCACTTAGTGACTCAGTAGCTCCAGTCTATGAGGTCATACTGGTACCAGCCTGGAAAGTCTACAGCACACAATGCACAACCAGTGGAGGAGGTGATACATTAGGGGTGGTATGGACACTGTATGTCCTGACATCCCGTCTAATTTTTGTGAACTTAAGTTTGAGTTGCCCCTGCGATTGGAAGGTTGTGTGTTCAATTCCCAATGGGTTCAGGGTAGAAAATGTTGCAGTGTGTTCATTTATCATAATGGTCATTTTCCACCTACATTTACACTTTAAGATGCACCTGATGCTGCAATAGGTAAACAGGATAATTTACATAGGAAAGCGTAGATGATGAGATGCTTTGGGGCAGCTACATATGATCCTGAGGTCATGAAATCCAGGGTGTTTAATAGAAGGTATAAATCTGTGGAACTGTGGATGTAATAATAAATTTGTTTACATATTTAATTTTGATTTGTGATCCCCTGTATTCACCAACCTTGGCATTCTCTCTCTCTAATTCCCTTACAACCTGGAAATTAAAATGATATTTTTTTGGAGGGGGGGGTGTATCTTAATTTACACAACACAAATGTTTTTGGGGTTTTTTTTTCGTTTTAAAACATACAAAAACTAAGAAATAAAGAAAACCTGAGCATGCTTAATTTAACACCCCCTCCCAGAATCCATACAACTTTGTAGTGATTACAGCAACATGTCTCTTCATGTGCATTTCCACAAGCTTGGCTTATCTAGACATGTGTATTTTTGCCCATTCTTCATGGTAAAACTGCTCCAGTTCCTTCAAATTGGATGGATGCTGCTTGTTTACAGCAATCTTTAAATCATGCCAGAGACTCTCAGATGGATTGAGGTCTGGACTTTGACTGGGCTATTCCAGGGCATCTACCTGTTTCTTTTTAAACCAATGGAGTGTTGCTTTAGCAGTGTGTTTAGGGTTGTTGTCTTTCTGGAAGGTGAACCTCCATCCCAGTCTCAAATCTCTGGAAGACTTAAAAAGATTTCCCTCTAGAATTTCGCTTTATTTTGAGCTATCCATTTTACTTCAGTTTTGAACAGTTTTCCAGTCCCTGATAATGAAAAACATCCACACCACATGATGCCGCCCCTACGAGGCTTCAGTGTGGGGATGGGGTTCTCAGCATGATGAGAGGTGTTAGGTTTGTGCCAGATATAGCGTTGTCCTTGATGGCCAAAAGCTTCTATTTTAGTCTCATCTGACCACAGCTTATTTTCTTGGCCAGTCTTTTATGAGGCCCAGCTCTGTGCAGTGTGGAGCTTGTAGTGGTTCTATTGACAGATACACCCATCTCTGCAGTAGAGCCGCCTGGCTAACAACGGATCTAATGCTGCTCCTTGGTATGTTCAGGGTTTGTGTGGAGAGTTCATGCTGTCACTTGCTTGATGGTAGCCCTTAGTGCTCTTGATTCTGTGTACATGTACTGAACAAGTGTGTATATATACTGAGATCATTTTATACTTAGATCGTTCAGAGGTGGATCGTATTTAACTAATTAATTGGCTTTTGAAAATGGTGGTTGGGATTTAAAAGGGGGTAAAAATGACTGCAACACTTTTTAGTTTTACATTTATTAGAATGATTTAAAACATGTTTTTTCCCTTTTTAACTTAATACATCTGTAGTTTGTATTCTAGGTCCAATCCATTTAAATTCCAGGTCGAAAGGTAACAAAAAGGAATGCCATTGGGAGTGAACACTGTTGCAAGGCTCTGTAGTAGCCTGAAGGCATGTAATAGATTTTTACTGTTTAAAATCTACATCAGGGCAGTGGTGTATTGTTATTACGGTGAGTACACACTTCACTTACCTTTGCACCAATACTTTGCAGTTTCCCAGCTTTTCACCTCTGGAATATTATTCTTTTCTTCATCTAAAAAATAACCAGGGGTCTCCGTCTGATTTTATAGTATTTGCTTTTCAGTTTTCATGTTAGTATAGTGTCAGGTGTTTGCTTATTCCGAACTATAAATAGTTGAGTCTATATGCTAAAAACAGACGTGGTCTCCAGCCCTGGCTTGGGGGAGGTGCAGAGTACTGCAGTGTAATGTTTCCGCAGATCTAACTTGCTAACACATGACGTATGACTGAATGACAGGTGAACCAAAGGAGCGTCGTGGGGAACCTCAAGGGCCAAACGTGTTTATCAAGTTTATCATTACTGACTTTATATAAGCCATAATCAATGTTTGGTGTCTTGGTCATGTTCATTGTGTGCAATAATGTATCAATCATTAAGGATAAAGAATTTAATATTTTATTACATACCCAAACGGTCTGGGTATCAAATGTAAGTCCCAGGTGGTTTTAATATGCAAATTAGGTCAAAGGTCAATACATTTGATACCCTCTAGTAAACAACCTCCTCACCAACAAGGGCTTCATGTCCTTTTAGTGCCCTCTGCTGGGAGTAGACTTGCATTACACGTACTGACAGATAATCTCGGTGTACTGTTTACTTACACCAGCTCCAATCCTACACGATTGAAGTCCAGCAGAGTTGGTGATTTCTCTGCGTGCACACCCAGTAAAAAAAAAAAAAGGTGTGTCTGCAGGTGATTCACCCAACTGGTGGTTGCTGGCCTTCCAGGAGTGGAGCTGACACCCCTTACCTACACTGATTAAACATCTTATCATGTACGCCAACAGCTGCCCTTCAGTCAGTAAGTGAACATGTAAACCTATAGAGCAGGTGTAGCTGATGGAGTGATCAATAATGTGACAAACATGTCCTAATATCATTAGTTTTGAGTATTCCTGTGTAAAAATAGTGCCATCAATCCTGTTTATCATCAGTAGCAGGCAAGGGAAGAGGACAGAAGCTAATTAAAAAGGGATTTTATTCTTTATTTAGCCTAATACAGTGCAACAGTTAACCATAATCCATGGTTAACACTGTGAACTCAGGGGCAAAACATGATGGCAGGCATGGCCTCAGCGACACCACCACTTTCACTTCTGATGTTTCAGCTGTGGCACAGAACCCTACCCCTACACTCTACTTACAGGGAATATAGAGAGAGAGAGTTTAGAAAACAGTGTACACACTAT
This sequence comes from Rhabdalestes septentrionalis, assembly GCA_037832545.1. Lineage (NCBI taxonomy): Eukaryota > Metazoa > Chordata > Actinopteri > Characiformes > Alestidae > Rhabdalestes > Rhabdalestes septentrionalis. The sequence continues at coordinate 23,119,358 of JBBMFX010000128.1, read as the reverse complement.
GACTTCAAATTTAATCATAAATAGGACATTACTTCAAAACATAAAACCTAGATATTATTTGGGTGGGGCCATATTTCAGCATTTTAGTGCAGGTGAAACATAATTTGTTCAGTTGCCTTGGTCCCTTGCTCTCTGCTGCCTGCTGGAATTGGAATCCTGATTTAGGCATTGTAGGATGTCGAAGACACATTTCCACCATGGCCTGTCCAGTTGGTGTGGATAAAGTGGCCAGGGTTTGAGAGCAACTCATACGTGTGAGCGCCAAAGTAGTCCCTCTGGGCCTGGAAGGTAACAGCAAAACACTTACTGCATGGTTCACACAGAGTTTACCTATGTTTTTAAAGAGGGGATTCTCACTGGTACATACCATATTAATGTATAAATACATATGATATGTAAACATTGCAATTTATCGCCTATTGATTTTGGAGGAATATCATTACGTCATATTCCATGAAAAAATGAAAATTCTCAAGCTATTATACAACAAATTTGTTGTATTCATTGTCTATATTTTATGAGTATAGAGATCATTTGGTCATTGTGTATTTATTTTTAACATGATTATGAATTGGATCAAACCATACTGAGTTTGAAGATTTCATGATGTATTATATCAGATTTTGAATCAAACTGTTGTGAAATTTATAAACCAATTATTTGAACCCATTCTTACATAAACTAGACATAAAAAAGTCAGCAGTGTCGCCTAAACACCCTGGTCACGTCTTTAACCCCCTCCCCCTCTTCGGCAGCTCTAGTCTTAATTATGACTATATCCATCAATCACCCTCTGTAATCCCAGTGCAGTGCCAGATGGCCAGTGGAGAAGCGTGGTCAGAACTGGACAGATGGGTTTACCTGCAGCAGGTTAGCTGGAAGCATGGCATGTCTGTAGCCATCATAGAAGGACAGTGCTGTTGTGAAGGAAGGCATGGGGATCCCCAGCTGAACTCCTGTACTCACAACCCGCCGCCATGAATCCTACAGCATAAAGGACAGACACTATAGTTTACAGTCCTCTGAACGTTATTTTCAATTAATCAGTGATATAAATACATGTTTTATAATCTTATAAAACTCTGAAATGGCACCATAAAATCTTAAAGATACTGAAAGTATTGTCATTAATTATATGTTGTGTATTTCCATTTTTATAGATAACTCATCCCCTAGTGTAAAAATAACCCACTTGGGACTATCACTGAACAAATTCACAAGATTCAGTTTTAGGAATATCACACACACATATAAATGTATATTATATACACACACTGATCAGCCAAAACAAATAAATCACGAGAGGTAGTATGTATAACATTATCCCATCACAGTGACACCTGTCAAGTGGTGGGTGCCAAATACCACAGCTTTACCTCAAAGGTCTTGTGGTCTTCAAGTTGACAATCAGACCTGTTTTGATGGCACTATGTTGGACTAAACAATATTCCGCCAGTAGTTTTAATGTTACAACTGATTGGTTTATGTGAGTCAGTATGTATCTGTATACAGAATCGGTAATTACTCTCAAGTAGTGCTTGGCGATAAAACGAACTCGATATATTATCGATAAAAAATGAGGACGATCATGATGATATGCGGAGGCTATAAAACTCGATAAAACTCGTTCGCTCCGTTTTAGAGCATGCGCTGATACAGACAACCCAAGGGCCAATCGAGTAGCACGTTAGGTTTGCATAACAGCCAATCACTGATGAGGTTACAATTTTGCCCCATCTCTCCTAAAGAGGCTATGTTGTAAACATTAGAAACGTGGACTTGTTTTGGAAGAATAGACGTCGGCCAACACTGCCGCACTGGTGAGTGAAGCGGAGGAGGAGAATGTATTATTTGCACCGGAGGAGAAAATACCGAAAACAGTCCTCAGATGTGCTTGTGTGTGCATGCATGCGTGTGTGTCTGTGTGTGTGTGCGCACGTGCGTGCCTGTCTGTGTGTGTGTGCGTGTGTGTGTGTAGGTCTGGGGTTCAGTATAGCAGGAGGAGTCGGTAATCAGCATGTTCCAGGCGATAACAGCATCTATGTGACTAAAAAATCAAAAAGGCTTTGGGACACTGCAAGTGCAGTGACTTACTTCTCGGAAAACGAAATGATGCCAGTTAGTCTCATTGAAACCTCTTAAAGTAGTCGACCCGATTTTCAGACCAATGGTAGACTGAAACTGAACTCGAAAATTATCTTCAAACTCCTTGTGTGGGCAGTGAAACCAGTCCT
>JBBMFX010000128.1:23086826-23116592 GCA_037832545.1 Rhabdalestes septentrionalis | reverse complement strand
TACAATTTTAAGGGAATTTTGTATGTAAATAGTCATTTGTTGCGAAAAAAATATTTGTTTACTAATATTGTTTCACTATTTTCATTCTGTTTGCCGGGATAGAATTATATTTACACTTTTTTATTACATTATTTTTATTATTACAGCAACTATTATATTGATAATTATCGATATCGGTCAATACAGGAAAAATGATCGTGATAAATTTTTTGCCATATCGCCCAGCTCTACTCTCAAGCATTCAGTACCATCACTTTAGATCCTTTGAGTCAGTTTCATTTCTAATCAGCCAGAAGGCCCTCTGTAGGTGGGCTCGCCACACTTCTTATACCTGGCAGTCCTGTACAGCATTACTGAAGAAGTTGTCTAGGAGCAGATTCTGAAGCTCAGAGTCCCGATCAAAGGCCTCCTTGATCTTTCCCAAGAAAACACTAAAGATACAGAGAGGTCATAATTTTTAGTCATAGTCATTGAAACCTAGGTTCAGTCCTACAGACAATGTCACACATTACCTCATCAGATATTACACAACAAATTGTGCTATTCCTGTCAAATGAAAATTTACCAGGAACTGAAACATGAAATCTGCTTCCTCATACATTCTTTCAGTGTTGGGACACTGGGAGGCCACTGAATAAGGATGAGTTTCATAGCATTGTGTCTCAGTCAACAAAGCTTGTCTGGTCTGGGGTGTATCCTTACCTTGTGTACCAAATGTAATAAGATAGGTTACATTTTTTATATCCAAGGTGTTGCTTACCTCCGGATGATACAGCCACCTCTCCACATCAGAGCAATGCCTCCGTAGTTGAGAGACCAGTCGAACTCTTTAGCTGCTTGGCGCAGGAGCATAAAGCCCTGAGCATAGGAAATGATCTTGGAGGCATACAGGGCCTGAAAATAAAATATTATAATTCTCTGTTTATTTAGAACACACACGCACATGCAGTTTACAATATATCGTTTATATACACATTTAGTACATTCTACATTTCTGCTGTACAGACTATAGCTCTTTACTGTCAGTTTATTTACCTCTGAATTTATCAAACATTAAAAAACAAATAATGTTTCATGTATTTTTTTGCATATAAAGTGATGTGATCCAATCTAGGCAATGAAGTTTTATCCGACGATTAATTACATTTTAATTTTTTTATACATTTTATTTTATTTTTACATTTTTTTTAACTCATTACTGACAACTGCTGAAGTAAAAGCCTATGCTCCTCTGCCTTTGATCAGATCTCAAATGTACAGAAACGCACCTTTCTAATGTCTTCAAGGAACTGGGTCTTGTCTCCAGTAAATTTGGCTCCTTGTGGACCTGTGAGGCTCTTACTGGCCAGCACTCTTTCTTCCTTCAGAGAGGAGAGACATCTGGCAAAGACAGCCTCTCCTGCAGGACAGAAACAGGACATTTAGAGACACAAGCTGACGCAGCTACAACAGCTGCTTCTCAATTAGGCTGTTTGCTCATGTTAATTAAATGAAGTGGTATTACAGCATTAGTTCTGGGTTCAAATAACCCACTCAAACAGCTTTATTACATTTGGAAATAAGGAAGGCAGAGAAAAAGCATACACATCTCAAATCGAGTATTTTTACTATAGACAAAGAGCAAACAATATGTTCACACTGGTTAATTAAAAATGATGTAGTGGCCAGAAAATGTACTAAAATAACTTTCAGTAACTGTGTTTTTTTTGCATTACAATACAACTGATATAAATTCTATAGAATGGTGTGCACTACAGTCAATTTGAGAGACGAAATCTGGTTTTGGTTAGAGCAAGTTTCCTATAGATTTTCTTGTGAGGGCCAAAATATGACTTGTGGCCAAATAGACAAAACAATATTAGAAATGAAAACAGGTAGATTTCATAAAAAGTGGATTTTATATACTATAAACTATGTTTTACTAATTTTCAGGTAACAAAAAATAGTAGAGATATATTATAGATATCTACATAGTAAATATATATTAAGAACATTATAATATTATTTTAGTGAGTTATTCATATTAGAAAAATATGCTGTTATTGAATGAGGGGCTAGCTTTAGTCAAACGCCCTCACTGACTAACTTTGGGCAGTCCTGGTGTACAGTAATAACATAGGCCTCCATGCATCTATCAAGTGACAGTTGCATCAGAAGTAGCCTGATCAATGGAGCACCAAGAAATACCAGCTGCAGTGTGTCCTAAAACCTGCTTACAGTGTGAAGCCATGCCCTGAAAATGCTGACAATGTGCCAATATACATATGGCAAATCACCAGTAATCAGGCCAGCTTTTGTGAAAGCAGGGCTTGCCCCATCAACAAACAGTAACGTCCCAGGTGCAGGAGAACAGACTTGAGTAAGAATGACTTTGGAGTATTAGCAGAGGCAGAGCCAAACTGATGAAACATTTAAAAGAGGTGAAGTCTAGAGCAGGAGGGAAAAAATGGTGAGTCACCATGAACTAAGCACCAGGCTCCTGATGGAATGCAGCCTATTGAGGAGAAATCCTCTCTCCCACAGTGTGCAATCACGTCTGCACGCATTCTCTAAAAGGGACAATACCGCCTCTTGTTTGCACCACAGAGCATCCTGCCAGAGGGACTGGAGTGTCAGTACACATGATGGCACTATTAAGAAAAACATATCTGACAAAATCGGATTCATTTAGTGAGTACAACTAAACAATTAAAAACAGATCAAGGTTACCCTCTGGGAGCACCATTAGTTTCCAGTCCTGGGACAACAACTTCCAAGGCCAGAGTCAGGCTGTTTATGAAACCTCCCTCCATCAAAAGCCAAAGCAGAAGACATAATAGAAAATCCCACTTATGTCACATTTGCCAAGGAGAAGAACATCAAAGCCTTCAAGCTGCTTAAGGTAGTGCTTCCCAACACTCATGCTTAGCCATGAATTAGCTTCCTGACCTCATGTTCACTCTTAACTAAATAGTGTAAAGCTCGAGGAAATCCAAAGACGAACACTTGGGGCCTTCCAGGCCTCCAAATAAAGATTGTTAGGAGTCAAAACAAAAAACATTTGTATGTAATAAAATCGTGGTCTGTGATTGTAAATACTGTATTACTATTCTAGTTTCATTGTTATGTTTTAGTTGGAAACAAAAGGGCTCAAATACCAAAACATCCACAGGAAAACTATCCGATTAACATTTCTTTCTCCATGGTCAGATACAGACAAACTAGCTCTCCCATTGGTTAGGTCTTCAGGAGCCCGACTGAAGTGCTTATTCAGAAGAACTATTAATTAAAACAATCACTTAGGTGGGACCAATATTGTGAGGAACAACATCAGTCTAGGCATTCTAGAGGTCCTACATGCATCACTAATTGTGAATTCAAGCCAAAGTCTAACCAAGTCAGAGGTTAAAAATGGGGAATAGTGACAGCAGTTCTATGCCAGATTCACTTCAAAAACAATGAAAAGATAAAATATGTGTTAGCACCATTTAAAAGCTGCAGGTGTTTAATCTGAATGACCTGTTGCTAATATTCTACTAAAATTGCATATGACTGCTAGTAGAAATGAGCATTACTATAGATGTTTATTTGAAAATGTATGGCCAAAAATGAAAGGCAATCTCTAATACCATCACAGTTGGTGAGTGAGTAGAACATATACTAAAACATACCAATAAGCGTGACCGGTACACCGTACTCCAAGGCAGAGATGGCGGTCCATTTCCCTGTTCCCTTCTGCCCTGCACTGTCTCTGATTTTGGGCAGCAGGTGGGCACCATCTGAGTCTCTGAACTTGAGGATGTTTGCTGTGATTTCAATGAGGAAGGAATCCAGCTCTGTTTTATTCCACCGGTCAAAAGCCTGAAGAGAAGACAGCCATCAAGCTTTAGAAAACTAACAGGAAGCTGAACAGGATACAGCCTTGAGGGAAGAAATCAGTTCAGATGAAACTGGTGTTAAAAGGACAATGGGCTGAGGAATGAGGAAGAGCAAGGCTGCGAAAGGTCAGCAGGTAAAGGAGGAAGTAGCTCCTGACTCACCTGTGCCATCTCATCATGGTCCATTCCTAGAACATCTTTCATCAGGTGGTAGGCCTCACAGATCAGCTGCATGTCTCCATACTCAATGCCATTATGGACCATCTTTACAAAGTGTCCTGCTCCCTCATCTCCAACCTGTACAGCAAATTATAATGCAGACTTTCTACAGAATATTCAAATATGCAAAGGAATGCAGAGTGCAGACATTGCGATCACTCACCCAGTCACAACAGGGCTCCCCTGTGCCAACCTTGGCAGCAATGCTCTGGAAGATGTCTTTTATGTGAGGCCTGCATAAGCAGAAACAAAAAAATAATGAATATTTGAATATATGAAAGAATAAACACATTTATATTTATATATATATATATATATTATAAGTATATATAAGTAGCCTAGAGTCAAATCTAGCCTACTTTACTTTAGACAGCTATCAAACAGTAAATTATCCTACGTTTCTCATTGATTGTTGATTACATTTTAGAAAATAATCTAAAGATTTCTGTTCATCAGTTATAACACCCACACATAAAGTCTCACCATGCTTCTTTGTGTCCACCTGGCATTAATGAAGGTCCATAGCGTGCCCCCTCCTCTCCTCCACTAACTCCACTGCCCACAAACAGCAGGCCCTTGGCCTTCAAACTCTGACAACGTCGCTACACAGAAACAAACATGGACAACATTCATATTCATTACTGTGAATACAGTCTTCAATTAATGCGCTTCCCCTGTTTCCTTGAACTTACTGTGGTGTCTCTGTATTCAGAATTGCCCCCATCGATGATGATGTCTCCAGGCTGGAGAAGAGGGACCTGTTGAACAGTATGTGAGGGTCATTTCACAGCTGTGGTCGACTGTATCCTGGCATGAGATAAGACACACTCAGAGGGTTATTTACCAGCTTGTCTATGAAGTCATCAACAGCCTGGCCAGCCTTGACGAGGAGTATGATGCGGCGAGGGGTCTTCAATTTAGACACCATATCCTCGAGAGACTCTGCACCGATCACTTTTGTGCCTTTTGCCTCATTTTTTAAGAAGTCATGCACCTTGGACACGGTTCGGTTGTAGGCACAGACCTGGGTGGTGGTAGAGAGCAAATCAGGTCACCGAAAGTGAACATTATCAAGTGCCTGACACACCAAGGAAGTGAAATTCACATATCAGGCAACTTACAACGAAGCCATGGTCATTCATATTCAGGATCAGGTTCTGACCCATGACGGCCAAACCGATTAGGGCAATATCCGCTCTGTGCAAGACAGAAAAGCAGAAGTTAGGCAACGAGAAGACAGGAAAATGACCACTTATAAACTATCCTCAGTAAGTCAGCTCGTAGTGTCAGTAAAACAGTGTTTTCTACTGTATTATACAGCTGTCTACAACACTGCAGGAGTGGCATCTATAAATGAGTTCATTTCGGTAACTCCTATGAAAACGTCCAGAAGACTCGTCTGTTCAGAGGGGCCCTCCTTAATGCACTTGCATTACACTTACATAAAGATTTATCACTTAATATCCTCTGGTTCTCAATGTGTCCTCACATATTGGTAGTCGCTATTGATAAAAGCGTCTGCCAAATTAATGTATTGTAAAAAAAAAAAATCAGAGTAATGTCAGGTGTCTAGATCAGTGGTTTACAGTTCTGTAGCTCAACTGCAGACTTGAATTAGACCAGACCCACGTCAGGTCTCTAAGGTATAAGACACTAATTGATGACTCCCTGTACAAAACAGGTAAGGAAAAAGTGACTTGTAAACAGCACTGAAATGTGAGCATTGCTCTGTAATAGTTAAGTTAGGTTTAAAAGTCCGTGTCTCCGTATTGGCCATGCCAGCAAGGCTAGCTAAGGTTAGCTCAAATTAAATCCACAAAACATGCGGCTTCAGCTCGTTTTTAGGAACATAATTAATGACAAGCAGCTGAACAACTGTTAAATTTCATAATCAAGACTGATAAACACTCACTGTGCCATGGTTAAAGGAGACTCCTCGGTAAAAGCAGATGATGTCTGTCAAACTAGACTTCTCTCGACTTTCTTCCTCTACTTCCTCCTCCAGCCCCAACACTGGCTTTACTGGGGGCGGGGATCCTGCATGACGCCCACCCGACCTCAACGCACTATTGGTCAATTTCTTCTGATTCGACAAACAGCGATTGGACAACATTCGTGGACACGCCCCCTCGATGTATGATCCGTGACTCTTTTGAACAGACCTGAAGCTACGAGGATTCAATCGTAGTCATGTTCACAAAATCGATTCTTTTGAACCAAAATATTGTAATTCAGTTTACAGAATCGACTCCTTCAAACACGACTGTAATCATGGAATGAGCTGTAAATTGTTTAGTTCATTCAAAATGAACCATTGTCATGAAAAATCTCGGTTCAGATCAATTTGGACCTTTATGTTTCTTAAGGAATTGAAGCACTTATTGTCCTATTGAACACTCTCATTGCCCTCCGTCTATAAAACACTCAATGTACAATTTATGCAAATGTGTCTTGGCACGTATACTTGTACCAAATGTTTAAAATTATTGTAGTATTGCAATATTGTTTAATGTTCTTAACACATGCTAAAACATTTTTTTATATTATTATACACAATAGTCTTACCATATGCAGTATCATGTGAATTTTCCTAAGTGGGTGCTAATCATTTAATTGTGTGTAATTGTTTTAACATGTAAAATATCACTATGTCAATCACTTACATACTACTAACATTTGCTACGGTCACAGGTAATTCACTTAACTGCAAGTTACTTATCTATAATATTTTACACCCAGCCTTTGTGTATATAGCATAGTATATTACATATTGAGTCTTCTCTCCAGATTTTTATTGGATTTATTCATACTCAATGTTTTATTTCGCTGTTGTCTAAGTGTGTCTTTGCTTTGTCTTATAACAAGCCCCTTTCTGCTGTGATCAATGACTGAGTTTTTATACAGTTTTGACAGAAAATGAACAAATGTAAAAGATTTTGAAGGCCACAAAATCTTTTTAGGATATTCCCCTTTCTTCAAATGTGGTCATTTAAAAGCCAAGTCGGCTGACCCCATTTCCTTTTATAGGCTCTCTTGCCTTTTTAATCAAAGGCCAAGTAAATGAACACAGAAGTGACTGTATAACTAAGGAAAAGCACAAACCTGTCAAATTCTGGGCTAAAAGAAAGACAAGTTGAATGTATCCTGCTAATGCACTGGTTGGACTTTTATTGTTACCTCATTCACTAAACAGTTCAATGGTGCAAGATTACAATACACAGAATTAAGATACCTGCAGTACACATCTATGCTATACAGCGAATGGATTATAATTATTACAAATACAGGAGACATATTTACAGTTTAATTCAAGCTCCATACAACATGTAATATTTACAAAATAAGTATGAAAATGAAGCCAATCTGCCAAATAATGTACAGTGTTAATGCCTTGGTTTAGCTAGATGTCTTTAACAAAATGAGTGGGAATGTTATTTTAACAATAAAAGGAGGCCTCTGAGAGGGAATGAAGAACTTTTTTTTTTTCAAGGCAGCATGGGAAAATGCATTACAATGAAGAACATCAAACAAACAAACAAAAAAAGATTTAATGGTGTAAGCGTAAGCAATAACAAATTTTGGATTATTTCTAAAAATAGATTCCCTGATATTAGAAAATAAATCTAAACAGTAGCCCTCCCTGCATCAGAGTAACTTTTAAGTACAGACCTGGACTCCAACTGTATGAAGTAGTGTTGTTGAACGGTCAGTTAAAAGAAAACAACAAGCAACAAGAAGCACTACAATGGTTCAAGCTCACAATCCAAATAAATCCCCAAAAGAGACAGTGAAAATATTTTTTTCATTTCAGAAAGTGAATATATTTGCCAGTAACATCCCAGAGGTACATTCAAAGTCCACTTTAAGCTGTGAACATTTCACACAGTCTGGTCTTACCCCATCTTTTGGTTCATATTTGAGTAAACATCAGAAACCCACTTTAGGCTTTATTTGATCTGCTCGTTATCGTAACCACTTAGAATGTGCAAAGAGCTGCAAACAAATATATACACTGCAAAAGAACAAAGAAATGGATTCCATCGTGTTTATATATTAGCAATGTCACATGTGGGAAAATCTTTGCTCTGTCAAGCATTTTTAGCATGCTGATGAAGCATCATATCCATTTACTTCCAGTATTACATTTTTAGTCTAATAAGCACATGGTAAAATATATTTTCTCCTTGAATGTATGACAAATATAAGAGTAGATGTGACCATTTTTTAACAGATAACAACAAACAGCTAAAAGAAATGATCCAACTTCTTTTGTTCAGGCTGGCTGACCCGGGAATGAGATCATTTTAGCTATTTTCATTTATCTGTGGAAATAAAATCCCAACTTTGACAGACATTGTTAGCCACCGTGTTTACTCTACTGCGGAGAACATAACCTGCTGGTTGGTTGGCCAGAGGCTTGTACATCCACTCTCACATCACACAGCATTAGTGGGAAACAAAGTCTGATTCACAGTAATTCAGATTACTTGTTTCATATTCTAAAGATATGGCATAAAGAGCAAATATTTGCACATTAATAAAGAGGAGTCAGAGCATATCCTGTCCCTTTTCTATGCATCACAAACCAAAACTCCCAAGAAACATCACCGCAGTCAAGCATTAAAAACAAGATCTAATTTCTTCTGACAGTGTGGAGACTGAAAGCTCCTTCAGTGGTTAAGCTGTTTTTTTTGTTTGTGACATGTTAATGTGCAAAACGCTTAATCAGATAAAAAGAAAAAAAGCCCTTCTTACACAACCTTCATCTTCTGTTGTAGCAACTGGTTATAAAATAAAGATAATTAGAAAAAAAAATAAGTTAAGATAATGAGCTTAAGAGTAAACAATAATGAGTTAAGTTCATGCGTTCACTCCTGTCCTGTAGCAGTTTTTCTGAGGAAATGCTAAATAGGCTGCCCACAGTCCTAGTCACTGCAAACTGAGGGATTCCCTGGCCTTAATAAACCACTGTATGATGCAGATTACAGTTTAGGGTAAACTACAGTATCAGTATCACTCTCTAGTCACACTTTCAAACTGCCTAGCAGCAAACCTTTGTCCGTTAAATCCCTCTGGCTAAAAAACCCCACTGTGGTCTTGTAATAAACTGAAGACAATGTAGACATTTCAGGACAAGAGGAATGTCTCGTTTCTTAATGAGGTGCATTGAGGATAGTAATCCTGAAGAGTATGTACAAATGACCTTTTCCTGACACTTTTGCCTGACACTGACACTTTATCCTGTCAAATATTTTTCCTTTCTTCTTTCCTTTAACATATTTTCGAAAGAACACAGAGCAGGTGAACTGGACAAAAAGCTAAGAAAAGTAGTGTTCTCTTCTCATACCTTCTTCCCAAGTGCTACATGGTAATGTATCTTTACAAATGGGTACATTTTATCTGCCTCTCATTATACAGATTATTTTTTTATGCCATGCAAACACATTGTGCTATGGCACCCCCAGCAATCACTGGTGTGGTTCAACATGGTAGCTCACTCAAACATGTCTCCATTTAACTTATTCACCCAGTACCACAGTAATTAATACTTATAATTGGGGGGGGTATCTCCTAGACGTAGTCATACCAAGCAACTTCTTACTTTGATAAAGATAAAATCTGTAGGTTCGTCTCATTCTTTTGAAGTTGGGTCATCTACTCACTATGGAAAAAAAAAACTACTGAGCTAAAGTTCTTTCTATGAGAGAAATATTTTGTTCCACTTAGTCATATATTGATGTCTTGTATCTAACCTCACTGGTGTATTTTGTGTGGCTTTGTAAGCAAACTGGTCATATCCTGAGGACTGCTGCTGTCGCCATGCTGGAATAACGTACCCGACTCAACAGATAACACTGATAAAGACAATCTTTACAGATGTGTTGTAACTCAAGAGAGAGAAGAAACTATTCTGAAGAATCGTGCACACACAAATAGACTATTACAACATGCTACTAGAAGAAGGTTCCGTGACAAAGAACGAAAACTTAAGACGGAACTGATCAGAACAAAACTGCAAAAGGCTGGGGGAGAAAGAGAAGAGGGAGAAGGGGAAAGTGGTCTTTTTGGACCTAAAAAGTTCATTTGTTGGAGAGGAGACTTAAGCCACAGGTCTACATACAAGAGAAAACCATCAAGAATCACAAAGATTAATAAGTGTTAACACTTGGTATGTTCAAAGGCTAGGCAAAAGAAACAGAGCAATATCTCTGCACACAGACAAGCCTGTTCAGTTCTTCATCAAACCAGAGCGTCTTCTTGCCAGTTTTGACCTGTAGAGAGAGGACAAAACAAAATGAAGAGTGACAAAGACATTATTTAGGTACTGCTAGTGTGAAAATGAAAAATAAAAATATTAAAATGTCACTGTCTTTACAAATGAACACAAACTGCAGAATGACAGTCTACAACCTTTTTTTTCCTGAGAAAATGATATAATACCTTATTGTTCCTGCAAGCAGTGGATTGAAGGCATATAGCCAATCATTCATGTCTTTGTCATTGTTGGCTTGGAGCAGAATACCTCTGTGCTTGGTGCACACCGCAAATGTGTTGGGAGTCTATGAATTCAAACAACACATTTACAAAATTTATGAACACTCTGATTAATGAAACCCATCCAGTCCATCACATTTTGTGACACTGTCTGGATCATAACTGTTGATGGTGGTTACCTTGAGCATAGCCTGCTGATCTTCACTGTACTCCACCTGAGCTGTGGACAGGTTCAGCACACCTCTCTCCACTGGGTCTTTGTCACTGTTATAGATGAAGACATATGGTCGGCGCACCACCACAAAGTGCTTTATCCAGGAATTTGAACGAGGTTCCATGAAGCTCAGGTAACCTTTCTTTGACACCACAGACCTAGAAAGGGTGACATCGGGAAAGATTTGCTCTTTTTTAAAATGCATCAACAACAGTATCTAAACACAATGGTATACTGAAGAACTGCCACTATTAATGATGTCTATGAAGGGCAATGCCATGGTTCAGAAACCCTGGATCACCCCACCTATACATTCGACATTTTTATCCTCCGTCAGTATGTGGGACAGCACTACTAACCCTGGCCTCATCTCTTCAATATCAGGCACCAGATTAAGGAATTCATGTTTGCCAGCACGGGCCAAGTACGACATCTCCAGGGTGGGTACCATGGGGAAGTTTTCATAGTCAGAGCAGGATGGGCTGGAGGCCCGAGAGTTAGCCTCAGGTGTCCTGAAAAAAGACCACAGATTAGGACTGTGTCCTGCAATTATGTAAGTAATGGTGTTTTGTTGCCTGCAACATATGCTCATCATACCTGATAAAAACATGAATGCAGTATTGAAAATGTACAGTTTTCAAAAAATTAAACAAACAAATAATGGAAGCCAAGACTAAATGCATATCACCATTTCAAGATCACATTTTCCTTAACGTCCCTGAGAGCCTGTAGTTGTAGCTTTAGTACAGCTACACAGCACTCAAGTTTAGACATTAATAAGCACCTATCAATCTAAATATCAATTTATCAGTTTTCAGGCGTTAATGCAAATATTAGTAACAATATCTTAAAAATGATCAATTTAGACGTTGCAACAGCACTGGTGAAAATACCATGCAGAGAGCATTCATATTTAACAAAGTTTACTTAACACTGTTGTAAAAGTGAGTATTAGATTTGACTGAGGAATGTTGTTAATCCTTGAGATGGCAGAGCTCTTACTTCTGGTCCACTGAGCTACAGCGGGAGTCTGCCAGAGACGGGCACGTAGAGGAGGGGGTAAGAGTGGCACTGCTTAGGCTTGTGACGGATGGATCCCGATCCATGGGGGAGATATCAGACAACTACCGACAGAAAACACAAGTCAGAAGAAAAACAAAGTGAGTTCCACTGAGTACTTCTAAGATGGGTAACCATGTTTCAGAACAGTCAATTCTACCTTGCAGTCACTGATGCTGTTGCACAGCTGGTTGTATTCACTGTTGAAGGTGTGAGTTAAGAGACGCAGGCACTGAATGGCGAAAAAAAAAAAAAAAAAGACAAACCACAAGTCATGTAAGAGGCACGTTTAATCTTCTAATTTCAAAATAACTTCACCACCACTGAACAGATGAGTAAACTTGCTTTATCTCATGCTGCATGTGTTACCTTGGTGGCCAGCTCCTTTTCACGGTCCACGAGGCTCTCGATGTCGGCAGAATCATATCCACTGCTCTCACTGGGCGTGATGGCACTCTCGAAGGTGGTGGAGGAGATCTGTGAGGAGATGCTGGTGGAAGTGCTGAGAGTATCACTGCTCAAGCTGGGAGAAAGAGACTCACTTAGGGATTTTTGAGGTACTGCCTCCCCTAGTTTCTCCCGCAGCAGCAGGAGGTGGCGTGTCTTCTCCACCTTGTATTAGAGATAAGATTAAACATGACAGCAGGGTTTTCTAATGGATCATAAAAATGTCCTGTTATTGTAAGTAGATTGGATGATAGGGGTGTAATAACTTCTAAATAGCAGAATTTCGCAATATTATATTTTGTGATTCAAAATCAAAATCACTATACATTTTTAATTAATAGTTCACAAGGAAAGATCTGTGGCAGACAGTGGTTCATTTAATTTTGCAAACACATACAACCACAATAACAGAACTTTATTTCATTTATTTGATTTGTATTTTTACTCAGATTTCATTCATTTGTGGTATGTTCCTGATACACAATTTATTCTTGTTTACAGTCTTGCAGTATGAAAGACAATATACAATTGTAAACCCTAAAATATGCAACTGTAAGCCCTGTATCATGATTTGTATGGTACAGGATTCTTGGTAATACACAGTCTCATGAACGAGAGTCAAACAGCATTATCTTGGGCTTTCTGATATTTTCAGTAGCTCAAAAAAATAGAATCATGACTTGTTCCACTTTTATAGAAAAAGAAGTCTGACATTAGTTAGCCTGATGCATTTATGTGACAATTTACACCTGCACTTCACACAATTCCAACTGAAAGGAAAGGAAAACGTCCTTTACAGGTTACTTACATTAGCTTCACAGCTGCAATGCAGAACTAAAAAGCTAATTTGACACCAAACATGTCTTAGCTGACTGACTTAATTTGGGATAAGGTACATTTTGTAAAATGGATTTTGAACTGTTAATGTAATATGAATAGTTGTGTAATATGGATTTTTTTCTTATTTTAATCTTAAACTATACAACACATTAAAGGTATATGATAAGTCCTAAGCACAACCCTAAGCTATCACCTCATGCAGTTGTTCGAGTTTCTCCAGCTCCCATTGGTGCTCCAGAATCAGGCTGTCTCCTCTAGGCCTCCAGCCAGCAAGGTTCTCCTCACCTCGTACATATGCCACTGACGTGTCTAAAACCTTCCGCCTCCGTCTCTGCATGCCTGGCATAGACATAGATCATGTTAAAGATCACATGCTGAAATAAACACCAACTTCAAACCAAAGAATTACCACAGACCTCCACAAGGGTGATCAGTACATGAGAATTTACCTGGGCTTCCTGTGTCAGCCATCTTGCACAAGCTTAGTTCATAGATTCCAGTCACTCTGTTGCTGTAAGTGGAAGAACAGATTCAGAGTGGGATAACACCTCAGCAGTAAGTCAACTGAACACATTACAAATGAGTTTCAGCGACATAATCCACCGATAGTGTGTTCTCAAGTACGACATTTTTTGAAAATGTTATTTTCATTTAAAAGTGCAAATGCGAGACCTATTCCATCAAAAATTTGGAATGACTGTTCTCAAGATTGGATTCACTGTTTTCAATTTATTAAAATCAATTTAATTGCAGTCAATTCACCTAACTAATGTTACAAATCATTAGTGGAAAGTTGTAAAAGATGAAATTATGCCAAAATTGATGGACAAAGAGGTAAATGATCCCATAATAACCAAGAAAGGTCTTTAAAATAAATAACTAAAAATAACAAACATAACAAAATTAAATTATATCCAGGAGGAAACAAAATTTTACCGTCAACAAAATTACCTTCTGGTGTCCAACTCTACACCATGTGCATTTTAAATACAGCAATTAATTCCAAAAAAAGTATTGTACATGGAAATGATGCTCACCAGTCAGGGGTCTTGGAATATCCACTGCCAAATAGATTCCTCAAAGAGCGTGGAGGAGAGATCTTAGCATCTCTGGAGTAGAACACCATGCAGATGTCTTTGGTGATGATGGCAGGCTGGATGCAGTGGTCAAGCTACAAGAAGATAAGAGAACATTACATGAAGTTCAGTTAAAACCCCAGCATGATCCTGTATTTATTTATTTTGCTTAGACAATGATCTCTGCCATAAAATTGAGCATTTGATCATTAAATGTGTACAGTATGCTCAAAAAGTTTAAATGAGAACAGCATGCATGGCAAGTGGATTAAGCTGACCTCCAGGTATGCAGATAGGGTCAAATAAATCTTCTCGCCATATGGAGTGACACGGTTGAGCAGGAGAGAGTTGTGCAGAGAACTGTCCCACACCGCCTCAAAACGATAAAATGTCCTGTAGAGCAGAAAGGAGAGGATCAATCTTTTAGCTAATGCCACAACAATTTTGATGTGCTAAAAATGGTCAAAAACCCAAATAATATCTGGTCAGTGGTGGTCATATTGGGTTCTCTTTCCAAGTATGGACAGGGTGTGGCTCACAAACGGCTATAGCACAGATGAGCTGCAGTAAGTAACTATAAACCTGCCTATAAACAAAATGAGCAGTAAACATAGCTATTAGGTAGACATACCTAATTAATTGACTCCTAATGACTGATTAAGTGTTTAAACAAATTAAAAGGGTGTGTAAAGAAATGGATAAAATAATGCAATGATTTTATGCAACTGGTGTTTCACAAGCTACTTAGCAAGTTCCTATGTTACTAATTGGTAATATTAAGTCGGTACAGAAAAAGAGATCTCTTTCAGAGATTAGACTCATCTTTCAGAGGGAAGAATCTGTAGGATCTTATATCTATTGTTATATCTGTCTCATCCTAAGAATTAGGGCTGTGCAATATGGCATAAAATTCATATTGCAATATAAATTGAACCATAAACGGTAGACGGTATATATAGCAGTATATAATTTGATATGTAAATTTAAATGTTACTGTTTTTGAAATCGTAACATTTGCCATTGCTGAACTTACCTTAATAATTTTTATTCCTGAACAAATGTAGTCTTTACAACCAGATAGATCAATTTAGGTTTAGCTTTATTTTTTTGGCATGGATATGGGAAAGGCTGCTTATCAAAATGCTGTGTGTGAGACTTTTTGTGTGCGTGTGTCATTTCTCTCTCCCTGGAACTTTAAAGGCCATACAACCCAATAATTTTGCCCACTCTAGATTCACAGTACCACTTAATAGACAAAAGTATTGTGACGTAATGACGTTCAACTCTAAGGATGAGCGTCCAATACTTTTTTCTTCCCCTCCCTATTTTACAGGAAATATTGTCACATGACCAGCACAGTACTACTAAGAATTATTTGCTCGAATATAAAAGTTGTAGTTTCAACTTTGTGCAACATAATCCTGTATTTTTTGCTTGAAAAACCTGCACTTAATGCACACATTATTGGCTGTGGAAACCGATAATACACTATACACCCAACAGATGTAATACACTGGAAAACATTATTGTTCCTTTATGTAGGGAGACAGCTTAAGTGTAGGTAAGAGTGTATCAGGTCTGTTGTACTTTTGAGCCTGAGATCAGAAGCAGACGTGTGTGTGTGTGTGTGTGTGTGTGTGTGTGTGTGTGTGTGTGTTTGTAATCAATGCTGGTGACTCAACCTCAAGCTTATGTCAGTCATCCGGACTTTCTCAAGCAGTCACTCACTCCTACACTCACCCAGCCACTACATGTAAAACTGAAACATTCTATGCAGCAAATTTACAGACTTAAGTCCTTATTTACAATCCCTTTTTGTGAGGAAAAAATTAAATACCAATAAATAAATCACTGATCACTTTAATCAGGGCTGTTTTTAAAATAAGTAAGCAACAATTAGCAATTTGTTATCATATTGTGTTTATAAGACTCCTTTTACTGATGGAATTTTTTTAAAAACAGACTGATGAATTAACTATTTAAATAATTTCCGGATTACTTACTTATTAATATTCAACACCAAAGGGGAGTTCAGTGTGATAAATATCACAGATATTTCTGTCACTCACTGTGTCGGAGAGACAACGATCAATGTTATCAAAAGTGTAGTTTAAAGAGAAGGAGCGGCTAGGCTTATGTAGATTGAGGCCCACAGTTAAATGACAAGCTCCTTCATTCTAAATCAAGGCATACAGGCCTGTGTCTTCTGATGCATTTACAAATATGAAGCTTTTTTCAAATGGCAATATTAAGAATGTCCCAGCATTTGTTCCACAAATGAATAATGAAGAATTACTGATAATGGTACACATCCAATAACAGAGATGGCAATGAAACATACTGCACAGAACTTGTACTGAAGTCACTACAGGTGTCTATTTAATAGCAGGAAATACCACACCGCTACTTTATCAGCTATTTCAATACATTTCATAAAGCCCTTTGCAGGGAAAGTGCTTTATGGTCACAAGTTACAGATACCTAGGAATATCGTTATCAATGCAAAGCCTGAACAAAACCAAGCATCCAGTCACAGCAGCAGCAGGAAGAAGAAAAAAAACAAGAGAGACAAAAAAAGCAGAAAGAGTGAGGTGATCAGGACTTACGCAAATCAAGAAGCAATGAACCATCAACAATGAAATTAAAGAGGCAAATGAAAATATGTGAGCAAATTAACAGAATATACAAGAATGTATGCACAGAAAGTATGAAAGTGAGCACATTTCCTAATTTGCCATTTCTGTTTTGTCCACCAGATGTCTCTCTAGTTCCAGGGTGCCTTAGCTCTGTCGTCGTGACTCATTTTACACGCATGTAGGAAAAAATTGGGCCAGACAAGCAATGTACTTCGTGTTCCCTGCAATCTGATTGCTGGCAGAAATTTAAATATAAATGAACATATCTTATAGCATATCGTGTAGCAGTATACATTTTTTTTATGGCAGTAGAACACATTTTGTATAGTCATTGTACAGTCTCTGTAATGAACTTGGAAGTAAAAAGAGATATGAAGCATAGCCTACCTGTTTGTGTTATGGGAAGATTTCATGTTTTTGGCTGAGATGATGTTGAGAGAGAGCACTGCATCTGCCGCAGTGTCATCCACTTCTGGTTTGCTCCTGATCCGACCTGGAAGAACCACAAAAATCTCAATTACTCACAACATCCTCAACCGCACAGGATTTCTTCTTAGAAATATTGCACTGTTTAAAGAACTTACCAACCACAAGTTCTCGGACATCCTTCCAGTGGAGCTCACTGCCCTTTTCGTGGATGAGTGTGACTGTGATTCTCCGTTGGATGCCCTGAGGGAAAAACAGGAACATTTCCATAGTAAATATGTGTATGATGTACTGTTACTGAAAAATGGACACAAGTTAAGTAGCCAGCTAAAACAGGATCAGCAGTTATCTTGAACCTTGAAATTATCAGCTGTACTTCAGTCCAGTTTTACAGATAGCATGGTCATTCAGCTACATTTAGGTGCGGGAGAACTTACCTGGTGCAGTAGATAAGTGCCGTGGCAGGGCAGTCCTCCAGTGTGGTCCACTACTGCTGGGATATACCTTTTTTTTTTTTTAAGTGCCATATAACAAGAATAAAAAGAAAAAAAACAAGAAGGTTGTTTACAAGCAGTCACACAGCTGGTTTAAGGAATTAAGAGCTATAACCAGATGTACTCACTCTCCAGTTGGCTCCAGCTCACTGATCTCAAACCAGGCCAGCAGGTCATACTTGCTTACACACTGGCCCAGGTTTGACTTACTGATGGTGTTCAGTTTAGTGGCTGGCACTGCAAAGAGAGGGATTATATTTAATAAAGCTGCGACAGAAAGTACGGTGCATCAGCTAGATATGACCCAAGGTCACAGAGTCATCTGTCAGCAGACATACAATACTGTGTAAACACTCTGGGCTACCTGTGTCAAGAAATATGCAAATTAATTTCTATAGGTGTTCCATTTGTTTAAAGCCACTTAAATTTGAATGTACACAAACAATGCATTTTGATCGTGTTCACGTTTCCAAACAAAATGTATATGGTTATCTAACAGTACTGTTTTGACTAATCTGCCTAATGTGAATTGAAATCAAGTGGTGCTGATCCGTGCAATAAGAGGAGGGAAGATGCCAAAACATTAATGCATTAATTTGAATAGTATAGTTTCCTTACAGGCACACCACACATGTACTGCTGAGACAAACTATTATTGTGGATACCTAAAACCTTTACACCTTTAATTCTACATTAACCACAACAAAAGGTCATTCTATTCACTGCTCATACTATTTGGATTTTACAGTTATAAATAGCTCAATGCATAAGCACATAATCTCAGTTTTTTTTAAATAACTTGTGACAACTAAGAATTGTGTGAAATTTATATGTGAAAAAAGCCATGGAGGAAAAAACTATCATAGTTTGCTGTAAGATGTGATATTCTCTACCTGGCACTGTATCTACCATTTAACAAGATCGATACAGTATGAGGAGACAGACCATACTGGAGGAAGTAACTCATTTCCTGCGCTACTCTACCCCACCCATAGAGCAGACTGACGCTAAAGTAAATGTGTATGAGACTGGAGGGCATGTGGAAAAATAAGTATTTGACTTAGGAGGTGATTATACTATATCTGGCCAGAAGGGAAACTCTGCTGTTATGATGCTGCTTATTAAACAAAAGGCAGATAGTTTTCAAATCACTGCAGAATCAGACCTGCACTATGATGCTAGGGAGGCACAAAAGCAGCTGCCACCGCTACCTGGGCCAGGCAGATTGGGAAGGAAGTTGAAAGGAGGAATAATACACCCAAACAGGGACTCACATCCAGCTACAAAACATGTTCCTTCAGGATTACACAGTGGCTTTCATTCCTTTCTCATCTTACTTCTGAAGGTGAGACTAATAAATCCAACGGGAACTCTCTACTTCATAGACACTGTTAACTATTCACTGCTCATTCTACTGAATGAATGAATGCAGACATGGCGTGGAACTGCGCTGGTCTCTGAGAGGAGCTGGGTGATTGAAGGTCACAAACACTGTTCTACATAATGCTACAGGTCACACTACACTCACAAAGCACAATAAAGTGAGTTTGGTAAACAAAAACTAAAATGTACACAGTTTTCCACTGGAACAGCCAAAACAATTTTAGGGTGAGACATTTGCTTTTTAGTCAAGCTAATGTTGAAGTCTAACATAACAAACAAGTAATGGAAGCAGATGACTAATAATTAGCATCAAGCAAGCTGCATGTCATGTATCTATGACATACTGTTATGCATAAAAACAACTAATGAATCAGGTTTTCATTTTTTAGAGATTAAAAAAGGCAATTAAATAGAATAAGAGACTTTTGTGCCAACAGTGAAACTATGCTGTGTATATGTCATAAAACACCATAAACTACATAAGCAAGGCTACTGAATCTTTAGAATTCAGCACAAGGCAGTGTAAGGGAGTGTGTGATTCAGGTATGAAGTGTGTATTGTGTACTGGGATAAACAAGCTTCCATGATGTGTTGGCTATCTTAGGTTTAGCTCTTGTGCAAAACTATAGAAGCCAACAAACATGTTTTGGCAATTTGGTAAACAAATATGGGATAATGGAAAAATGTGTACATTATATATTTCTTTTACCATATAGCATGCTCACAAGCTCTCTAAATTATACTGGCTGCCTACAGTCCATTGTACCAACCATGATGTTTGGGCACAGTGAGAGCAGGGCCATATGGCACAGGGAGGAAAGGGAAGTGGGAGAGCTGATCGGCACCGTCCTCAAGAGTGGCCACGGCCGTGGAGGCCAGCGCATTGGCGTGTTCAGAGAGTGTGTCTAGAACTTGGCCATGCACATAGCCACTCATCAGATATCTGATCAGCTCAATCTTACGGGCATGGTCTGCCAGAGACCATCACCCAAAAGCAAAGATGATACAAGACCGAAGTGTGGAGGAGATGCCAAGTTTGAATGGGATGCAAATGAAAAAGAAAGAGAGAAAAAATTAAATAAGAGCAAACTGAGGAAGCATGCAGTAAAGGTTTTATGTGGCAGAAAATTACATGATTTTAAATTTAAAATGTATGCAATATGGGCCAAAGAATACAAGTAAAAATCCATTTGACTACATTAAGTGTTCACAGTCATGATTTCTTGGAGAAATACACCCAACAACTGCATGAAGATCCACTCACACACTGCAGATACTATGTCACATCCAGCTACAGAGCTTTCTTAATCATTCATATCCACACTGAACTACTGACATATTTGTGCAGCCCTAAATCTGGCTGCGAAGGAAGCTGACAGCTTGTGGCTACAGGTCGATACACTGCACAGACAGATGACATGTCAAAGCTGCAGACCCTCACTTTTTTTTTTTCTCTAGGCCTTTGCGAGCCAATCAGCATGTCAAAAGAGAGCAGAGATTACACCAAGACAACTACACCTTCCATTTATTGTAAAATGCTTTATATCTTAGATTTACTGATTAGTAATTAATTTAAAAGTAATTAATGTCTGCATATTATCCTTGGGATTTGTTTTCTTTTTTCAAGTATCTGCTTAATTATAATTATGAAATATAAAAAAAAAACCCATTGTTTTATTAATATATATTCAGTTCCACAGAAGATATTAGCAAGGCTCCATTAAAGGTCCAGTTCTGGTGCTAGCCGTACCTGGTTTGGAGAGGGGCATTGGTGGCGGATAATATTTCCTAGAAGGCTGTTGAGGGCTGAAAGAAAAACAGGGAAAATATTAACTCATTGCAACATTACTAATTACTACCTGGACAAATTATTTATTCAATATGAATATGAAGAATATGAATGAACATTATGATAATAATAAAATAACCTCACTTTACAAAATGTATAGTAGCACTCACGATTAATTGAACGACAAGTGAAGATATTCAATTCTGTAACATATCAAATTATTTTTGGGGTAGTACCTGACCACATCCTGCCCCTGATGGTGCAGTGGATGTTGCTGGTAATGTCCAAACACTTCAAAAACAATAGGTTTGGACTTGATGTACTCGATAAAGGACTCTGTGACTTCTACAGAAACCTGAAATGTGTACAGACATGTTTATTATCTCCGCCACAAATGTATGAGATTAGAGTAAATACAACCAATGTGAGCAGACGATGATATATGAGCATCTATTGGTGCACTCACATTCTGCACATGGTAAAAGCCCAGCGGGGCACTTTTGCCTGTGTTCTTTAGTGGTTCGGTACTGAAGGCCTCATCATGACGATGGAGGAAGCTGTTGACGACATGAATACAGGATTAGAGAGTGAAGCATGACTCTGTCTGCTTGTGCACGCAAGAGTGTTTTGTCTGAATAAAGAACACTGACAGTAAGAGAGGTTACCATGGAGATGGCTGACTCACTTGAACTGGCAGAAGATGTCTGCGTACTCCGGCAGGATGCCAGTGGCCTGCAGCACCGTGACGCGGAAGGTAAAGATGCTGCCCACCTCCAGATGGCCGGTCAGACCCTCTGGTCTTCCCAGCTTAGTATCCACATTACCTAACTTGAGGTCTAGGGCACAAAATATACATTGATGCTACAATAAAAAAATGATGTTTAAAAAAATGCAGGTGTTTCAGAATGTTACAGTGTGCAATCATTTTTCTGCTGTTCCGAAACAAAACCTACCTAAGCCCATTAAAAACACTCAGCCTCACCATAAAAGCAAAGAAAAGTAACACAATCCAGGCTTCAGTAAGAACATCTCC
The DNA here is from genome assembly GCA_037832545.1 of Rhabdalestes septentrionalis. NCBI lineage: Eukaryota > Metazoa > Chordata > Actinopteri > Characiformes > Alestidae > Rhabdalestes > Rhabdalestes septentrionalis. The sequence goes on along the minus strand of JBBMFX010000128.1, from coordinate 23,094,624 downwards.
CTACAGCTCACTGCACTTCTATTCACACTGCAGCAGAGGACAGAATGTCATTGTGTCCATTTCTTACCCATTTCATTTATTCTGTTCATCTCCTCTGAGGGGGTAATGACCTCTGAACTTTGACCTTGGCCTTCTACAATACGCAGCTCCTCCAAAGAGAGGCCGGAGCGTGTCATGGCCACAGAGGAGAAATCACTCTGGACAGAGAGAGAAAAAAAAGAGAAGAGCACTCACCTTAGCTGTTTTCCAGGAACAAAAAACCCAACGAAACAAAACCAATCAGTGTTTTTTCTCACTCACTAATAGCAATGTCAGGATCTATTCGTCCCTTTAACTCAAAATCAGCTGGATAATTGAATTTTGTTAGTTCCAAGGCAATGAGTCTTTGGTGGATATTTAAATAGAACACTCTTTTCTATATCAAACAAATTTTAATGTAAAAACAAAATATAATATGTGCCTCTAACACAGGCTTATCTTAACTCATCCAGTATGCTGCAGTATTTTGCAGTGTCAGTGGTCTTACCTTTTTAAAATACTCATCATCAAAAGAGATTTTGGCAGTGCCAGACTGCCGTACACCAGAACCATAATCAGGAGCCTCCTCATCAGCTGAAATCAAACAAGTTCAGTAAATCAGAAAAAGCAGAAGAGCCAACAATTCAACAGAAACTGCATTTGAGACTTAAAGCTACAAGCAGGTTTTAGAACCCAATGAATAATCAAAAAATTCCTGAGTCTTAATAATGTAGATGGCCCCATAAATTTTGAAAAACACAACCACTTTGGCAAGCACAACTGATTACCCACATAATTTAGCCAAAACTGCAACATTAGCTCTACAAACACTAGGTGTCTCTGGTCAAAGTCAAAAGGCAGAGCCAGCTGCCAGGTTTCACAGAGCGACATAGTGCGCATGTTCCGCAGGGAGAGGGTCAAGTGTGAGAAACACAGCAGTTCTCACCTGCGATAGCTTGGACCCCAACACGCAGGAACCCTCGCACCTCCCCCTTTTCTGTCACTATAGCGACACGGTGCACCAGAGGCACGGAGTACAGCAGGTTACTCAGGTACACGAAGGCTCTGGAGAATAAGTGCCAGTTATTATAACGTACTGAGGAACACACGCACACAAACACAAACACACATTCAGCTGATGTTCTGTCAGACAATCTGCATTACTTTCAGCACCATTATTTTAGATACATTCACCTGATAACCTTCAGCACTTTAATCAGAACAGTTACTACCTACCAACCACACACACTGACAATCTTTGCTTTCGTTTATAGGCTTCATCGTTTTTTTAAAGGCTATTTGACAAATGAAAAAAACTGAAATGACAAAAAGGGGATATAATAAATACAGGCTTGTTAAACAAAGAAGTTTCAGTCTGCTGTGGAAAGGACTGGGGATAATACAATTTACCCGCTTTCTCCTTCAAAACAAACCAGCCTAAACAGTGTGTGTGTGTTACGTGTAGGAGACAGTTTTCATGTGATGCCTTGTACTGTGTTGATTTGTAGCCACATAGCTCCTCCTCCCTCCCCCTGCAGATTGACTGGAGGTTAAGACGGGAGAGTGCCATGGCTGCTGAGCATCAGTGAGGTCACAGTGACGCAGGCTCACGTACGACAATGCCCCTGCATTGATCCACACCCCATCTGACTCTCTCCCCTTCTCTCCCACAGCAGACCCAAACAACAGCTTTTATATACAGCTTGAAAATTACAACAAATAAATACATTCAAGCAAAGCAACATGAGTATTTAACACAGACAAAATTATGAAACCATATTGAAACAATATGCAACTAAATGAGCATTAATGGAAATTGTTAATGCAGCCTATGATGGCATGAGGTTACAAACTCTCTATGCAAAGAGAGATGGAGAGGAGACAGCAGACTACAATCTATTGGAGTTATTTTGCTTCGGCAAGGACTTGCCACAAGATATTTAATAACCTTATTGTAAAGCCAGCGCAACATAAAAATGTCGTCTTTCTCTTAATGTTTGATTGCAACAAACGTTGCAATTGTATTACATTTATTTCTTGTTTTTTTAGAAAGACAAAGGTGTGGATAATTAGCTTAAACATATGGCAATGTAATTCACAGCATGTATGTTTTAATAGCATATTTGCTCTTGTTTAAATTAGAATGTAACTGTAAATAAATAAAAAAATACAAGATTAGATTACTTATTTCATTTTAAATGACATTTTATTTAAAAATACATTGCTGTGTTTTGTCTTGTTCTGTGCAGAGAACAGCAATGCCTGATCATTTTTCTTGTTTTTTTGTTATTGTTTTGACACTGTTAAGAGATAAAGAATGTAAAATTAACTAAACAATACAGTACGGAAAACAAAATGCCAGTGTGCCAGTCAGACATCAGTGGTGAATCTTGTGGTGAAACTATAAGCTCTGCTCAGTTACAATACTCCAAGTTCCACCACACAGTCTGCTCTCTCTCTCTCTCTCCATCTATCAGAGTCCCCCCAACACCAACCTGCCCACAAGAGTGAACCAGGGAGATCGGTCATAGAAAGGGTCCTGGCCATCGCTGAAGATGTCTGAGCCCTCCTCTGTGCCGGCGTCTGAACTGGTGTCATCTACAAAAGCCTCATCGTCCATGAAGTCCTCTATTTCGCTCTGTCGCTCATCAGCCAACTCTGTGACGTCCGAGTCGGCCGTGGAGAAGGTGGGCGAGGGCGTGCGGTCTGTCAGGTGCTCGTTTACACAGCCATGGAAGATGGGTGAGCTAAACCAGTGTAATGGCCAAAAAGAGGGGGACCGGCACCACCCAAAGAGTTAGCAAAGTGGCCCCAGATGACAGCAGGTACAATTTTATGCATTAATTTACACTATATTGTACATAAATGAAACTAATAGTTTCTAAACAGGTTTTTATACACACACACACACACACACAAACACACACACACACACACACACCCACCCACTGTGTGTGTGTGTGTGCGTGCGTGCGTGCGTGTGTGTGTGTGTGTGTGTGTGTGGGTGGGTGTGTGGGTGTGAGAGTGAGAGGTGAGAGAAAGAGAGAGAGAGACATAGAGAAAGAGAAAGAAAGAAAGTGAGTGTGTGTGCTTACAGAATTTAGAATTGATGCACAATACATACAATACAGCAAACTAAAAACAGAACAAAACAACAGAAAGAAGAAAATTTTTGGTAAAAATTATTCACAATATAAAACATGAAAACAAATGATAAATAACAAATTAATCACATAAATCATAAAATTTAAAATGGAAATGTCACAACTATGAATAAATGAAAAACAAAACTACAAAAAAACAGTCTAGAACATAAAACACGAATAACACATAAACCTGAATGACTTTAACCAAAATGAAATGATTTCACAAAAGAAAAGGTCTCAGACCAAATGTGTTTAATGATGAGTAATGGTAATTGGACTTGAAATGCCTTGGGTGTGTGAAATGAAGCAACACATCATGAATGATTCACCTTCCCCTCCAAAACACATTCCAACAGAGAGCCTTTCGTCAGTGCAAAACAGTAATATACCCAACATTTTACCACACATCACACACAGATAAGCATCATACACACACCTCACACTTAATTTACCACCAGCACAAAATTAAACGCACATATTTTTAAAGAATTATATAACTTAATATAGAATATGTAGAAATATAGAATATTTAGAAATCCAGGTTCACATATGAAATTTATGATTGTAATTTTCTAGTGGGCAAGACTTATCTAAGCACTGGTTTGAGGCCTGAACATCAAGTATGGCTTAATGGAGACATACCTGCCAACTAGTTTGAACCAGTGGAATCGGTCATAGAAAGGGTCACTGCCAGTCAGAGGGCCCTCCCCCTCCTCCTGATTGGAAGAGGCCATTTCCCCAGCACGGTCATACATCTCTCGCATCTGCTCCAGTCTCTGCCTGAAAGGGCAATGAGATATGAAGTCAAGAATCAGCCACAGACATACCAAATGATTAACAATAACACAGGCTTTTAAGGATTTTCTCCACAGAACTTTAAAAATACATTATACAATCTTTGGGTTCAGTCTCTTTGAAATGAGACTAGCTGTAAGAAGTACATTTTGAGATATTTCAAAAGGGTGTGAAAAGCCATGTCTAAAGCTCATGAGGAGAAGACATCTGTCAGGAGTCAACTAAAGGTAGGCAGCCCAAAAATTACTTTAGTTTCTCCAGGGACCAGTAGTGAGTGGCTCCATTCTTCAGGTCCTGGACCTCCACAGCCACCACCGTGCGGGGGAATGGCCTAGAATCACGCTCCTTCTCTGGCTCAGCAGGCAGTAGCTCCGGAGGCAGTGGAGAATACAATGTGTCAGTCAGCAGCACAAACTGGAACTGGACCTTTATATAGAATGAGAGAAAGAAGAATTTTATGAAGCCAGAAGCTGGATTGGTTTTGAGATCGTTGTTGTTTTGTTATCAGGATCAGCATAGAGAGAAAATACAGAATACTAAAAGAAGAAGACAAAAAGAAAAACACTCTGTACAAATTCTCAGAATCAGACAATCTGCATTAAATGGTACAACCATTATTTCATATTCCTTCACTTGATTACCTCCAGCACTTTCATCAGGACATTTAGTACCTGCTGAAAACACATGGACAACCTTTATAATTTCTTTTTAAATCTTCATGTCATGTGAATATTTATACTATCTGACAAAAAAAAAAACTGGGGAGAAAAAAATAGTACCATTTCAGCTTAGAGCAGAAATACAGGAGGGAATACAAAAAAAGTTGAGACAACTGAGGAAAAAAAGAATGGAGGACAAATGAATAAAATATGTATAGAAAAAAAAGGTACTAAATGTCAAAACTGTTGTTTTTTTTCTCATTTTCTAATGCAACACTGTGCAAATGCTGCATCTGATCTGTCAAGGCTTTAAATTTCCACCCTTGTGGCAGACACGACCACCACTATAAATCTTGATTGCCGATGTTTTAACTTAATGGCAAAACAGAAAGGGTCTTTTAAGGGGGTTGGGAAAAGCAATGGTATAAATAAAAGGAAGCATGAGGCGGCTGAAAGATGAGGAGCAGAAAAAAAAAAGAGGAGTCTGCCCTTTTTCCCAGGATTTAAAAGCCGCCTGCAGCAGACTGACACTTGGGTAGTCAGAAAGTAAATCAGCTGAGGCCTGGCAGTGGATGGGGTCAAACACACCCGAAACAGCCTAGTGCTGACGACCAAACCTGATGATTTACGGCCTAATCCATATGCATACCAGCATGGTTCAGTAAATCAAAGACCAGCAGAAAAGGGCTCATCCAGGGACTGTGTTTTGCTTGCTTGTTCTGAAGAGCTAACTTTGTAATGTTCTCTCAAGCAATTGCTTTTTACTTAATATAATTATGCACAGTGCTTTTCAAGCTGCAAATTAAATTAGAACATTTTAGAATTATGTAAAGAAAAGCAATATAAATTGTACTGTACCTTCTTTTTGAGCTCCACACTGATGGCATTAGCCTCCTTTAGGTACACAGCATTTCCCCACAGCTGATCTCTTAAGGAGGTGAACTGATGGTACCTCCACTTCCTGAAAGCCCACTGAGCAAGCTCAAACTCATGCTGTGTCCATGGCACTACAGAAGAAAGAGAGAGTGCCTATGTTAGCTATGAACACCTAATATTCAGTGTGGTGCAGTAGCTCTTTCTATCAGTATTTTTTTTACATAAGACTACATGATTTTGGCGTGAAATTTTCACTGGTGCTGCCATCACTGGTATAAAGTGCTTGGTTGAATAATTTGAATATTGTAGTATTTGTTCATGTTGGTATTCAAGTCTATATGTTGTATTCAGAAACTTTTACAAGCCACACATTTGGTAGCCTAATCAACAACCCATATCTCCAGCAACAGATTTGAAAAAGTACAGTGCATGATACACTATGAACAATGTTCAAACATTAAGATGCCCGTCATTGTATAACAGTTATTTCATGAGCAATTCAACCCTATCACATAATTTATTAACATTGGCAAAACAGCAATCTTTCATGCAAAACATATGCTGTACAATTGATTTTTACTCACCAAATGAATACCAGCACTAAACTGTATATCTGTTTTTCTCACATGGGTTCCTATTCCTTATACAGTGCACATTTGCTCAGGCACCTTTTAAAATTACTCTTTCTGTTTTCAGAGAATCATATGAAATTAAGTGTAATTTTTAAGGATGGAAGTTGACAGGGAACCTGAACTGGGGTTAGTTTAACTTTAATTAATCTTAGTTCAAATAATTATTCCATATTTGTTGGCTACAATAATGTTACAGCCCCCTTTGGAGCCTGTTCTACTGCTGTTAAGGATAAAAGAAAAGAGAAGTCTGGAAAGACGCAGCAACAAATTCTGACTGAGATTACGCTCGCGAGGGGATATTAAATCATCAGCATTTTCTTTGTAACATCAGTAATGTATTAATCTGTTTACAAATATGGTGTCCATTCCTTCAAAATGAATAGACTTAGAAAGGGCAAATACAACACTATTTTTGTTGATTTTATACTTCTGATGGTTTTATTATTTCAGTGTGATTCTGACAAAAAATATTTTAGTACTCATTCAGAAATCAACGAATACTCAAATTGCTATTCGTGGCATCCCTACTGGTATAGTGAGTGATGAAGTTTACCTTCATCCTCTTCTTCCTCTTCCTCCTCCTCATCAGGGGTTTCTGCGATCAGTGAGCGAGTTTCCACTTGTTTCTGCAGTTCCTGAAGCTTACTCTCGTAGACCTGGGGTAAAGAATGTGGTAAAGAGAGGACAGCAGACAGGGCCAATCAGCACACCGCTAGTGGAGCTGCTGGAACAGAGAGACCCCAGGTGGAATGTCTTACTCTCTTCAGTGGCACGTGTGGAGAGCTTTGCTTTCCAACTAGATGAGCAAATAATTTTAGATGTTACAAAACAAGTTAAGTTAACTTTAGATTTAAGAAAAACTTCTGTAGTTTCATTTTTAAAAATAATAACCACAAAATTATAAGAAAACCAATCTGAACAAAAAGAAAGGAACCCAAGAAGGCATGATACCAGCCATTAAGTTAGACATAATCACTGCAGCCTAACAGTACATCTACGTTCCTAATTACTGTGTTGTGTTTATCCAAGCACCAATTCTGCACTCTAACATTGTACAAGGAGCCATCCAGTGAACACTGAATGGAAGACTGTTCATTTACATTTAAGGGAGACAGGCCACTAATATTTCCCCAAGGTTGCTGTTTTGTGCTTAAAGCCAGTGGAAAAAAAATACCACTAAACATGTATCACAGTTTTGCCTACAAGTTCATATATTTTGCTTTTTTCTGTATTAAAGAAACATAAATTTAAGACCAAATAAAACAACATGCTGACAGGAACAAAATGTTCCGAGAGTCTGACCCTTTTCTAGCCTAAGAAAATCGCTGGGCCTGATCCAATTGTAGCTTCAATGTGTCCTAATCTATTTGCAAGAGGGTGAGGAAAGATATAACGTGATTTGTCATTTACTGCCATGTTGCAGTGAGGTTTGTAGCTAAATCTCAGCAATAAGTGGTCTGGATTCCATAGGAACATTTCACTGGTTGTTCAATGCACTGTGTGTTAATTAGAAAAGAAACTGCATTTTGTTCAGGACACAAACAATTGCATTTGTGCACATAGATCAAACTCACTGCTTCTTAACATTATAAATATGGGCTTAGGAGAAAAAGGCCAGGGGTATGAGCTGTGCTACAGATGGCCTGCTGCTTGTGAGTCATCACACATGTAG
>JBBMFX010000128.1:23073361-23085095 GCA_037832545.1 Rhabdalestes septentrionalis | reverse complement strand
TCAGATTCTTCCTGTAGTTCTAAAATGTAATAAAATGTAAAGGGACCATTTCAGTCACATTTCCTCAAAAGGAAAAACCTGTAAAAAGACTCATTTCTGGACCTCTAATTCATGAAGTAAGCACACTTTTAGGCAGTTTGAAATGTTTACTATTAACCGCTAGTTATTCCAGCATTCCTTGAATGTTTCAGTTGTATTTCTTCATAATCATATACATGATGGAAATGTAGATGTAACACTAATTTAATTGAAAATTCAAGTAATGACCCCATGTCTAGGTCGACTAATAACAATCTAAAATAATGTAGTGGCAGCCAGTAGTGGTTTCAGGATTCCAAACATGATGAGAAAAGCAGCATACTGTTTAGTTAAACCCTTTAAATTCTGAAGAATTTTCAGAAACATCAGGAAAAAAAAGAAGAAAAAAAACAGAAAAAGAAATAAAAAAACTGGACATATTGGTGAACTTTCACACAATTTTCAAGGAAACAGTAACTTGAATTGATAACACAGATTGACTAATAAACTGCCTGCGGTGCTACAAATATACTTAATTCAGTGTTACATGGAAACCTTTAAGCAGCCCTCCCGTTGCAACAGAGACAGCCAGTTAAAAGACTTTACTACGCGGGACCAAATGTCAATCTTGGAGGGAAAAATAAAATGTTGGGCTAAAATTTGGATTGAGCAAACAAAAATACTAGTAAATTACAAAAAATGCCAGACATCTGGCAGTTCGATTCAATGAGGACAAGCTGTCCAATGCTGTGATTTTCTTGCTGTAGTCTGTGTAGTGTGAGTGCTACAAAATTCAGTACATGAGAGCACACTTCGGTCTCACCCCCTTTACACCGTGGTTTCCCGTCCAGCTTTCAAATTAGGAGCTGACATTTGTCTACGCATACGTGGTGGTGTGTGAAAGCTGTTGTGGTGGTTAGGCTGCTGGTTATGAGTGTAATGCTGGTGGTAATTGTAGCTGCCATCGTTGCTGTGGTGATAAGGTTGTGGGTGTTGCTGTTGATGAGGATGAAGATGAGGAAAATGATGAAGCTGGTTTTGGTTGTAGCGTGGCTGGTAAAAAGCCTGCTGTGGAGGCTGCTGTCTTCGGTCACCAGTGTGTAGTGACTCCATGGACCCAGAGGTCCGCTGGCTGCTATTGAAGGAGTTGCTGCGGCCTCTCTCATGGGGCGGTTGGCTCCTGGGGATTTGATTATGCCTATGGCTCAGGCATTGCCCTAGGTCTTTGCTTCTCCGCTGCCCTGATGGGCTGGGAAGAGGAGGGTGAGCGTGGATAGACAGCCCTGCCCTCTCTTTGGGATCACCTCCCTGCTCTGGCTCTTCTTCCTCCTGCACTGTCTCTTTAGGAACCTTCAACTCGAATACTTGCTCATCAGTAATTATGATATGTGTGCCAGGGCTCCATGAATTGCGGTGCTTTGGGTTACTTTTAAAAGGAAAGCGCAGTTTGCGGTCCTCAGGGGGGATGAAGCGATGTGGACCATTGTGCCTGCGGAGCTGCTTTGAGATCTCCTGCTGCTGGAGGTTCTTCAGCCGCACTTGCTCCTGACGCATCCAGCGCATGTGCCCACGCTGAAATGACCCATCGTCACCCACTAGCGTCGAACCTTGATCATCGGCTTGATTACCTTCAGGTATATCCTCAGATGGAGCCTTGCCTTCACTGGAGCTGCGGACCCTTGTCACTACACCAGGATCGATCTTCTCTTGACCCTCAGCAGAGATAAGGGGCAGAACCTTCTCCATCTTCAACATCTTGTTCCTGAGGGTGCGGATCTCTTCATCCTTCGTGTTGTTCTGCTTCTTCACCTCTTCAAGAATGTCCTCAAGCTTGTCTATGTGCACCTTCAGGTCATCCATGTCGGTCACACCTCGGCCATTGGTCATGACCTCTTCAATGCGTTCATCCCCAACACCCACCGTGTCCCAGACATCACGAGCGACTGCTCGCCAGGAGTCTCGCTCATTGGGATCTTTCTTATTGTATGTGGCACATAGCTCTTTCATCTTAACAATGGCCAAGGCCTCGATCTCCTGGCGGCTGTGGCGAAAATCATTCAATGCCACCTCGTAGCAGATCTCCTTGACTGCTTGAATCTTTAAATCTGAAATGGTTACCCACTTGGAGTCCTTCGTGAGGCGTCGGTGCTGGGGAATCTGATACATTTTTATTGGCTCTCTTCGTTTACCACTGCTGGGTAAGCCACACTTTTTGACTATGGTTTGGAGTTTGCTGGGAGGCAGCTTCTCCCTCAGGGAGGTGATGAGTCTCCAGCTCTCCTCACATGATCTTTTATCAGAGTCATCACCACTATCAGAGTCTCCATCCTTGAAAGAACAAAACAAGAAACAAAACCAAAAAAAGTGCGGAACAAAATGGAAAAATTAAAATGAGACGTTCAAATCAAAGGAATGTCTACTGTAAAGAATGGACAAGTGTGACAACATGCAAAATGGGAACGTGTGTAATACAGATGTGGGACTTCCGTAAAGGCACTCAGTCTTAAGGATGCAAATCCTTTTAGACAATATTTATTCTAAAGGAACAGGAACCCTGAAAATCATTCCACTATTAACATTCTGACATCTGTTTTAAAAGCAACAGAATTGCTCAGTGGTATTAAATTAATCTTCAAATAGTAAAAATAGTAAACTTAATGTCACCAGAACATAATCAATACAACTATTTTACAAGTTACTATATGACAAAGGTCAACACAGTTCCCAAATTGCACATCAGTATTAAAAGTAATCATGATATGAGCAAAATGTCAACAAAAAGGGGACAGATGTTGCTCTGGTTGACTTTTATTCTTTAAGACTGTGCATCTCCTCTTCATTTTGTGTACTTGAAAGTTGCACCAAAAACATGCTTCAGAGACATGCAGCAAAAGCCAGTGGAGTTTTGGAGCATCCCCCTTTTGAGGTCCTTGATGAAGACTTTATTTTGGAGTTGATAAAAGCTCTAGCAGTTGGTTAGAAGACTCTTGCGTGTTTATTATAGGTCAGTAAAGACAGAAAAAGAGAAGGAGGACAGGCTGGAAGGAAGTTAAAAGCATCGATTTCATCCACTACAGTTAAGAAGTTAGTTGAGAGAAAATGCAGTTTCTCATTTTTCCAGGTCAGGTATGCAGAGTACAGTACAAATTCTAGCCAGATAGCAAATATGCTCACAGAAAACAGGTGGTGACTGTGTAATTGCAATTGCGTTATGAGTGCAGTGTGTCATGTTTGAACGTCATGTTGTAGGGATGAGGATTCTTTTGATGAGACCACCAGAGCATTGGAGCGCTTGTCATCATTGATTAAGACCCCCAGCACAGATAACTTTGTTCAAGCATGCCCTTTGTGCCCAGTCAGACACATGTATAGCTCAAAAAATAGGCTACAGAATTCAATGAGAAACCACATTGTCACTATCCTTCATCAACTACAGCAGAAATCATGGGTTATTATTACAATGCATTGGAGATATCAGCAACTGCATTGAAGAGCCAACAAACTCAAACAGAAACAAAATTTTACTTGAGCAAATCAAAAGCTGACTCAAGGCCGACCACCTTAACAGTGCTGCCCAGCAACAAATATGAACATCAGGGTCTATGCACTCTTTAGAAAAAAACTTTACTGTTAAAAGAACATGCTACTAAAAACAGATCATGCAAAGGTAGCAACAGAATTAAATCACACAATATATACATTTTGGGGAAAATTCAAGCAATACTGTTTTACCATTTTTGCCACATTTGCCAATGCAAACAACTGAAAGGTTTGGTTTTAATTTAACCAAGTTAAATTCTGTCAAATGTTTCAAATATAAATACTTTTTCCTGATGCTGTTTTTGCAAGATTCAGTTCTTCAAATCTAGGTAAGAATAAAGGAAACAAGCATTCTACTGGAAAGCCTAATGAAAATCTGCTTTAAATTTGCAATACAGATTTTGAAATTCAGTCTGTTTCAAGAGTGAAGGGGCAAACTAATTGCCCCCTGCCTCTCCCTATCTCAATCCAAGCAGAGTACATTTCATTTCCATGCAAAGAGGTTCAGCCATGCACTGGGTGAAGTGTTTCTCTCACAAACACACACACACACACACACACAAAAGTCTCAAGGTGTCAAAGCTAAGAGTGCAGAATTAGTGCTGGTTGAATTTCAGCAGAGCAAAAATTGAGTCTAGGGTCTATCTTTATTTCTTTAAAATAACTAACATTAACAACATAAAACAATTCTTAGTGACCAATACAAAACAGCACATCTCTCCCCTCAAATAAACCACAATGTTACTTTGTTGGCTTTCCTCAAAACAGGAGAACAAGAAACATTTCTAAAGGCCACCCATGGCCCAACTGAACAGTTACTAAAGTAATACAACATCTCTAAAAGGAAAGATAGAATCAGTCTTACCAGTCTCTGTTGCTCAAGCAGTTGATCTGCCTCCTCCTTCTCTTTTTTATAGAGGATCTCCATCTCAGTAAGCCTACGTATAATTTAGTGCAGGAGACACATATGAGAGAGCTGTTCTCAGCGTATTTTTCCTATTCATAATCCCCTTCAGAATAATCCAATTCATATGTGTGCACAAAAACCAGGCTCCATAACAGGGCTTACAGAGCACAGAACATAGACTTTGCCCTCGGAGGAGCAGATTTGTGATATAAATACACAGTTGAGTCCACAACGATTAGCTCTTTATTCTCAAGTTATAAATAAAAGACCCAGCCTTTGCTCCCTCTCTTTAACTTAAACCCACGTGGGCTATGTTACCTCTTCTCCATCTCCTGCTTCATGTCAATGCCCTGCTTCTCCAGCAGCTCTCTCTGGGCAAATGTCCAGTCCACAGGCTCCACAGGGGTCTCAGCTGACGGGGTCTTCTCTCGCTCTGCACGTGCCTGCTCAGGATGGTTGAAACGAAACACGTGGTTTTTCCCCATGATGATGCGGTTACCTGATGAGCAAGAGAACAAAAATAATGCAGAAGTAACCACTACAGCATCTGCAAAAAGAAAGTTCACATAAAGCCATTTCTCAGTCTCTGACTTTTGACATGCTGTCAAAAGGTTTTAAACACACTGTTCAGTGGAGGTAGAGGCCAGGTAAACATACCTGAGCGCAACTGGACTGCAGCATTCACACGCTTCCCATTCACATATGTCTCTGATCCCTCACATGGCACCAGCATTACAATGACTGCAGGTTATGAAGATAGTCAGTCATTTTCAAACTACACTGAATTACATCTTTTTACACTTACATGCAATGCCTTCTGCAACTCCCTTTCAGCGTTATCCTTAGAGGTTACTGTTATCATTGTCAATAAAAAGGTATAATGTAACGCGACAGTAATTACTTAATAATTACTCATAATTATAAATGTGTTTATTATTATTCACTAATGGTAAACAAATGTATAACATGCAAAACACTGATACAACAATGTAATTCACCGCTAAATGATCCTTAAAATACTTATGTACTTGTTATATAATTATGTACAAACAAAAAACACACAAGAGATGCACAGACATAGAAGACCAGGGACTGTCTGGAAGATTCTAAAATAAGACTGTTAAATCTAAAGTCTGCTTGTATAGAACAGACTGCAGTTTAAGCACATTCTTACCATCACCATTTGCATTCCTTTCACTGCGGAAGATACAGTGCTCCTCTTTGATGTGTGCTCCACTCAGAACAATATCTTGCCTTCTCTCTGCATCTGCCTGGCCCACCCTGTCAACACAAGGGCAGAATCAGACACCAATGCCTGGCCTAAAGGGACAGCTGTACAGCTGACCTGCAGCAGTGTGGGCCCAGCTGCTCAATCTCCAACTGACGGTCCAATACACAGCAGTGCCCTTAAGAACAAAATTCTACAGGGCAGGTTTGAAACCCATTTGTGATCAAAAAAGGGCACATATATCTATTTCTCCTTTACCTTTCACTCTATTTCTACGGAAGGCAGAAAGGCTGATTAGCAAAAGGTATAACATACACTCAGATGCAGCCAAGGGACATTACATACCTCGTGATTCCATCTTTGATGTAGTACAGCAGACATTCAGACATGAGTGGATCCTCATTCAGGTTAACCAAGTGAGGAGTCTGTAGAGATTTAGACAGGAGCTCTAATGAATTTAGGCAGGGCAAATCTGTCACTCACAAGTGAAAGATCTACAGCAAGTGCACAGCAGAAACTGAAATTATAGAGGTTTCAAAAATGATAAAGTATGTTTTAAAATGAGACAAGAGCAAAAGAAACTTGTCAAATAAATATATCAAATACTCAATAAAAAATACATATATATCAGGTTAGGGAAGCACAGTAATGGCTAAAACAATAATCTTGGTTACCAAAGTGACCCAGGTATTTTTGAAACAAATTAAGATGTTCTCTTCACTTTAGCACTGTGTAGTTTTACAACCAGCAAAGCAGAATTTCATGATGGATGTGACAAATTAGGATATTTTTGAATTAGCCATGAAGAATAAAAATCATCTATTTTTCCCCATTTATTTTTCTTCTTTATTTTATGTTTTGGTCCAGCTCCTGGACTTGTTGCTCCTCTAAACTCTAATACCTTTTTATACCAGATTTAGTAAACAAGAATAAAATCTACTATATTCTCAATAAGGGCATTCCACCAGTTTTCCAAAATTCCACAATAGTGTTTAAGTATTCAAGGTGTAAACAATTCAATTTTTTTTTTCCAAAGTGGAGGTGAATGGAACATTAAAAATTGGATTTGATTTTAACAACCTTCTGTCTATTCCACTACACCCTGTCCAATTCAAGCAGTAACAGCACCAAATATTTCATTCATATTTTTTGGCAGGGCAACTCAGATTCCCTTAAAAAATGTTCACTTATGACTCACAGATACAGTTGAAGATCAGCGACCATGACGAAAAACACACATGAGCAACTTCTAGCTCTGACGTGAACGATTAAATGTTTTTTAATGTTTCAAAAGCTTTGGTTTATCATATTGGGTGGTTAGGGTGATACAAGTGGAAACTTATAGGAACTACAACTGTAAAATCTTGTAAAGAAATAAATAAATCATTGCTTTTTTTATTTCAGATATGCTACATTATAAGCCTAAGTTCTCTCAACAGCATAAATCATTTGCTCAAAATGAGTTCTTAGTTATATTCACTGAACCTTTTAAAAAATGCTGAACATAAACAAAAGTAGACCAAAATAAAGAGCTCAATTTATTTCATTATATTACGTCAAATCTATTTACAACATTAAATCAGTTAACTCATATTTAGTTCAGAATATGAATCTACTGCACAATCACCAGCCTACATCTAAACCACCAACCTTTTTTGGTGAAAACACCCCATTAAACTCTGTATAGAGATCACAAGGCCGATCAACGACAAGCTATTTGATGGGCAGCAACAAATGAGGAGAAGTAACAACAGGGGAAAAAAAAAGAGTGAGTACAACACAACAGAAATGAAAAAGTAGAATAGAAATGAGGAGCATATTTAACACAAACAAATACTGAGGACACAGGCTGCTCTAGGGTCAGACTGATTATACTGATTAGAAGCAGGGGGAACAGGGATGAAAGTAGAAGTTAATGAGCAAACTAATGATTTAATTTGAAATTGTGAGTGTGATGTGCATTAAGCAGCACTCAGTGACGCACATAGAGGTGGCTTTTCCCTGAGGGAGGGCAGACATGCTCAGCCACTGCAGGGCAGCCAACATAAACTCTTCAGCTCCATCACTTTCTTTATATCAAGCTTCAATCACTATATATTCTTCCCTGGCATCCATAGCGTTCACCATCATTGGTGTACATTGTGAGGCAGCCCAAGGAGTCAAAAACAAAGAATCTGTTTTTAGGAGATCAAGAGAGAGTTGCCATCACTGCTGCACACAATCATTCTGTGACGCTAAACATGACTATAGTTAGGAGGCATTCAAACCCCACAGCACAACTATTCATATATAACTTGATCATCTCAATGGCTGGTGCTTATTTGTAGTAACACTACTAACTTAGTCTCCCTAACTAATTATTGAAATTTTACAAAACACACACTGACATACAGAAAATGAACTCTGAAAATCTGTTCCTACTTCCACTTCAGTTTGGAAAGCCTGACATCTACAGTAAAACTATGAGCCAACTATGATTAGAACAGAAGCACAAACCAATGTTATCATAAAACCCTGCAGGTTCCTAAAAACTTCTCTACTGATAAAGTCGAACTGCTACAAAATACTAGCAACTATTCAACACAGAAATACAAACCTGGTTGGAAGAAAAAACACTAAAATCTTCAATTGACAAAGAAGTTGGCCTGTTATGGTCAAACTAAAAATCCATAGGGTGAAGCAAGCAAAAAAGGTAGGAGCAGAAACAGGGAAAGGAACCAAATTAAAGCGACAAATGAAACAATTGATGAATGGACGAAACTTGGTTAAAGAATTGAAAAGGGGCCCCGCAGATGTCTGCGTAAAAGGAGGCTTCAACAGAAGTGTGACAATAGTCTATTGAGCTTTCCAGTTGCGGTACCTTTTTAGGAGAGAATACGCCAAGGGTTCCCCCATCTTCTCGAATTGCGACACCCATCTCCGCCAACAAGGCCTCTCTGAGTAAACATAGAAATATGCATCAAAATTAAAATGCATGCCCGACAAAATCTTTCATAAAGCCTTTCATGGCCTGCCTTTGTTTAACCCTAATAGCAATGAACATGGCTCCACTTACTGAGTCAAAGCAGGGTAATACATGTTGACAGAATAGGTTTTTTTTTTTTGCTGTTTTTTTTTTTTTTTTTTAAAGCAACACTTGTCACTCTGAAAAACCTCTAGATACCACCCTGTGATGACATGAAGTTAATAACTTGTGTGTGATCTAAATGCATGGTACAAACCGGCACCAGCTGTATGTTAGCAGACAAGGCAGAAGACAGTGACTACCCGTGGGGGAAAAGACCCCCATACACACAGTGAGATGTACGACACTGTACGTGCCAGCTCCACCATTACTGACCTCTCCATCCGGATGGCCTCGGTTTTTCTCAGCTTTTCCTCCCAGGTCTCATTCAGCTCTGCTATAATCTTCTCAGACTCCTGTAGGGGGAGACACAGTCAGAGTCAATGCTGATACAATAATCAGCCATTATGGGCAAAAGCTGAGATTTTTGCCATTGTTTTGAATGTATTAAACATATCAACAGGGTACTACTGCAGCTGGCCACTGGATATAGGCTACTGGGTAAATGTCACAGACAGATTTTAAAAATCTAATTTGTTTAAAATATATTTTCAACTGGTAACTGGGACACTGAGAGCTGAAGACTGACTGTACTGCTAAGTAATTAAATTGTATGCATATTAGTTTTTCAGTATGGGTATTTGTGACAGTATACATAGTAAATTGTTTGATGTGCTGTGTGTGATTCCCCTGGCATAATTTAAAAATAAACAAAACTGTCCAATGACATGACATGTCTGGTCAAGTAAAAAAAAATGGTTATAAAATTATTATGTAATGATACCACAGAGTGGGCCAGTACATCTTTAAATTCCTAAAAAATAACAGCACAAACATCTACATGAAGCACTCTAAAGCATATAGAGCACCAATTAATTCAGCAGGCTCTCATACGTTTTCTTTAAAATCATGTCTGGAATAATATTCTGACTTCAGTATGTAAAAAAATGAAAAATATTGAGTAGACAGCTGTACTATCTTCTTTGACCAGTTTAATATTTGATGCTCAAAGTGCTGTGATGTGTCTGGCTTCACCATTGTGTCTACTTGGCATTGTTCTAAGCCGAGAGGAAAGGTTGGACCATCTGGTGTAAAATACAGGAAACTTAAACACTAAACACCCCCAAGATCCTTCCTAAAGGGTTAACACCCTCGCCATCTGTTGTCCTGGAAAGCAACAATGTTGCCTTGCTTTTGAATTTCTACCTAGGCCATAATTACGCAGTTCATTCGTACAAAACATTAACATTAACTGGTTATGTATTAGCTCAAAGTAGTCTGTTTAAAGCACCCAGATCATTTTGAATGTGAATGTCAATTAGTAAACCCTCCAAATTATTTCAGCGCTCCCACATGACTGACACAAGACCAAGACACGTATGTATCTTGAGACTAACAAGGGAGTTGAAGGAGGCTCTAATCTTTTTTTACAAGAGATTTTTATGTCTAATAGCCACAAAGAAAAAGTCTATTTTTGTCCAATTTTCAAACTGCGTTGGAGGCTGACGTCACTGGGTGACAGACAAGAGTGCGGACAATTGTTGTAACCATGGAAACTACAGCTCCTGAAGACAAGATGCTCTAACTGAGTTCTCAAACAGCCGGAGGGGGACGACTGAGAGAGGCAGAGAAAGACAGACAGAAAGAGACCACAAGAGGGGGAGAGAGAAATGGGTGTAAACGACAAGTATAGTCAGTGGTGGTGGGGAAAGTATGACCAGGTAGATTTGTTTTGTCGTAGTAAATCTGTGTGATTTGTATCATCTATACCTGTATACTGGTTTTGGAATCATATAACAACATTGATTGTTTTTTACAGCACTGAAGAATATTTCTTTGAGTGGAAGACATATGCTTCACAAGTAAAATCTGTTTTGGAAACAGCATTTTCAGTGCTGTGTGAGGTTCTCTTTTGCATTATTTAAATAGAAACATAACAGATGAAAACTGTCCAATAATAAGTTGTGTCAGGTTTATTCTATACAGTAAAACAGTGGTTCTCAGATTGGTTCTCAGGGACCCCTAGATGGTCCAAAATTTCACATTGTCCTTATAAGTTGGGCTGAAGCATAAATGTGGACAGTCTGAGTGTGAAGATCTGTTTGGGATATATTATGATTCTGAATTTCATTCAAATGTATATGTAGCACCAATATATCACTTTTCTCAAATCCAAGGATGTTTATATAACATGGAAAACAGTTTATTGCCTAAGAGATCATAAAGGACCACTTCCACTGCATTCTATTGGCCATGTGAAAAAACAATGAAATACATAATTTACTGCTTCTCAGTGAACCATTTTCAAGAGAGCTGGCCAATGAGAACTTTGACCATCAGATTACAACCACCAGCAAAGATAAAATCACAAACATTAGCAAAGATAAAAACTAGAAGGATTTCTAGAGTTATCATTAGGCCTCTTGGACCCTGACTATGAGCACTGAGCAGTTAGCTTGTGAAATTTTAGATACAGAGCCAAGGTTTTCAGCTTTGGGTTGAGTGCAGGATCAGGAGATGCCTGGATACTCATCACATGTCTTCAACTGAACCTTTCATAACCCCATTTGTGGAAAACACTGATCATAGATACCATTTGATACAATCTGACTTTGAAAATCCTGCTGTTAAGAGGTTTGTTTGTCCTTTTTGCTGTCATAACAATTACTTTTAGACTATTACTGACCTAAACTACAGCACAGTACAGTAAATATTAAAGCAAGCAGTGACCTTTCAAAAATATTTTACAATTAATACAATTTGCAGCTTACTGACATCGCTTGATCAAATACATTTTTGCTCAAAATAAGGCCTACAGAGTCAAGACTTTGGGATTATCTAAATCTGGTAATATAATGTGTATGATTACAGTTGTAATAAAATATTACCAACATGACTGGCTAGTGATGCTCCAATCGATCGGCGGACGATCGGTATCGGCCGATAATCAGACTTTATGACTCGATCGGGACTCGTT
>JBBMFX010000128.1:23032364-23044232 GCA_037832545.1 Rhabdalestes septentrionalis | reverse complement strand
ACTCCCCAACCATCAGGCCACCAGCTGCCCCCTACCAGCTGACAAATACAAGCTCTTGCCAGATTTGCCAAATATGCATAACACTGTCACCATCTAGGGTTTAAACATTGCAGGCATAATCAATGAATCACTAAATCTTTATAAGCCTGCTTAAACTTGTTGCATAAAAAAGCAATTACAACAACTATTTGTGTGTGGGTGTGTATTACCATTTATTACAGCTCTGAAGTCCTGGGTTCAGAATAATGTTCGTACTAAAGGAAGCAAATTTCTGTCAAGTAAAACCTTTGTCACAGGAAACTCATACATAATTTATGTTGAATTCAGCAACTAGGATTAATACAAACAACAGGATCTGATGAATCTTCTCAATGTATAAAACTGTAAGTTTAAAGAAAATACATTTGGTGCAGTTGCATCGTACTCACACCCTCCAGCGTTTGGGTTTCAGCTTTAACACGATGGAAATATTAAATGAGTTGCTTGGTTGGCCTTTCTCTGCAAGCCATACACACATGATCAGCAAGAAAAATGAGATTTTTAATATGGACTGCATCCTCAACTAATTCTCCTCTGATATTTTTCCATTAAATCAACACCCATATTTTTTTATTTCCTACAACACGAGTTAAACCATTCATTTTCAAGCAAGTTTGTCCTCCCAGAGGCCAGGGTTTGTAAACGTCATGTTTGTGACCACTTCTGTTACTAGTTTATGAATTTTAACCCATGGAATACAATTCTACGCTGGCAAATTAACAATATAATTCAGAAAAGCATAAAATGGCTTCCTGTCTTCTGCCTTAACTCAAAACCATCACAATGAATCCTTAAAGTCAAAGACTTAAAAAAAACATTAGAAAACAACCCAATTTGAATTTGTAGCATTTTCTGAATACATCCAATTTTCTCTGGTAGTTGCAGACTGTGAAACCAGCATCTCTTCACCTTGGTGTGCATCCACTCAATTAAATACATATGTAATACATACAAAATCATAAGCAAAACATTTTAAAAGTCTAAACTTTATTATTACGCTTCAATTTAGAACCAAAACCTTTATGTTGACGGCCCAAGAAAAAAAAGGATCAAGGGAGAAAAATCAAATTAGGTTTCATAACAGTTTTTTTCCTTTGCTTTTTTCCCTTCAACCTGTTCCATGCTCTGGAGCACTGAAACCATCCTAAACTGGCGGCAAGCGTGGGTCACTGAGAAAAGCAAGTGTGGGTCACTAAGAAAAGCGTCCTCCTTGCTTCTCCCTCATCCAAGCATGGATAC
This sequence comes from Rhabdalestes septentrionalis, assembly GCA_037832545.1. Lineage (NCBI taxonomy): Eukaryota > Metazoa > Chordata > Actinopteri > Characiformes > Alestidae > Rhabdalestes > Rhabdalestes septentrionalis. Next base: position 23,042,954 of record JBBMFX010000128.1, on the reverse strand, counting down.
GCTCCTTCAGCTCTGGGACTGAAAAATAGATCATTTAACATTTAGTGTGTTTATTCAAATATGAAATTATACAGTCTAGGAGATCACTATGCATTAAGGGCAAGTGCAAAAGAGAGCAGCATGCTCCGTACCTGATTCCAGCATGCTTTCAGTGAGAGGCTGTCTGTTGAAAGGGTCGGTGGGCGAGTTTAGGAGGTGGCGTAGGATGATGGCTCGGTCCATAATGTTTCCAGAAGGCAATTGCACAGGGTCTGTCATCAGAGTGTCCATCAGAGGGTCTGTCACATGACAGAAAAAGCGTAATGTTAATCTCTGCTGACCATAATCAGCACCATCTGTCTACCTCGAGACACCAGGTTAAGTAGTTGTACTCCAATAAACTTTAATATAATAATATATTATGCCAATTCAGAAAATTAATTATAAAGAAATGTAAGCCAGAATGAATATGAAAATGAGTATGAAAACCGGTCATAATATTTTTTTTTGCATGAAAATTGTTAAGCAGAAACCTTATGTAGACACCTCAGTGATTTTTTTGCCCTTTATGAACTCTATGGATATGTTAAGAATGCAGGCAAGCAGGGGGTCGTAGCCAAGAATCAAAGCAAGCATGCACCCTGCATTCAGTTAGTAGATTATGTTCCCTCTGCGGTTAAGGGCCTATGACCTAATTTTTCAGTCATAGCAGTTACTCTGTTTACACTTGAAATGTTTACCTGTATATATTTTTTTATTACTTAGTGCTAAACTTTTCCCAAAGAAATTGTAACTACAATACCCAGTCTCATACAGGCACTATGTTATACTTGTGTATGTGTATAGCTGTGAATACGAAAAAGAATCTTGAATCTGTCAACAATAGAAGTTAAGGTTAACACAGCATTTAAGATTTGCAACACTCACCTTTAAACTCATCTGGAGCATCACTATAGTCCATCTCTGACTGAGAGTTGCGAGCCACTATCTCCTCCACCTTTTCCGACAGCAGCTTAAACTTCTCAATTGCAATGGTGGACTTGATGCCTGCCTTTCTCATTTTGGAAATAACTTCCTCAAAGAGTTCCCTGCTATATGATCTCTGAAAAACAAGTAAAGGAAAATATAGATCAATTAATATATCTGGGCTTCTAAGTGTACACTGTAATTGAGGGAGTTGGGTATTTCATGCACACCTGATCATCAGCGATGGCTTTAGCAAAGCGAGCACAATCCAGCTGAAGATAGATATCAGTGAGCTGGTCCAACAGCTTTTTGGGCTCGAAACCGTACTTTTCTGGGTTCTCCACCTTCAGGTCCCGACACTTAGGCCCACACAGCTGCTGCAGGTTGTAGTTCAGCATGGCTGCCAGACGTGGGCCCAGCTCCTGCAATGTACAACATCTCTCAGTAATTTAGAAAAAGAATTTGATACCTGCCAGGACTCCTCTCAGCCGCCATAGAAAAGAATTTAACACTTCAGTGTGCATACAAGTTAAAACACTATGTGAGGGCTAAAAATATATTTAGCCCTCACATAGTGTTTTAACTTATTGAAACACATAAAATTCTCTGCTTGAACTCCTTAAATAATCTCCATGCAATGACAGGCAGCAGCTCAGCTTTCGGAAGAGACTATAAATACCTGCAGGCACCAGAGTGCAGAAGGTTTGTTTACAGAAGAGTAGGAGTGCACTGATCGTTTGTGTTGACCCATTTACTGCGAAAACTCACTCAGAGGAAACAATATTATCATGTGTTATATCCGGTAACCCTCTTAAACGCCAGATAAAGGTGTTCCGTTGATCATGATATGACTCCTGCTTCCACAGAAATCCCTAGATGAAGGCACTCTTTTGGGATTCACAGGCTGTATTTAAAGAAGCACAGCACAGAGGCAAAAGTGAGGACTCACAGGCCGGAGAAAAGGCTTCTGGACTTGCTTGGTGAGTATATGGAACATGTCCACAGTCTCTGTGGCTAAGGCCAGGTAAGATCGCGACACCCTCTCATCCTGAGCAAGCTGGGACTGGCGGCTCTGCTGCTGCTCCTAAGAAGATCATTGAAATAAATGAAATTCAGTCCAGAGCAAGTAGATCAATGCAGCAGCACAAGCATTCATGTGATGTATCAGTTTAAAACTGGTACATCACATTAATGAAAAAAAAAAATCAATCACCATTCAAAGAACTTTCATGTTCTATATGGCTATACTGGCATATCAGTGATGGTGTTGCAACAAAATAAATATTAATAGTTGAACTGAATTGTACCAATATTGCCCAGCATTACTGGTAAGACCTTTTAATAAAACAACTACACTGAAAGGTTAAGTTCATAGAAATGTACAATCTGAGAGACAGACCCTGGGCAGCTGATCCCACTGCTCTTTGTTCTTCATCTCCTCCTGGATCTCATGGATGCGCTTCAAGGATTCTAAACTCTCGTCCAACAGGAAAGTTGTGTCATTGATCAACATGTTGATGTAGCGTACAAATTGTTTCCCAGAACTGCAGGACGAGAAATTTAAGGAAATATAATTTTGATATTGCAATTTGGATTAATTGGGTTCATTTGTTCATTAAGAAATGTTATTGTGCATTTATAACAAACAGTGACACAGAACTTACTTGAACTCTTCAAGGAAGGTGCCATGGTGACCAATGTTTTGCCAAAGGCTCTTAAAGATGGTACTGATGTGGTAGCGGATGGTGAACTTGTCATAAAACTCACTAGTGGCACCAGTATGCTCAACATCTGACAGAAAAACAAAATCCAACTGTTAAAAGCAATATTTCGTACAAATAGTGGTGACTGAAAGTATGTGAACCCATTAGAGTATTTCTACATAAATTAAACCAAAAAACATCATATAAATGTTTCTTAAGATAGTTAAAAAAACCCAGTTAAACAAAATATATTATACTCTGTCATTTATTTATTAGTTAAAATAGTCCAATATTACATTTGTTTGTTTAGAAAAAGAATGCACACCTCTAGGACTAACAGCTAATTGGAATGTGAAATTAGAGTCAGGTGTTTTTAAGCAATGGAAAGAAGGTGTTGTGAAAGTTTGAAGAAAAGGAGATTTCTGGGGGCCTCAGAAAAAGACTGTGTTCATCAGTCTGGAAAAGCTTACAAAACTTTAAAGAGTTTGGACTCCACCGACCCACAATCAAATGGAGGAAATTCAAGATCACGTTATCCTCACCAGAAGTGGACAGCCAAAAAAGAACTCCTTGAGTGAGGCACGTAATAGTTCACGGGACACAAATGAAGCCAGAGTAACTTTTAAGCAAGAAAATGTCTCTCACATTTGCTAATGTTACTGTTCACCGTGAGCATGGCAGTGTTGCAAGGAGAAAGTCAACACTCTTGGAAAAACAAAACACCTGATAGACTACAGCTTGCTAAACATCAAATTAGCACACTACAGAAATAATGTATAATGGATGGATGAGACCAAAATATAATTGTATGGTTTAATGAGCATTAAGGAGCATTATGTCTGGAGAAAGGAAAGCCTAAGAACCTTATCCCATCATTAAAACATTGTATTGGAAGAATCATGCTTAATATTGTGGAATGGCCATGTCAAATTCCTAACCTTAAACTAAGAGAAATGTTGTGGGCGGACATGTAGCAAGCAGTTTATGTGATTGAACAAACCACCATCCCAAAGCTTATGTTCTGTACAGATGAATGGTATAAAAATCCCTTAAAAGCCAATGTGCAGGACTGATCAACAGTTACTGGAGGCATTTATTGCTGCACTGTTAGGGTCACACCCGATGTATTGTAAAACAAAATTAATTGGCAATTCCCATTTTAGCCAAAGAGTCAATTGTACTAGGTCCACTAACCTGTGTAGAACTTCATAAGAGCAGGGACCAGCTGATTGACAGACAGAGGGTGGTTCTCAATCATCTCAAAGAAACGCTGAGTGCGAGGTTGAACGGCTGGATTGGTGACAAACAATACTTCCACCAGCTTAGCAATCAAGTAGGGGTTTCTGATGTAGTTCTGACTGCAGATGAACACAACTAGGAAGGTTACAATGTCCTGAGTGCAGGGCTCATACAGAACCTGAGGAGAATACCTAGAAAAAAAATTGCAGTTAGCATCATTAGTAACAGATAAACACTACGCAAATATAAGAATGATGAATTAAGCCCTCTTTATGGAGATAGTATTTTGCCTTTCATTCACCATATGCACAGTGAAACCAGGGTCAACTTACTGCACAACGAAAAGTAGGAACTCTGCAACATCCTCAATGTAAAACTCAGGCAGTGCTGCAAAGCTCTTGGGAATCTCAAGATTCAGAGTCAGAGTGACACTGCAACAAGTTTTGAAAGAGAGCAGCATGTAAGATTTAAGTCATGTGTGAGCAAACATACAAGCAAAGATTTTGATATGGGGCCCTGAAACACCAACCCAACTTCATAGAACTATTACTGATCAATGCCAACTGATTAGCACCCACTGTCACACTTCTCTGTCTTCTGTAAAATGTTTCTACTCCAATTGGAAATTTGTCATCAAAAATGAAAACCAAAGGACCCAGTTCTAAATAGTTTGCATGTTTTTCTCTTTTTGATTTACATTTTGAGCACTTACTCACTATACAGAGAAATTGATCAAAGAACTATCCCACAGCATGCTCAATCCGCCAAATGGGCACGACAAAAAACATCTAGTGCAAACAATGTACAGCACACTCCATAAGTTATGGTTGATGGACTGTCAGTCAGTTTGATGTGTCAGGGCACTCAGAGGTAAATGTGAAGTGACTGACTTTGGGTACGCAGGATCCACCATGCGCAGGATGAGCTGGATGACCATACTGTAGAACTGGAGACATCTCCGCAGTAGATTATCATCCAGCAGGCCAGCGTCAGCACAAGCCTTTGAGCGCACAAGTTTCTACAGGCACAGCAATATCCACAGGGCATCAGTGACAGCAAGACAAAGCATTTCCTTCAAGTAGCATTTAATGATCTCATTATAAACCTCAATTAGATTCAATGTAGCAACCATAGTTGTTCACTTACTTTTTTTTTCCACAAAGAAGTGTAGCAGGGTTTTTAGTGTTACACACCTTTAGCTGGGTTTTGAATCTCTTCAGCATCTCTCTGTGACGACTGGCCAGGGGTGAGTCTTTCCACTGGCTCTCACTGTTTTTCAGCTCCTCCACAGTCCTGCAGTGTGTGTAGACAAACACATACAAACACACACGTTACCTCAGTTAACCTCCACTATAAATATTGCCAGGAGGAATCATTGCAGAGTGTTATGAGCATTGACAACAGTAGGGGGAACTAGCCATTCAGAAGAGCCTGGCTTCAGAAAAAAAAAAAAAACAGCTAATGTGATCAACCTTCTCAAGGGCCTTTACTTTTAATGTGAGGGGCTTGAACGTCTGCCACTAATGCAGCACTAACCCTTCTAAGCTGTTATTTCGTTAGGTGTTTGGAAACAATAAAACATAAGTGAAGCCAGAAAAGTACAAAATGATCTGGGTTTTGAGTTTATTCCTGGCCTCAAACAGCTAAGCCTGTCTTCAGCCAAGCTTAGTAGTCTGCATAACACTCAATCTATGCAAACTACAAGCAAATGATTTTCAGCATTTTTGCATATTTCTGAACATGCATGTCATGTGAATCTGTTCATATACCTATTTAGATCTCTAATGGCTCTTAGTCTGCGGATGTAACGTCTGCACCCAGGTAAGATGGACAGGTGGTGTGTGTGTAGCGTTAGAAAGAAACATTCTGTGGGGAACTTGGGCTCCGAGAACTTGGATGGATCTTCATCTACAAAAAGATAATGGAGACTGGGTATCAAAGTGCTGCAAGCAGGAGAACAAATAACAAATAGTAGTAGATATAAAGCAGCTGATCTATGAGATCATTTACTCTGCAACATTTAAGAGCACCTAACCCTTAGCCAATGCATGTTATAGTCACAATTATTTCACAAATATCTTTTTAATACAACTGGAAAATGAGGAAGGTATTTTTGCACATAGTCTTTTTTTGTCTAACATAATTTGTTGACAGTGACAAGCAAAACAAGCAAAAGTGACTCAAACATGTTCGTACGGGCTGTAAATTCAGTTACCAACCTGTTTTTTTCCATATGGTAATGTAATTACATGTTAATAGTAGAGTAAAACAATGACAAAAGTTGTATTATTGATCACAGACTCATGTTAGCCATGCACTCACGCAGATCTGCCAGCCAGCTCTTCAGCTCCTCCATGGTGGCTTTAAGCCGGGTCTCCTCCAGGCTCACATTCAGCCGACACCTGGGATGGAATATGTAGAGGGGATCCACAGTCTCCAGCTTAATCTTCATACTTAGCTGCTGCAGGACCCACAGGAAGTTCATCATGAGGCCATCCGTGGATACTAGCTTATCATCCGTCTGGAACCAATGCCAGGTGAAAGAAAATCAAACTATGTTAGACCTGCACTGTATGTTGCTCGTTATTTCTTATGGCAACACTCGTGTTTGAAGTACTGATAAAGCAGAGGAATGCAGCATGCAAATTAGCCAATCACAATGTTCCTTTTTTTTTTTTTTTTACTGTGTGTTAAGACAGCATTTTGACCAATCTTAAAAATGTAAAAAAAAAAAATTAATGGTATAATCACAATATGTACATTTAATCTTATTAAAATGTATTTTGTCCATATCCTGTAACTGTACATATCCAAAGGAAGTTAAGGGGGAGTTTGTCACTCCTTTGCTGAAATATCACTCATTCCACTGGGAAGCCTTGGAACACTGCTGTGAGGATCTTATTGCGTTTAGCCACGAGAGCATTAGTGGTCAGGTGTTGAATGTTTTGGATTATTAGTTCTGGATCACAAGCACCACTCCAACTCACCCAAGCCATTGCACAGTGTGACATTGGGCCTTGTGCTTTGACGATATTGGAAATTCCATTCTATGCTTTATGCAAGCAATGGATGAATTCACTACAGGGGGTCTGCGGGTTAAACAGCATAAACTGGGCTTCTACCAACTGCCCTGTAATTTCAGACTATGTGGGTGAACTAGTTTGGTTGCACGCAGTGAAAACATACACAATAGCATGGTGTATGAGTGAGGGAGTTTTCCTTTTCCTGTGTCTAGTTTGTGTTTTTATGATTTTACAATTGTGATAAGATTGATAAGTGTCTTATTCTTGAACAATGTGAATACGATTCACAATGCTCAAGAAAAGGTTTCACACTATTCAAGAATAAATAGGGACATCTAAAAACATTTGGAAACAATGGACAAGAATTTTCTATGTTAATTCTCAGCTGAAATACACTGAAATATTGAATATGTAACTATCTGCCCAAATTACTGAATTCTTACCATTTCGTAAACATATATTACCATTTTATCACCAATGATACTTATGTAACATTTTGTCACTCACAGATATCAGATATGTTTAACTGTGTAGTGGGTTCTCCCTCATTTTGCAAGGGTAAATCCTAGACAGAAATGAGTCATACCTGCATCTGAGCCTTCTTCACATTTCGATTCACCAGAGCTCCCATGTAGCTCAGCGCAGCCTCCCTTGTTTCTCCATTCAGCAAAATGTTGTGGAGAATTTTAAACAGGTCACCCTGAAGACCACAAACCCATAATCACAGACTCTTAACCCACAAATATGAATGAATTTGTGATGGTATAATTAAATGAATCTGATTAGAGACTGGTCCTCTGAGGGACTGCTACTGCAAAAAGCTGGAGCATGGAGGTCTCATTTGCCAGAAATCTTTTCTGGACAGAGTAAAGCATCATTTACCCTTAAAGGCTACTAAAAGGTGACCTGGCCATCCACTAGCACTGCACTGTACTATAAAAAGAATTTTCTAGCTAATGTTCCACTGATTGATTGGAGCAGCACATAAAAAATGCATGAGCGTTTGAGCTGTAGCACTTACCCTGGCAGACTCCAGATAGTGCTGCAGGGACTGACTGACCACACGTGTGTTCTCCATGGTAATTGCAGGGCCTGAGAAGTATTTGTCTCCCACCTTAGTCTAACAAAACAGCATCTGATCTGTTACAATCACTTCTGAGCAACATGACACATTTACAATGAACATTGTCTTTATAATACCGACAATACAAACATAAGGACAATACAATGCAAATTGTTGATGCGACTCACATCATCCTCTGCAAATACAGAAAGACTGAAGAAGGCTCCGAGGAAAGATAATCTCTGAATCTCTCTGCCTGCTCCAGGACTTAAAGGATCAGGACACCATAGTGGCAGAGACGTCATCTATCCACACATACACATGCACCCATTAGTGGTAGCCATATCTATACCTGAATTTTGTTTTCTTTACATAATATAAAAGCTTTTGTGGATGTTTAATGAACTGAGTTCTTGGAGAAAATCGCATTAAATTATGTTATGTTAAAAATAAGGACATTAACATTTCTATTTTAAGTTGACCATTTCTGAGAAAAATATGTTTTACTATAATGGCAATAACATATTCAGGCAGGAAATTCCCATTCAGCCTCATGGTCTGAGGGTCACCGGATCTCACCAAAAACTTACCAAATTGCACAAAGGGTGAGTCTTTCCAAACTTGATTTCACAAAGTTCGGCTAAAGCCTGTAAAAAAATGCATATAGGTATATGGTTTTAAAAAATCATCAGTTGCCATGTTTCTATCCAGCCAAGTTCAGGTCATTTTAAAACACAGAGCTTTTATCAATAAAAAATAATGTGATATTCACTTGAGTCTACAAGACAATGGGCAACTCTTTGCAGTATAGTTAAACGAATGGCTATATTTTAGACCATTAAAGGGCAAAGACAAAACTTACAGACAAATAGCTAACAATGCCACATTATCCCCAGAGTATTACAATCTCTTAATATGTTACATGTGTTTATTTTGAAATGGTAAGAGTACTTTTCCATTATTCTATTGATAATGGCTGAATGGACGTTGTTCTATTTGTATTGCTTTTATTTAGCAAATGACTGTGGTTGATTTCCATGATGAATGTTGTCGATTTCCACAAAGGCTTCATTATGATGCATCAACACTCCCATATAAACATGTGGATGGTAACTGGCTAGTCTGGCATTTCTTATGAAAGTCTACACCAAAGTGTGTTACTGTGGGTTATTGGTTATTGGTTTTTATGGTTACCTCTCAGTTAGGCTGTATCTGCATGAGACACAAACCATGTGTGGTCTAACAGTTTTTTAACATAAATTGATAATGAAACAGAACAAATTCCATTCATCCGTCTTTATAAAGACTATCACGGTATTACATCACAGGCAGCACATTAAGCCTTGGTCTTCCTTCTCTTACCATCAGGGGGTACTTAAAATTGTCACTGTCAAAGCAACATTCTTTCACAGCTAAACCGAGCCCTTGAAGAATGGGGATGAAGATCTGCAAGGGGAAAAACATTGATTACAGTGGGATACCACTGAAAGGAGCTCCACTACTTTTGAACACCATGTACATTATGACAACAGGAGGATTGCATCAAAGGAACAAATATTGGATATGACATGGGCTAAATATGGATATGCATTTAAAAAGGGAGGATTATTGAGTGTTGAGAATGACGTACAGATTTTTTTCACAAAAAAATCTCCAGCTCTTCAAATTAATAAATAAATGTGTACATTTAATGCCATTGAGAATGGTACATCAATTATCTTCCTCCACAGCTTCAAACACAAAATGAATCAGCATGTGGCGTGCACAGCACCTCCCACCTGTTTAAACACCTCCTCCTCCTGGTGAGTCATGCGCACCAGCTCCTGAATAAAGCCGTATGGAAGGTTCCGGCACAGCATGTAGGGGACTAGCAGGGAGGGCTGCAGTGGGGCCCTGGGAAGGATTAGAAAGAGGAGGAGTGCCTATCATATTCACATGCTTCAAATATACTAGTCCTAACAAAGATACCTTTCCAGGTATAAGACACCAACATCTGTTTAAGGTAGGGCACTCAAACTATGTATTTACAATATATATGCAATGTTTTTAGATAAGCAAAGCAATCTTATTGTCTCTCATTAAGAACAGTCTTTTATTTAACTGCATTTTATGCATAAAGCTGCAGAACACATGCTGCAGTCATGAAACTTGTTTGGAGTACGAGTTAAACTTCATTAGCAAATTGGAAACCTCAAGTGATAAGCGATTGTGTAAAACACCCCCTGCTGTGCGCAAGGGAAAGTGGGGTTTCACCACCTCAAACAGAATCCCTGCAGTACTTAAGAAATCTGTTTGCATACCATTCATCTTCATGCCCATTTAGCAAGGAAACAGGCCTTGTTTCTAAACACATTTTTAGATGTAATCAAATTACTACAGTTACCTTTTTGCATCACACTAAATATTATTTCTAAATCTCACTGCATGTCTCTTGCAGCCATTTAAAAAAAGAATGCATAAATATTTGCTTTTTCTTCTACGTAATTGAGGTCTTCAGTGTTAACAAGAAAAAACAATGCATCACTTTCGATGTGAATACATATATGTAGAGAGAGAGAGAGAGAGAGAGAGAGAGAGAGAGAGAGAGAGAGAGAGAGAGAGAGAGAGAGAGAGAGAG
>JBBMFX010000128.1:22982865-23023754 GCA_037832545.1 Rhabdalestes septentrionalis | reverse complement strand
GGCTCTGTGGGGCCAGTCAAGTTCATCTAGCCATGTCTTTATGGACCTTGCTTTGCGCACTGGGGCACAGTCATGCTGGAATAGAAAATGTTCCTCCCACAAAATTGGAAGAATAGTGTTGTCCAAAACATCTTGGTGTGCTGAAGTATTAAGAATATTCTTCTCAGGAAAAAAGGGGGCTAGCCCAACCACTGAAAAACAGGTGTGTGCGAATACTTTTCTCCATATAGTGTGTCTGATACGAACTAGAATGTAAGAAATGACCCCTAAGAATGTTCAATATTCATAATGCTCATAATCATCACACTGCTGTTTAGATTCTTTGCTAAATCAATTGAGTTTATCTTTTAAAATTAACACCAACGTAAATACACCCATTAATACACTGTGAGGTTTAATTTCACGTAATCATTTTTATTTTGTCATTTAAACATCATGTGCAATGCTGTTTTGGCCACAAATGCACACACAACATTTGTGTGGTTTTATGTACAAAAAACAGCCATACATTTTTACAGGGCCATTCCAACCTCTCTTTATCTCCTAAACAAGGTGTATATATAGACTTCATACACGTTTATGCATAAATGACTTCTATTCCAATTGGTTTTGGTCCATTGTGCCTCATTTGGGGGGAAAAAAGGTGCAAAACACTCCAGATAACTCTCTTCTCTATTCTATGATGCCAAGCCTTGTCCATATATATATATATGTGCTGTATGGCCTGTGTAGCATACACAAATAGGCCCTTAAAGCAAAATGAAAGCATTAATAAAAAAACTGCTCTTGGTTTCACAGCAAAGAATTTAACTTAGGACAACAGCACTGACTCTGAATTTGCTGCAAGTGTTATTGTAAAAATGTCTCCAATTCATAGAATTTACATTAGTTCATATCCAACCTGAATAAACATTCATGATATTATTTTCCTTCATAATGCACAGTTGATGGGTAAAAAAAACAGGTAAGTTATCACAAACATTTCCTGACGAATTTCATGTAGATCCAAAGGAAACATTCAGTAAACAAGCATTTACATTCAAAACAAAATGGCTTGTAATGTACAAGGAAATCTTTAGTTAGAGTAGACTAAAATCTCCCTGCTCTAAAGGGACAAGTAATCAGGGAAGACGAGAAAGTAAACCAGCCCTAAATGAGACCCTGTCATGGATTATTATAATGGGACTCAGATTGGCCATTTTAAATGCTATATCTCCCTCTAGTGGTGCCATGGTGAATACAAAAAGAATATGTATTCCTGTAGTTCTTCGCTGTGTTCTCTGCTCCAGCACACTTAGGCCAACGCAAAAATGGTTTGAATTGGGCCAGTGTCTTGGTTCTGGCTTGTTAAAGGAAGAGAAACACTCAAATCTGTATAGTGGCCCTCCAGAGCCTGAGGTCATGGTGTGCCTTTACAGCACTGCATTCGATAAATGCTTGAGCGCTTGAACCTCTCCAGTGAGGACAGGACTCATGGTACTGCCACTTGCTGATTTATCAAGCTTAGGGCCCCTTAGACACCAACTCTTCTCACATTTTTAAGCAACTTTTTTGAAGACCTGCTTGCAGACTTGGCCTTCACAATACAACTCCTGTAAGAAAAAGAACAGAAACAGTGAGTGAATAAACTATTATCAAAATCATTTTAAAAATAATTATTAAAAAACATACAGAAAGTGACCAGTGATGATTATAACTCAGGTAGTGTCACCTGGTGTTTGTGTGGCACAGGGCCAGATAAAAATCTTAGACTAAAGGTATGGTTTAATGCTTAAACACCATGAGCATCAGACTTGTTCCAAGTTTTACTGTAAAATTTGCACATATTGCATATTCAACTTACCAGGTGCAATTTACCATCCTCAATCCAGTGAGACCAGCCTCTACTCTTCTTCTCTCCCTTCTGGGTGCACAGCATCCTGTTCCCTTCCCAGTTCACCACAGACTACAGAGGTACAGAGGTAAAGCATTCTGTGAGTCTTTTGTAATTTAAGTCATCACATGATTTCACATATTGATGTCATTATTTGTAAAATTTCATTTTCAAAAAAACAAATTAGTATTCATATATTATGGCACTTCAGGAGCCATGTTCATGCAAATTACTAATGTAAAAGTCAATGTTAACAATAGAATAAACTAAGTACACAAGTATTAGAATTGTTTTAAAGTGTATCACAGACTTCAGTCTAAAAGTGAAGGAACAAATATTTGTGAATGTCATTAATCAGTCATAACTTTACAAGCAGTTGACATTTCTACAAACCAGCTGGGTTATGTAATGCATAATGACAGGGAGGGATGTGTGGGGACGGTACATTGCTAGAGGGTACCACAGTGGTGCCACTGGCAATCCTGGAATTTGAACCAACGACCTTCTGATCGCATGGGCAAACCCCTAACCACCGGCCACTAGCCTCCCCAGAAATAAAGTTAAAATTATGTTCCCTGTTACTTTAAACCAGCTGGTGGCCAAAATCTTTGACTTGTGGTGGCTCAAAGGCAAAAAAAAAAAAAAGTTTGTACGTACATCTATTTTCCACAACTCTATATTTTGTGTAGTGTACAATACATTTCAAAAGAAACATTTAAAAGAAAGAAATGAAGGTATATATATATTACTTTTTTTGTCTTACTCATGGGGGGGCGGAGTTAGGGTGATTCTGTTCCTATTAACCTATGCTGGTTCACGGGATGCAATTTAGGAAATCCTGCTTTAAAGCACCCATATCCTACATTTTTCCAACCTCTCTATGTCCATCATAATCAAACTGGCTTCTTTGGTTAATGTGCCTTTGAGCATCAAATCCCAGTCTTAATAATACAACGCTCCTTACATTTGAATGGGAGGGCCTGAACTGCTATATGAGGCATATATAAATGTATGTGAATATTGTTTTCTCTGACCCCACAAAAACATTGCATTCAATGTGAGCTAAGTCTCTGTATATGGTTGGCATAGACTGTGAGGTAAGGACACATTCTGAAACTGAAAAAAAAGCACTTTTATTTTAAAAACATGATCATTCTTATGAAACAGGCACTTTAAGCCAGTGGAACATAACATTAAGTACTAATACCATCAATAAATCTGTAAACCTTCGATCTGCATGAATTTGCAATATCACATTATCTTACAGAGCAAGCAGATTTTACAGTATTACCTTGCAGCGCCTTTCATCCAAGCCCTTGGTGTACTCATCGAACTCCTCACCAATCCTGAAGGAGAATACATAGTTTCTGAAGGTGCTGAGAGTTTTGACCACATAAACATCGCCAATCTGCTCAATCACCTTGCGGAATTTTAGTCTCAGAGCAAATTTACGAGTGGACAATCCAATTCCTGCGGAAAATAAAAGAGAACAGTTGAGCTGTCATTTTGCTACCCGTTAAAAACCAACACCATCCTGTTCTCAAAACGATGACATTTCAAATCATTTGTCTTTTCTTTGCTATGCAAATGAGTCAAACTCAACCTAACACTTTCACCGTGTATATTCAATTGATGTGAACGTTCATATTCACTAAAACAGAGGTGATGAATTCATACAAATGCAGCCTCACCAAGAGCAATCATAAATCCCTCAAAGTTGACATTACTGATCAGGTCCCAGGTCCCACACAGGCTGGCAGGCATATTGTCAGGTGAATGGTAGGAATCACAGAAGGAGAGACAGAGAGAGAAACAATACCAGCGAGTGTGAGAAACACAGAGTGCTCACAGGCTATAAAAAGAGACACCCCCCCTCTCCAGAGAGCAGGCGGGGCCACCTGTGTCTGCAGGTGTTGAGACATTCCTCTGATTAATACACCAAAGCCAGGTGTGTTAACTGGAAGACAGATCACACCTTGAAGCACAAATGTGACTTTGTTTTGCACAAGTTATGTAAGTTATCATTAACTCATTTATAATTGTATAATCAACAGGTACTGCACTACAAATTTTAAATATTGCATGTCATAAAATGTATTGTCATATTAACTGAGCTCCATAGTGACAATACATTGGTTTTCTCTGGGAAAATGTTGTATAATACTTTTAGTATTACTGGGGCAGTATACAGTTAGGTTCAAAGTTAAAATACTTACATGCTTAAAACAAAATTGATTTAAAGCTCTTGTTGCACTGTTTAGGTGAATAATTGTTGGAGAATCACCACAGTCTGTATCATTTCCCCATTTTATGCATCAGAAAACCACATGATCCCTTTAAGTGGTCTCCAGTACACCAAAATATCATTTTGTTATAATACAGATCCTTTGGACTGGAATGAAAAGATAAAATCCAAATGAAGGATCCATTCTTTTAAAATAGTCTTTCTGATCTGACCAAGGACTAATCAGCATTGTGTTTATTTAGAAAAACGTCAACAGCTCAGTGCAGAATGACATCAAAAGGGTGTAGGATGTGGAAAATCTCACACAGAAAATAGACGCCCAGGAAGCCTTGAGAGTGGTTTCCCTTGAAATGTTTTCTTTGTGAAGGTATACACCAGATTTCCTCCAGCTTTATTGTCTCCTCACAAGCTTCTTTATCAGCCATTGTGATCAGTCATGGTAAGGAGTTCTGTATAATTTCCCCATTGTACGCATGAAACAAACACATGAGCCTTTCAGGTATTCCCCCACACATAAAAACTCAAAACATTACCATTCAATGGCTGCTGATGAGATTTTTTTTCCCCCTTTAATGTTTCTATCACATGCCAATTCGTCACCAGGTCTTGCGATTGATTCCTTTGTGGTGCCCACAGCAAATAATGCATAAAATGTTAATCCCAAGTGTGATTTCATTTGCATAAACACAAAGATTACAAAGGTAAAAATTAAGTCCATGTGACATTTAACATCAAGTAATGTGAAATTTCAGCTCTGCCATTAATCACGTTAAAAGGTGTGACTAAGACCTTTCATGTTAGCAACCATTCCAACTTACCCTTACCCACACTAATCATTCCACCAAACTCTCTGATGTTCAATGTGGCCCACCAGAGATTTGCATCAGGACCTTAATCCACAAAAAGTTAAACTCAAACCACTTTCTGTGCATGCAAATGAAGTAAGACTATGTTAAATGGTAAATGATTAGAGGCAGTGATCATTTGATGCAAAGTAAACTTCTCTGCATCATTTTTATTTCAGTAATAAAAACAAAGCAGCCCAAATGATCATCCATACAAACGATGAACCTTTTTCTGATTTATGATCTAAAATACACCCCAATAACAAAATTACCAAAAGCAGACTAGCAGTAAAAATTCACTTCTGTTGTTTCCAAAGGCATAGCAAGAATCCAATAACTGCAAAAACTGGGATTCAAGTGCCACAAAAGCTAGCCTTTGAAAAAGAAAATTGAATATTGATCCAAAGTCTTTGATCAATAAGCCACCCCTGTCCCCTGTCAAAACCCACCACAATCAAAACCCATATTAAGGCATAAAAAGAGCTAAATGTTTGTTAAGGCAGCACTTCTCAGGTAGCTGAATAACAAAGTCAGACCCTGTCCAACAGTCTGAGACATTTGGCTTTAAAGGATACTTCTTCAACCTAAAGTCAATCTGATGCGTTTTGCAACAAAACCCATTTTGTTCAATTAATTTGATTTAAAAAAATGTGAAAAGCCAGCTGCCATTTACATGTCAACAGTACAAGAGAAACAGAGTTTTCCTTCATTCATAGTTATTGCTTTGGAGATTAATCCACAGGTTTTGTTCAGACACCGTGGCAATATGATCACACAATAGATTTACACAGAGTCAGAGGACACTAAGATTAAAATCCAATGGTAAGTTACTTCAATATTCTTTTAAACAAAGAATTCACTGAAAAAGCAAATGGACACAAATATCCCCCACCCTGCATGTAGTCATTAAGTAGATCTTAGTGTCTGAGGTTTGCTAGACGTTTACTGGAAGGAATAACAATGCTAAAGTAGTCAAATGCTAAAAGTAATGAGAGTTTATTGCCCAAATTTGACAGAGACTTATGATAGTTTCCAGTGCAAAAGTAAAGAAGTTTTGGCCCACTTATTATTATATTTCATTTATATGATATAAATTATTCCTCAAAAATGGTTCCTTTACTTTGTAATTTTTAATTGTCATGGTTAAATAAATATGCCCTTGTCATATA
Organism: Rhabdalestes septentrionalis; assembly: GCA_037832545.1. Lineage (NCBI taxonomy): Eukaryota > Metazoa > Chordata > Actinopteri > Characiformes > Alestidae > Rhabdalestes > Rhabdalestes septentrionalis. The sequence goes on along the minus strand of JBBMFX010000128.1, from coordinate 23,017,622 downwards.
CTAAATGATTTACCTGTTCAAAAATTGAGAACATGCACAAAACAAACGTGCCCACATAATCAGTTATCTGTAATATCACAGAACAGATCCATAACTCTTGCATAAGAGTTTCAACACTAGAAGAAGACAGCAAAATGGACAAAGGTCTGAGGGGGGATGGGGTGAGTGGTGGGTGAGCTTAAATAAATAACCCCCAAGTAAAAGCACATGGCTCTGTGTAGCAAGAGGAGCAGCAGGGGTACAACGCAATAGTCCCAAACCCTAATCCTTCTCACAGCACACCACACAGTGTGTGTTTCACTCCCACAGCATAAGAGCAGCGGCTCAGTCTGTATTCTTGGTGTACCTCTGGAGCGGCGCGAGGATGACCTCAGCATTCGTCTGCTCACTCTCAGTGCTGTACAGCTGCTTGTCCTGGATGTAGCGTAGCACGAGGTCAGGCAGCAGATAGCGAACGCTGTGACCCCTGCGCAGCGCCCTTCTCACGTGAGTGGCTGAGACGTCATTGGTCACCCACTCTCGGACGACGTGGATGTTCTTGCGGTGCTCGTACAGAATGTCTGATTGGTAGATGAACTTCTCAGCATCGCAGCCACTCCTGGTGATACACACCAGTCCATATCGGCCCACAATCTCGGCAATGTCCTCCTGCTTCCACAGGTTGGGCACACCAAAGGACTCCAGGACATCGCCTCCACAAAGCAGCTTCAGCTCGGGAATGTCTGTGAAAAGCAGAGGTTACACAATCTCTTTCACATTACTGTCAATCAAGTGTGAGCATCTTTTAATAAAAAATCCAGGTTGGAAAAATGACCATTATATTAAACATAACTGATCGGCCACATTATTAGTGTAGTTCTTTAGAGTCTGCTTCTTTAGTTTTGCCAGAGCCATGTGGATAATGAATTAATGTCATGTAAAATTGTGTAAATGTGATTTCTTTAAAACATATCAGGAGGCAGAGATTATTGTTTGATCAGTATAAGGTGCTTTAATTATGAAACAGAAATATTTAAAATTTTTGCATTTCTGTATTAAACCATGATTGAATGGTGGGACTCACATCACTAACATCAAATGTTGCACATGAATTTTAAAGCCAAAGAGTCCCTCAATATGGTGTGTAAAATGCTCAAGAACGGAGTTCAGTGAGTTCAGGCGGGAGTTCAGGAAGGTTTTCTGCAATCACACCAATGTTCAAAATATTTGAAGGACACCCAAATGACGCAAAATGACAACATTATGTTCAAGCACACTTAGCAACTAGAGGTGTTTTAAACCTCACTGAACACAAAAGATACCAAAAGTTTTTTGTCAAAATGTAACTTGTTACCCATAAGTGCCAGTTGATGGTATGAAATCCATTTAATCATATGACTTTTTTCCCCATAAGCACCAGCTGATGGTGTGAAATCCATTATATCATTTGTGAAGAGTCTGACTTGACATCTGAGAGGAATGTTGTCTGACCTGTTCTTAGGCGCAGAACTCCAGGACAAACAACTTGCCATTCTTATCTCTTCTTTGCCTCCAAGGCACATCACATGTTCCAGTGCGTCTGTTTGACCTAAAGTGGTACGACTCAATGACAGACAGAAGAAACTCCCTCCTGTCACTCTGTTTTAGTGCCCTAGCCCCAAGATGCATGATCATGAGGGCTGCCTTTTAAATTGTACCTGATCTCCTGTGATCTGCAGAGGAACTTTGACACACATCCTTATACTCCTCTAATCTTCTCCTCTTCACATACTTCACAGTGTCCATCTCGTCACAGGCCTGCTCCACTGCTAAAACCTCAGCATGGTGGTGCCTTGTGAAGATTAGGCCATTAAACAGCTGTTATGTAACAGTCGTGTTAAAGAGTCTAGTAACAAGCAGTATGTAAGGTGTAACTGAGGGACAAAACCTCATTTTATAAACCTCAGCAAATGTTATAAGAAACAATCTAATTAGTTTCAATGTACGTTAATGTAAATAGTTGTAGAACATTTGGACCATTTCTGTTGGCCAGTTCGCATTAAAAACTTCACACTAATGTGTTCATACAAGGTAAAGAGCAGCTGGTGTTAAAAAAAGAAAAAATTGACAGCAACAATAGGCAACTTTACTAGGTGTGCCTCTTCTGAGCAAGGCCTTGAATGTAAAATTTCACAGTGTGACGTGAAATGTCACAGGTCATTTAGGAAGAACTGCAGTGAAGGATTGCAACAAATGCAGAACACATCAGGGTGAATCAGGTACAGTCACACACATTTCCCCACATTTCATAGCTTCATTCTACACCCAAATCAAAACAGAGTGATATAAAAAGACATGCTCACCTGACAACTTTGGCTGTCTCCACCCACTCGGCCTGCAGGCTCTCCCAGTCATCCACAGTGATCCAGCTAGAACCCTCTGTAGCTAGCCTGGCCATTTCCACTCTATGGCAGGCTTCAATCAGGCCCTTTTTCTTATAGGCATCCCCTACTGGAGAGATAATTCCTTTCACCACCTGGTACCTTCCTGTATACACAAAACAAATAAACAAAGAAATCCAAAGGAACTCTGAAATCAAGTTCTTTCCACATTCCTAAACCTATTGACCACCTTAACAGACACATGTTGGTACACCTTGATAGTAATTAGAGTATTTAATGTATTTGGTTCACTTTACACTAACACTGTCTTTATAACAAGCTTGAATAGTTCAAGACAGTTGATGATGTTTGTTTAGGTCAACATTTACTTTAAACTTGTTAGTAACCTTGAATAAAAGGGCAACAGTGACAAGCTGCTGCTTGCCGAATAGTAAGCCCACATTCCGTTAAAGCTCAGATCTTGCTGGTTACTTATCATTGTCTTCTCCATAATTCACCATCATTCCAGGCAACTTTAGATATTCACAAATGAAACACTGTTTCATTTATTATAGCAGTGTTATAACTGAGTATTCATCAGATGTGTGTCACCTTATCATTAACCATTAATAAACCACACATAAATCGTGTATTAGGGTATTGTTTATTAGTGGTCAGTTCCATTATTTGATCACAGCACAGTTTTTGTAGGCTTTTGAGGTGGACAAATCTCTATTCAGTAATGATCATAGCATAGCGCTGTGCTTGATACCAGTGCAACATACACACCACCTTATCACTGACATGCTCCATTGAGAATAGTTCATCACCAAAATATTGTCCTAGGGTGGTACCGTTTAATTGATTTATAAGAAAGAAGGGGGCTGATAAATTCCGCAGCAGCTGATGGGCTCCCGTCATTATTGGTAAACTTACCAATATAATCTGCTGACTATTATTATATGAATATAATAAAACACATTTTCTGTGTTCTCATTCAGAAGAATATGTAGAGTATTTAAGTTTACACAATAATAACAGAAGCATCTGTACATGCCATCTTAACGTACCAGTGTCTTCCAGGTGATCCCGAGCCAGCTCAAACAAACGCAGGTGCATGTTAGTGATGGGGTTGAAAGACCCACATGCCAGAAGAACCACTCTGGTTCTCTCTTGTGGTGCCATCTGTGATGTGAAGGATTTTATCAAAGAACTGATTCTGGACCTGCAAAAACAGACAAGACATATTTCACAATAACTTGCTTTGGCTAACCACCTAATTGACCAGAACAGATCACAATGAATTCAGTTCTGGTCTGGTTCAAAGCACAAAGTATAGATACTTCTAACTATACCAGCAGCCCCGATCAATGACCTATACCTCAACCAATCACAGAAGTTTCTTCCAACCGAAAATATCAAATACAACATCACAAGTTGAAGTTTGTGGACCGAACGTGGCACAAGCTAAGAATGCAAGACTAACTAGACATTTCACCCTGCAGAAGTACTTTGTCATTCTCTCACAGTCCATCAGTCGAACAGTTCTGCACTATTGATGAAGCCTGCAGTTTCTATGGCAACGCTGTAACAAGTACAGCTGAAAACTGAAGTAGCGGCTCAGGACCAGCTGATAAAGCTTCTCACTTCTTTATTTTATTATTATTAGGGATGGGCAATTTGATGCATTGCTTTTTTGTCCTTGACCACTTCACCTCATTCTAGGAGGGATGCTTGCAACAGAAAATAGTCTGCACCCTGATAAGAAAACAGATTTATAAATTTTAACTTGCTATTGCTAGAAAGATGCACGCTATAATGTTATGATTGTGGTTTTGGAATCTAGAGGGTAACTTGTTTTTCTGTAACAAACTAGATAAAACATGAATGCCCTGCAGTGTCAAATAGCTTTGGTTTATATGTGATTACATTAATATTTAAGTTACAATAAATATTTCAACTGCAGCTGTGTAACTGTGTTAAAGAGCACCTTACTTGTTTAATGTGTTTGCAACCCAATTACTTTTAAAATACAATTGTGCAATACACTACTCTGGAATTCATTACTGAAGTCTGCACATGACAATGCAATTAATCAGGCTTAACCACAGGAAAATATTTTATGTTTAAAAGCAAACAGACATTCAAAAATGTTTTATGTTCAAAAGAAACCTCAGAATCTCCTCAGAAACGCATAGCTGATAGAATGGGATGTGCTTGAGCAGCCAGACATGAGCTTATGGTCACCACACCCAACGCCAAGCACTTGCTGGGGAATATAAAGTAGGGAGTCTTAGAAATGCAAGGAATATCTTAAATATCCCCATCCTGATTTAATCAGCCATGCAGGACTGCTCAGTTCAGCATGACATCCCAGGACTAATGTGGCTCAATGTGTGGACCTTTAACATAACAAACTCTTCCCAAACCTGGGCTGATGGAGCCCCATCGAGTATGTTAGGGGTAAGCTGAAGTGGTAGAACTAATCATCCACATCTAATCATTCAACATCAGTACTTCCTCTCCAAAAGAGAAGAGACTGTTACTGCTGCTAAGAGGGCAGGAACAGACAATCTTTCTACTGTATATGATGTGAACGCCTAATAGACTTCAGTAATGCAAAGGCAACACATATTTATATCCCACATCCAGATTTAATCAGCCCTGCAGGACAGATCAGGTCAGCATGAGACCACAGGACTCAATTTGTTCAGTGTGTGGAGCTTTGATTCAACCCACATCACCCAATCTGTACCAGATTAACCATATTAACAGGTTTATTGGTTTCATCTTATTTATACACACATACTGCTGCAAGCATTGACAAGAAAATTCTGACTACAAATAATTGTACTCCTTTCTGGTGTTAGCAGTGCATTAGGACAGAAATAATTCCGATCAGACATGAAAACAAGCCACATTAGTCACACGAGTCCACTTCCCCCATTACTTACCAAGACGGCAGTAATTCAGCTGACCCTGTCCTCTAACACACGTAGTTATTAGTTCCTTATTCAGTAAGACTATCCCTGATTGGTTGTTAGACACACCCTCCGTCTAGGACCAACATACTCATAAAATTAGGACCTTTAACAGCCACATTTATTGTATAGTCTAATATTTAGTGAAATATGGCACCGATGTTGAATTGTATTACTAATTAACAAACGATAGATTTTGGCGTGTAAATAGGAAACAAATACTCGTTGTTCTTTTATTTACATGACTCAGCTCCGTACGGTATTCTGCACGACAGGCTCTGTTCAGAGGAAGACTGAAGTATAACTCAAAAGACACTTTTTTAAAGAAACAAACTGGCTTTTTCTGGCTTTCTGTGTCGGCGACTGCTTTTTTGAGAAGGTAAACTGGTGAGGATTTTTTTTGCTCTAAACTGTTGACTTGTTGGCTAATCGCTGTCTTGCTAGCTTTGTTGTTAGTTGCCCTAGGTGCAAATAGACTTAAAAGCTCTGGTTCAAGCATAATAATGAAACGAGGCCTTACATTTCACAAACCTTGTCCTAAAAACAAAGAAAATTAGTAACTCAGGACTTCATAAAGCTTTGCAAAGCAGTTAGCAACTAATATTAGCCTTTAGTCAGGTGAAGTGAAGCACTCCTCCTTTTGACAGGTGGCAGCTTACTACATAAGTTAGTAGGGGTTGCCAGTACGTACGGCTACAGCTCTGGGGGTTGCTCTACTCTTATAAATTGTACACAAGTTTTCAGATATTCATGGCATCATGACACGTGGTTAAACAATATGAAGAAATTCATGTAATATTGGCTGTAGTTCCACTAGTTGTTCCACTTACTCGTTTTAGGTCATCTATAAATTTGTACACAAGAGTAACAAGTTCAAAAAAATATTAAGCACCCTATAAAAAAAAAAAACAACAACTATTGGGACTTCTGACCATTACACGTACAGGGACTTTATTGACATTGCATTTATAGACTTTAACAAGGAGCATATTCTGAAAAACACGTGTGTCCCAATACTTTTTTCACCATTGTGTGTCTTGCTGTGGCCCTGTACACCATTCTCCCTAAAATACTCCCATTAGTTTTCAGCTGGATGGAGATCTGATGACTGTGAAGGCCAAGGCTTATAGACAATTTACATTAATTTTCTTATTCAGTAAATCATGTGGATGGGGGCATTGTCATCTAGCTTGTTTCCATCAGGATAGAAATGTTTCACCATAGGATAAAAATCTTGAGTCTAAATTATTTTGCATTTAAGAGAGGAAAATGGACCATGGCAGTAAAATGCTCCCCCAAAATAATTACAAAACCACAAGATCGCCTCACTGTAAGAATCAACTATTCAGGCCTTTTTCTGAAGGAAGACCCATCATACTTTACCACTTTTTCCACTTCCCTGTAGACCAGTGTTCTTTTTTTGTACTAGAAGCATCCTCATTCAGTAAGTTCATTTGTAATGAATCTGTACACTGAAGGTACCCAAGATGGCCTCTCGGGGAAAATCAGAAACAGGCAAACTAAAACAGAATATGGAGGAGCAACTGGACAGACTCATGCAGCAACTACAAGATTTAGAAGAGTGCAGGTACAGCAGTCAAATGGTTTTATCTGTCATTTTGAATTGCCTTTCATTCCAGTGTATAACTTGTTTTCCCAAAAGAATATTTACATAGAGATCTTTGTGGAAATCTGGTAGAACAAATATACCTTTGAACACAATCTAAAACAAACTTAGTACAGAACTGCTCTATGAAAAGGCTTATAACAGACTGGTCAAGCGCTGCCTGTGGAAAAATGTTTTCCATGTTTGTCGTTCCAGAGAAGAGCTTGATGATGAGGAATATGAGGAAACCAAAAAAGAGACTTTGGAGCAGTTGAGTGAGTTCAACGAATCACTGAAGAAGCTCATGTCGGGGAATATGACACTTGTTGATGAATTAGGAGGAATGCAGCTGGTAAGACATTTGAATATACAGTCAATCTGCCTCAAGGTTGGAAATGAAGAGAAAGAGTTAGAGCTTCAAACAAAAAGTTGATTTATTGGTTATTGTTGGGGTCTTGCTTCTGACACATACATATCAATTCTTCCTTTCCTCTGTCAGGCTATTCAAGCAGCTATCAGCCAGGCCTTTAAAACACCTGAAGTTATCAGATTGTTTGCCAAGAAACAGCCTGGTCAACTGAGGACAAGACTAGCAGAGGTATGTATAAATAAATAGATACATACTCGTGTGTGTGTATGAGAGAGTATTTGTTTGTATGTTCACAGATCACCCATAACATAAAATCCCATAAAAACCAACTGCCTAATAGTGTGTCCCCTCGGTGCCACCAAACCTGCTCGGGCACATTGAGGCAGGAACTCCAGAAAACACTTGAAGGCATGCTGTGGCATCTGTCATCATGAGGTTACAGCAGATCCTTTAAGGCCTGTTGGGCCTTCATTGTGTAGACTAGTTTGTCTATCACATGTCTAGCACAGATCAGACTGAAGACATAATTTTGAACTCTTTGTCAAGTTCTTGAAACAATTCCTGAAGAATCTTTGTAGTGTTGCATGGCACATTTTTGCTGAAAGAGGCCACTGCTGTTGCTTTGAGAGGGTGAACGTAGGCGATGTCCACACGTACACAGGTATTTCTGAAAACAGAGGTTTCTATGCGTTCTGGCCTTTCGTCCACACGTAAAGGATATTTTGGGTCAGTGAAAATGAGATATTTGAAAACTCCGGCAATAGACGTCAGAGTCAGCTTTGTATGATATTCAACACAGACACTGGCTCTGGTAATGATGTCCCCCCTCCAAGACTCGTCACCAATGCAATAGGATTTTAGGTTATATTGCCACCTGCTGCCTGAATGGGTCTCCAACACCCTTCTATTAGTCAGTGCCTGTCACCAGTTCTTAAGTCTTCCACATTTGGAAGGTGCTAACCATTAAAATCTCTTAATACCTGCTGTTTTGGAGATGCTCTAATACAGCCTTCTGCTAGGTGTCACATTTTGGTTCTTGTCAAAGTGAATGCAATCCTTACACTCGCCCACTTTTCCTGCTTCCAACACCTCAATTTCAAGAGCTATCTGTTCACTTGCTGTATATTATATTATTGGGACTCCTGGCCTGACAGGTGTCAGTGTAACCAGATAATCGACATACACTTCACCAATCAGTGGTTTTCATGTTGTGGCTGATGGGTGAAGGTACAGATCTTCTCATAAATGTAAGAGTCTGGGTGTGTTTGTGATTTTGACAGTGATATTCTTTGTAGATGGACCGTGATGTTATGGTGGGGAAACTCCCTAGAGATCAGTACACTCAGCAGAAACTGGAGATCCTAACAGCCCTAAGGAAGTTGGGGGAGAAGGTTAGAGTCCTGTTCTACACTCGTGAATGATCTCTTAATGATACAGAGCTGTAGATGATTTCCTAAATGACAGGGTACAACAATAAATAGCGAGAATTAAGTTAAAAGAAATGTAACTTCCCGGAAGTAGTGTATAACGGTTCATAACAAAGGAATGTATTTATACTTAAATGTATTCTAAAATAATCACAGCATTTCATCATGTAGATAAAATATCATGACAAGTACATGAAGTAGAAAAAAAAAAGGGTGTTCATATCCGAGTAAATTGTTTATTATTCTTCCCTCGAACTCACAGCTTACAACTGAGGATGAAGCTTTTCTCACAGCAAATGCCAGTGCCACTCTCAGCCAGTTTGAGAAGGTTACTGCAAACTTAGGTAAGTGCTGACTGGGGTAGATAACATACTTTGTTTGTGGGCATCAAGTACCGGAAAGAACTGACTGGACATTCATTCTTTGGGTGCATTTACTGCCCTTTATGTCAAGACAGATAATCTTATTAGTCAGAAGAAATTACTCATTTAAAATATATTGCCCTTTTCTGCGTAATCTAATGCAGTGCTACTCCATCAAGAGGTGATGTCAAATTAAACAAAACTTTTTTTTTCCATTTCATACAGGTTCTGAAGATAAAATAATGGCCTTAGCTAGTTCTGGAGTTGAGAAAACCCAAGCTTAGGAATGTAGTTTTCTCTGCTCTCGTGTTCTGTAAATGCTGTGAGTGAGTTTTAAAAAGTGTTTTAATGTAATGTCATGTCCATATGTTTGGACTGCAATTCTTAGGTGCCATTTAAACTCAAATTTATGTATTCCTGTAGACACAAGGACCTTTCATGTTGTCCTATAATGTTTCCATTTTTGCTTTTTTAAAACGTATTTTACACTAATTTGGTACGATAAGGCTGCAGTCATATGGAAAACAATGTAAAAGTACAATTGCATAATGCTAATTGTACCTGCTTATCATGCATTTTTGTAACATGGTTGTATGTCACAGAAGAGTATTAGCGAGTCCAGATTGTGGCTTTAAGAATAAACACAATACCTTGGTGGTAGAATATCTTGGACATTTTAGACAGTTATGGAATTTTCTTTGTTCTAGTTCAGAATATTGATTTTTTTTTTACATGAACTGAATTCATGGGTGTTATGAGAGTTAGGACAGTTGTGAGTGATCAGTGTTGCATGTTTTTGGTGATTCAATAGTAATATGTTCCTAATATGTCTTAGCCATGAAATTGTGGCTATTTGATTGTATGAAACAATAATTAATTGTTGTCAATTTTACTATGTATTCTGCTTTGTATGATGATAGATGATAGAAGCCAGATTTCTGTGTGTTTCCACAATGTATTTTTTTATTAAAGGGTCTCTATCCTATATTTATTTTATTTTTCTGAAGTCCGTTCAACACTTCTGGGGGTTCATGTCTCAATGATAGTGATTTTATATGTTATAAAACCCTCCCTTATCTGATACAATTAAATGTTGATGCTGTGCCTTTAATAATGATGTCAATAAACTTATGTCCTTCATTGTGCCCTTTTCAGCAGTCCAGTTTAAAACTTTCCCAAATATGGACCACCAAATAGGCTGGAGAATGAGTGGCATGTTTTGTACAGTACAATACTATGTGAAATACTTAATTTTTCTATTAATATATGAGGAAAAGTATGAGGAATTTCAGTTCAATTCTTAGAACTGTCAAAAAACATGGGGTTTTATCTTTCATCTTTTCCCTATAATTTTGAGATGGAAGCAGAAATTTTGTGAATTCAAGTCCATAGACTTTTATATGGAGTTGGTCCCCCCTTTGCAGCTATAACAGCTTGTACTCTTCTTGAAAGGCTTCCCACAAGATTATTTTCTGTAGGAAATCTGTGCCCATTCAGTCTGTAGAGCGTTTTTGAGGTCGGACGCTGCTGTTGGATGAGAAGGTCTGGTTCTTCATCTCCGTTCCAGTTCATCCCAAAGGTGCTGGATAGGGTTAAGGGTCAGTCAAGACCTTCTGCACTGAACTCATCCAACCATGTCTTTATGGAGCTTGCTTTGTGCACTGGGGCACAGTCATGCTTCCCCAGAAGTCTTGTTATGCTGAAGCATTACGATTGCCCTTCACTGGAATTGAGGGTCCGAGCCCAAAACCTGAAAAACAGGTGTGTCCCAGTACTTTTGTTCATATTGTGTATGACTATACAGCATGTGAAACACATTTTCAAGAAGGAATGTGACAATGATTTAGTCCCTGTCGTCACCACATCACTAGCGGTCCCACTGCAGAACCTAATCACGTCCTCTGGTTCTCCAGTGGTCTATATTTTGAACACTAGATGGCAGCCTACATCAAATATTTTGTATGTGCTATTTCCAGGGACGTTCCAGAATCCAGAATTGTTTATTCCCAACAAAGTAACTGGGATCTATCGAGTTAATTCCAGTAGTTTAATCCAAATAATATTCCACACCAGTCAAAACAGATCTGACAAAACTCGAACAATTTTAAGTATTTATATGGTAAGAATGAAAAGAAATAGTATCTACGTAATATGCTTCCGGCTAAGGTGATCCCCAATGTCAGTGTAATTATATCACTTATCTGAATTTAACAAGGCAATGTGGTTGGATAACAAGCTATACCGTATGGACAAAAGTTTGGGACGCCTGCTCATTACACCAGCATTCAATTTTATTATGAGTTCGGAGCAGCTTCCAGTCTTCTTGGACCGCTTTCCACAAGATTGTGGAGTGTTTCTGTCGGAATTTGTGCCCATGCAGACTGTAGAGTATTTATAAGATCAGGCACTGATGTCGGACAAGAAGGACTGGCTCACAAATGGATGAAGGCAGGGCTCTGCGTGGGCCAGTTAAGTTGATCCACTATTAACTATTCCAGCTGTGTCTTTTTGGAGCTTGCTTTATTCACTGGAGCACAGTCATGCTGGAACAGAAAAGGGAATTCCACCAAACTGGGGCCACAAAGTTGGTTCCATGGTGTTGTCCAAAATGTCTTGGTATGATAAAGTATTAGATTTCCCTTCACTGCAAGTAAATGGTCTAGTCCCCAAAGCCTGAAAAACAGGTCTGTCCCAAAATATTTATCCATATGTGTATTGACTGATTAATATAAAACTTGTATGATCATGAGCCAGGTTGAATTGGTTCTCCTTTTGTCCTGTTGATGTGTATTTTCTAAGACCATCTCAGTCAGAGAAAATACCTCACACACACATGCAATGAAGCCTTGCGTGATCCCAATATGTTGTCTACTCACATTTTCCGAATGTCTGAAATCCACTCTTTGGATTTGGTAGGGGGTTGCCTGGGTTCAAATCCCAGGACTGCTATTGGCACCACTGAGGTACAATCCCCACATGCTCCTCCCTGGGTGCCGTTTCACCAGTTGCCCACTGCTTCACTTGGTGAATGGGTTAAATGCCATGAAGACCTTAACACTGTGTGCTGTGCCATGCTGTGTTCACGAGTGACTATAAGGGGCCACTTTATTTATAGCTCTGAATGTGAAGGCCATGCAGAGTCAAATTCTACAGCATGTAAACAGACAAAAGAAAATACACAAAACCACACAGTATGAAATTTAATCCCATTTCATCCTTTATTTTGTTCAAGAGCAAGCATCAACTTCACCACAATTTGTCTTCTCAAAGGTAGAAAAGTGAATGAGCACAAGGGCATCATCCAACATTTTCTAGAACTCTCCCCACCGTATATTTTAAGAGCAAAAAAAAAAAAAATGAAGGAAATTGGTAGACACTGACATTTTGAAAAGGTCTGAAACTTGAGAGATCTTCTATTCAGTAGTACCGTTTGCATATTACCCTCAGACACCGCCAACTCACTATTCTAAGTGTAATACACAAGAAATATAGCAGTTGTTCATGCAAAGACAATGGCCCATTTAACACCCACCTGTTCACATGCTCATGTTCACAGCTTTATTAGGCTGGCCATGGCTGCTACACTAGAATGTTCATGTGAATTACTGGATGGGCAATAAATGGGCAAACCTGCTTAGAAAATAACAGGGAAAAAAAATAATTCACACAAGTTAAAAGTAGCCCACCTTGTGCTAGAAAAAATGGATCACACAACAACCTGTGCAACGTCCATTAGTTCAGATCTGGTCTCATGGGGTATGGAATGGTTAGCTTTCGACCAAATAAACATAACATAGTTCCGAAGTGTTGCATTCGCAGAAAAGTAGGGAATATAAAATGCCACGGGTGGCAAAATATCATCATTACACAGCTTGTGCAAAAAAAATTGAGTGTATGTGGAAGGTAAAACGGTATTTTACTGGTTCTTGTGAATCTCATGCTGCCCTCTTATTATTTTATTGGTCAGGAAATCAGGCAATACACTTCAAAAAGGAGCTTTCACTATACACAGATTGTTAAAATTCATACCCATGTATGCTGCCTAGAGAATTATTTCAGTAATATACATCTCTGTAGAAGTGGATGTTCTCAAACATGATTTAGTACAATATTGATGATACAATATGGACCTATTTTATCTACACATCGACATGAACACAGGACAACTAGGTTGGACGATTAAAACAACCACTTCTGATAAACCTAGCTGTCGACCCCTATTACAACGACGACGACGACGACAAAAAAAAAAACCAAACAGAAAACTTAATCACCTCCCTACAGCTGAACGAATTCTAATTGTAAATAATTAGGAAAGAAGAAAATGGCCACAGCTAGAATGGCGTGGATGAGTGTTTCCGTTAGTTATGTTAATAATGCGCAGTGATAGGCAAAAGGCACTCCCAACTCCACCAGCTGAAATCTGGACCTCAGCTCAGGCTCGAGCTTTTTACATTTTTATTTATTTATTTACTTACTTACTTACTGAAGGGGGAACTGTTTACCAGAAAGCGACAAACGAACAACAGAACAGAACTCTAAAAACCATCCTCCATCTAAAGTTACACTAGGTCAGAAAAATAGACCAGGCTTCCTGATGAGAGAAAAAAAAACTATTATTAACAATCTAAGAAAGCTTTTAGGTTTGAGCAACAAACTGAGAACTTCCATCCATAGAGTCGGGGAAATGGTTTTAAATCAAGTACCATGCTTCACCCATGTCCAGTCCCTCTTCGAGCCAACATTCTTCTAAATATCTCACATTCTGTTTCAGACTCCACTAACTGGCCATAACTAAACGGACAGACCTCCAGGGGCATGACTTCTACAAATGTCCAGTTAAAGTAAGAGTAAAGTGATGCTCTCAGAGGAACTCTGTGGAGGAATGACCCTTAGGCAAGTCTACAGAGCTTGAAACCCATCGACAGGAGCATAAAAAGTTTACTAAATGTAAACAGAAATCTTTAAAAACAGCACTACAGTACAGTTTCATGTACACCAAACTGTAATGGCAAAAATATTCTTGCTGTTTTACATGTATCTGTCAAGTGAATACCTAAATGGTGAATTTCTCAAGCATTCATGGATGCCTGTATCACTATCCATTATCCTTGCAGTATAACCTTGTATATCACTATAAAACAGGTTTAGACACCAACAAATAAATATCCCCATAAAATATTTCTGCAGTACAGTTCGCCTATGGTAAAACAGGCCATGGCAATCTACAGATTTCATAAGCTCACGCCATCACTGAACTTCAGAGGCTCCTTTTGTCTTAAGTTATGTCAGATTGGTGTGATCAGAAGGGGCTACAACTGCGCAGACAGCATTACAGAAAGAAAGAAAAAAAAAAAGATAAATCACCGGTAAAACTTCAAAATGGCTTAAATACCTGCAGTGTACCTAAACTCCATTCCATACAGTACCGCTCGTAAAACAAACATCACCTGGACGTGATTATTCAGAGTCTCCAAAATATAAAGCTGTCCAACAGTGGACCTTCACGGAAATGAAAAACATCAAAGGTTAGTCGTAGCTGCAAGCTCAGCTAGATTTAGCAAATGTACAGCCAAGAACACTGAACCAATTCCACGCTCACCCACTCGACTAGATTAAATAAAGAAGAAGAAGAAGAAAAAAAAAGACTCCAAAAGACTAGACAAAATGAACAACACTGCCACAGAAACCTCAGCCTCTGTCATGGGTTTCTCTCCACAAAGCAGACGATCTCGTAGAAGCATGACAGAAGAGCTCGGCCAGATTGTTTTGCAACATGCTATTGCCTCTGTGACACAAATAATATTCTACAGCAGGTACTGCGTCGCTTTAGATACTGGACACCGTTGGTTAGGCTTCTCACTGATACACATTGACTAATTACATGGTTTCATCTTATTTACAAAATATCAAAAAGCAATTTTTTGTCTTCTATAAGCATGACTCTGCAAATTATTTTTTTCTCCATGCATTATAAAGAGAGAGAGAGAGAGAGAAAATAAATCGATCATGAGCAAGAAGCATAGTCTCCTTCCTGCCTCCCCAGCAGGGAAAAAGCAACGAGGCAAAGCTTCTCTTTTTAAAAAATTCTGCAGCAAACAAATTGCATGTCCAATATACATAAAATCATTCTCAGTTTGAAAGACTTAACATGTAAAAAAAAGTGCAAGGTTGTATCCTTACGTAGCTAAAAAACAAAAAAACAATAAACACAAAAAACCCAAATCTAGGCCAGGTTTCCCTTGGATAAAAAGTAATAAATTAAAAAAATGCATTCAGCTGTTATGTGATAACTATACTACACTGAATACCACCACTAAGCTGACACCAGGGAAGCCTTGGCCAGTGGAAATTAAGCTGACTCCGCAACATCTGTCACCACAGACACTAGATATATATGTATTTATATTCATATATACGCATTTAGCTTCAAGGACTTGTTTTTGTTTTTTGTTTTTTTTACTCATGGCTCCATAGGTGGGGAATCTGGCAAGGGAAAGTGGGATTCCTCATTGGTGAAGAAGTGAGTGAGTGAGTGAGTAGGTGGGCGGGTGAAAGTGTGTGCCTGTGTGTGTGTGTGTTCGTGGAGCAGTGTGTGAAGCTTGTTGGGGCATTTGTTGGAGGGGGGGTTCAGTAGGTAAGAGTGGAGTCGTCCCACTCCAGTTGCTGCTGCCTGCTCGCCCCCTGCTGGCCCTCCTGCTCCGTGCCCTCCTCGTCCTCGCTACTCTCCGATTCTGCGCTGGTGATGTCATCTTCCTCTTCCCCATCCTCACTTTCTTCCTCCTCTTCCTCCTCTTCCTCACTGCTGTGCTGGTCCTCATAAGTCTGCTCAAGATGACAACGGAGAAAAAGAGAGAATGTGAGTTCTTTTCCTGCTACGCTGCATAATGCATGAGTACACTCGCTTCAGTGGATTCAGTTAAGGACTCCTATGCAGTATTTCAAAATGAGGAAATGCTAGTGCAAATGCTACAGCAAATAGATATTAGATGCTGTTTTCCACCAGCTGGTGTTTCTGATATGCCCGCACTATTTGGACAAAAAATATTTTTGTTCCATTGCTATATATTAAAAACACAACTTGTCATATATCGCAAACACATTGATATTAAAGATCGGTATTATTTTGAGCCCAACATTATTTACCATAAAATGGTCAAACAACTGTAAATCATCTGGTACATTTGACGTTACAGACGCTACAATTATGATTAACAAAAATGTACTTAACAATGAGATTTAATAGATGTAGCAAACAATCAGAGTTACAAAACATCCCCCCATCTATACCTCAGCCATGCAGGAAAAGAAAAAACATTTGAGCTGAGGTGCTGCTTTGGCCGACAGCATTAGAAATGTCATTTTTTATCTTAAGTAGCCTGCCAGAACTGTATACATGTTATTTTGTGCATTAATTCAAGCATATTCATGAATCAATGATCAATTCTTAAAGGGGTTGGGGGCTCTCATTAACACAGAGAGTGCAGGGCCAACTGTTCTCTCTTGGTCTTCTAGATATGGATTGCTGTAGCACTGATATGATATCAGATTTATGGGGCCAACAATTAAACAGTTGTGCTACTTGGATGCTCCAAGACCTCTGGGCTTGCATTACTTTTGCAATATTCATTAAAATAACAACTGAATAATCTGGCTATTATTTTGATAATAAAAATAGTCATTTTAAATGACAAACATTTAATGTGGGACATTTGAAGGTAAGAATGTTCTGCATATTTTCGAACTGTTTAACGGCACATTCCTAATGTAACACCTAATGCAACTGTTTATATTAAACACTTGGGCCTGGTGGTATAAATAGTGAAAATAGCTGAACACAGCTTTATAATGACCTTTTCATCATTCACTCTGCCAAGTTATTATTTTAAATTGTTAAATTTGTTTTTGCATAAATAAATTTTTTTGGAAATATAAGTGTGGTGCACACCGTATTTTTTTGTTAAGAATATGAGAATTATGTATTAAATGATTAATGAAACAGTACAGGTTTGTATTTGATCTGTGGCAGCTGTTGCTCCAGTACCTCCATAGGATTGACAGTGATGGTGAGGGCAGAGTCATCCCAGTCCATCTCGTTCTCTTTGCCATTCTCCTGGTCTCTCATGGTGCGCTGGTGAGCGGCACGGATCCGGAACACCCCTAGGATGATCATGAAGACCAAGAAGCTCACACAGACCACGATGACGATCGTGGCCGCACTGGGAATGACTGGGATGAGTGGAGAGATGGAGCAGGACAGAAAAAAGAGGGCATTTTTTAGAAAGACACACCACATTCAGTCTTTTCAATTGGGGATAGTGAAAAAGAGGTCACATTAAGAGTCGTGGCCGGCTATCCAGATGTCATGCATAATCCTCAAACTTACACCATTAAAAGCAAGTCCCAAAAATAAATGGAAAAAAAAATAAAAGAAATAAAAGAACCCACTCTATATCTGCCCCAAATTTTAATTGACTTTAAGCTCCTGGATAGCTCACAGCAGAAGAAAAAGATTCATTTTGAGCTAGAAATTAAGCAGATTACGCATTTCATTACAAGTCTTGGATTAATTCTAATGAAAGATTAGTAAAATAATTTATGAGCTGTATTGTGAGAAATGGAGCATCCTTCTGCTGGCAAGAAAGTGGAACGCTTGGAACAGACGGGAGAATTGCAGGAGAGCAGGACGGAGGGATGATGGAGGAGTACCTGAGGCCTGATGTGTGTTGGCCAGGTTGTGTCCAGACAGGTCCACTGAGGCGTGCTTGACTTGGTTGATGAACTGAGGCTGCCACATTGCATTGTTAGCGTGCTCCATCGGGTTAGCTGTGTGGATCACGTTGACCTGAGAAAACACACAGTCTAAGAAACACTGCACTGCAAACCATTTTGCTTAAACTGATGCTGGCGCTTATTCATGGATTTAAAGCTAAGATATTGATATTCCCTTGAAAACAAACAAAGATATGCTTACTGATTTGTGGTTGCTTATTTAAAATCCTTTTTTACATGTTAAATGGATTCCAAATACACTGGCTATGTTTCAGAGTGATGTGTGATCTCACACAATTGTGAATCTTGTTACTACGCAACAGAGAGAAGAATTTAGTTGAAGTTAATGGCAGCCGCTGAGCTGCTGAAAACAACACTCATCAGACGTTCTTGACAACACTACAAGAACCGACTGCTAATCCTAATCATAGAGCAGAAACACAGCAGGGTAACAATAGGTTACTGCAATCATCGAGCAAAACTTTAATGTGTAGACCAGTAGGGTTTTTACTTTCTCAGTCTTCAACAGCAGCACTTAAAATCTTATGGATTAGAAACTAGCTTCAGGCTCACTCTATGACTGGTTTGTGTGATGGGTGGTTGTGGTTGATGATGAGATAAATTTTTGTTTACTAATCCTCAAACTTACACCATGAAAAGCGAGTCGAATGAATGAATGAATGAATGAATGAATGAATTAATTAATGAACGAACGAACAAACAAACGAACCCAGGCCACATCTGCCCAAGATTTTTTTATTGACTTTAAGCTCCTGGATAGCTCACAGCAAAAGAAAACAATTAATTATTACTGCCATTTATTAACCCAATAGTTCTTCCTTATATTGACCAAAACAAATAGGGGGGATCCATTTGGGTCATAACCATCGTGTTTAATTCCAAGCATGTTTTAGGAGAGCATGAGTTCAGTCCTACCTCAACCTTGAAGTCGTTGCTGACATAGCGACCATTGAGTTCTGAGCAGACCAGTTTGAATTTTCTGTCGAACAGGGCTTCAGTATGCCAGTTCCTGTAGCGGATCAGGTGCAGAACCTGCTCATAGTTAGCCATTGTGTTCACACCTGAGAATGGACAGTGTACCAGAGATACTTTATGCTATGTGCACACAATCAAATAACGCAGGCAATACCTGTTTTCTACTGTTTAGATTGTAGAGAGAATCTTTACACTGTTAATATAGAGAATATGATTTCAATTCCAGTAGTGTGAAGATTTCCCTCATAATAAGCAGAAGCTGAAGGCTCTTGCTTGTCAAAGATGACACATTATTAATTGGAAAGTAATTTGAGGACAGCTTTTTTTAAAAATGTATATCATATATACTGATCATTTTTTGAGGTGAAATGTTTTTGTTAAACACACCAGTGATGACCATGCCCACGTTGGAGGAGCTGATTTCCAGTCCTCTCTGCTGGACCTGAGCCAAGTCCACCTCCAGACTCTCATGGTCTCCATCCAGATCATCTCCCACTATGGTCACTTCGCACATGTCCAGGTTGTGCATGATCTCCTCAGAAACCACAGTTTCTTGAACTGCCAAAGAAACAGCAATCTCATGTTAGTACGGATCCACAGATATATTTTTCCATAATGACTTCTTCTGGTAATAACATACTAAATGGACATATTCAAAGCGGCCTAGTATTGTTGAATAAACAATTTGCTATTTTGATACTCATACTAATACTTTTCTACAAATAATTAAAATAACCAAATACCAAAATAAAACCCCTCAGACCTTCTGGGCTCTACATAGAAAGTACTCATTTGACCACAATCATACATTAGTAAATCTAATAAATAGCCTTCAATATTGGATAACATATCTAGGTGTAAAATTTCACAGCAGTACTATTTGCTTAATTCATAGAGTAGCTTTTTCCTACTGAAGTAATTGAGAAATATCCTTTAAAACCCACTAGTTTAACTTGGCCTGTTCGTATTGTATAATGCATTCTCTCATTTTCTCTCCCTCATCGCACAGATCGACCAGATGGCACTGCTGTCATTCTGCCATTCCCTCCTCACCTATAAATCGCTAATGCCTTCCAGTCTCTCAGCCAGACGCTGTTTATTTTTCACTCTCATATCCCTTCCCCAGTCATTAGGCATCTGTCTGTGGTGTCCATACCTGTGGGGTCATCCTCTCCCTCTGCTTCAGCCTCCACTTCCCGTGTGATGGTGCTGACAATCCGCAGCTCGGGGAAAAGCGTCACACCCTCGGTGCTTTCGAACTCTGTGGCTCCGCGGGCAAAGTGGTCGATGCCACTCAGGCTGATCTTGGGCTCCTCGGGCTGAAGGACCATCACATAGCCCTCAGCATCAGGCACGGAGATGCAGGTCTCTTCATTGAAGCACCTGTGTATCACACCACCAAGGCACAGATTCAGATACCAAAGCAGACAGACATGCTGAGAAACATGTGAAGGTCTCATGCAGAGTTATTTTGTTATTACCATCATTACTAAAGGTTGGTTCAAAACTCAAATATGCAGTAATTTTCAGTCAAAATACGCCTCAATACTGAATTCAGGCTTCAAGATGGCTTTAACCATGCAATGTAACGTTGTATATTTTAATAGACACAGCATGTCAAAAACCAGATAACAACTTTGAGTTTATGTAACAAACATATGACAGTTAATTGGAGTAATATTGCTTTAACTATTATTATTGAAAATATTGTTTAAACGAAAAGGGGGTATGGTGAAATACTGACTTGACAGTGGTGGTGACACGGAGGTGGCGTATTCCTGGCGTGGGAAACTGCCTGGAGTTCAGATAGGAGATGTGCTGCATGACCTTCTCAAAGCTCTCGATATCATCTCCTTCCAGAGTCAAAGAGGACTGATTGGGGTTAAACTCCACCTGCACAGAGGCGCAAACAAAATTAATGAGTCACTGACTCACAGCCCCAGAATTGCTCCATTCTCATACCTCTGTGTCTGGCTCATGTGACATTTATTTAATAAGCTCTTTGCCATTTAGGGCCTGAAGTAAAATAGACACACGAGTAATAGTGCACAACATATCCAAAATGCCCAAACATGCCAATTCTGGGTATAAACCAGCATTTTTTATGTACATAGCTGCTGATACCTACACATTAATATTTACAAAATGTAGAAATTGGGACTAAATTACCTGCATTAGCATTACGGAGAAATTATCTGTATGATTATAAATGCAGTATAGCACAGTAGCCCAGTGTTGCCCAATTGTGCTGTTCCTCCCCAATAAACACAATCAAATTCTGCTTTGAAACACAGTCAGATTAAAGTTTCTGTCCAATGTCAGTATGTTTTAAGCAATTATCTGCATCATGAATTTTCATACATCCCCACTTCTCAATATTAAGAAAAGGCAAATAATTTATCATTCTAAATTCTGATTCTTTCATCTTTTTTTTTTTTTTGCATAGCCTGGGCATACACCGTCACTGTATGCTGCCCGAAGCAAATCAAATTGTCCATTCTAATCTCATTTATTTCATTTAATTATAACCAAAACGACCATTCCCTAACTAGAGGGGACAGTCTCCCTGGAGCAACTTGTTATTAAGAGTCTGGCTCAGGAACCCTATGGGGACATGCTGAATGTAGGATTCAAATCCAAGACCTCTTGGTCCAGAGGTGAGTCTCCTACCCACTAGGCCACCACCAAACTCAGATGTTCAGATTAGACTCAGATGTTCAGAGAAGTCTGGTACTGTTTTGGAGTAGGATGTGCCCTGCCTTTTTATAAGCAAAAAACCCCCCCACATGTGTGGTAATTCTTGTCCAGTCCTTTTCTGCTGTGTTTTTTGTTTTGTTTGCTTTTTTTTTTCCAAGCGTGCCTACATGTGAACAGCTCATACCTTCACAGCAGAAGCCACCTCCTCTGGGAGCTGAACATCCAGGCCCTCTTTGCAGGTGTATAGGCAGTCGATCACCTTCTTATTCTCCAGCTTCCCAGAGCGGATCATGAGGCCGGCCAAATTACCCCGGAAGTACTGAGTCATGCGGGCACTTCCACCTGGACGAACCCATAGAGAGTGAAAGTGAGAGAGGCTGACATACAGATAATAAATGGCCCGCTGCTTTTAGCTCCAGCGGATTAAGCATGCTCTGCATCCATGTGTGCCTATGTGAGTGATGTTCATGCAAGTTAGTATAGCAGCTCTGCTCTGGAATGACTAGGTATGGCTGGGGCTCCAGAGACAGAGAATGAAGGATGTAAATACACAGGCTTACAACCTCATGCAGCCTCAAATGTGGAGTCAAATCACTGGGAGTCATGGAGATGAAGTGATGAATGAAATGTGAAAATGGGTGGATAAAAACTAACCACACTTTCTGATAATGTAAAGCGAATGTCTAAAAAGCAGTCTTTCCTATTAACACGTAACATGCCAATGAGGACTTATTTCATATAGCCACAAACTGCAGTAGTTTTAGGCATGGTGACTGATGATCAGTTATAATTTCTGTTTTTTGTTCATAATATTAGCTATTATATCCATGATGAACATTATTGCTGGTAGGCTTGCCACACACATGTCAATCATCAATTGCCAGTGATTTTTATTTTTTTGGTGACCGCAATTAGTAAAGTTGATGCCAATAATTTGAAACTTTTATATAATTTTAAAAAGATGTTTTAGTAAGGTGTTTTATGAATAGGAAAAAAAAAGAATAAAGAACATACTCATATTTTGTGTCAATATCTTAAGAGACCAGCATTGAGTTATGTCTGTTTTTTTCAGCCCAGGTTTTACAATTTGGCTATTTTGGCTAGGTTGTATTAAATGAAAGAAAAATACAGATCATTCCTTGCAATTATTCATATGGTAAGTGGTCATGAGTTAAAACGACATGAAAACCTTAGCAAGGGAATTCTACTTTTATTAATATAGGGTGGCTGCACGTTTTCATAAAAAAAGGCATCCCTTGTGTAATCAAAATCCTAGCAAATGAGTCTTCTCATACTGAACTGGTATTTTTGTTACAATAAAAAAATCAACATTAGTGTTGCTCATTGCACTTGCCATTATATGTCATCTGATCAGTGGCTAATTGCCCAAGCAGCATATTGGCTGGACCCTAATACTAATATCCCTGCTATCTTCCAATCTTCCAAGTAATTACAATGCCACTGCTGTAAATGATACAGCTGAAGCTTGTGCTCTTGTATCTTTCGGAATGAAGGTGAGCGGAGCAGAGGCACCTGCTCTGGAATCTCCTATGTGATATACCTGCACTGTCACATCAGACTCACACTGTAAGATACAGATAAACAAACCCATGAAACAAATCAGGCAGCGTGGTAGATAACGAAACATGCAGAATGCTCCACATGCATGTTATTGTTCTGACTTTGATGCATCTTCCTATCAAATAAACAGTATGTTTCCTAATCTGCAGGCAAAACTCAAAACAAAAATGGCTGGTCCAGAAAACAATACAATAAAGACATGACACAAACGTAAACAAACAGTACAAAAAGAGCGAGCAGAATGTGTGCTATGACATCTGGTCAGAATCGTCTCATGCTCATGTTATGCAAGTAGAAGCGGGGTGTACATCCAGTCCTCACACAGCTAAAAGACAGCCACGCAAGGATCGCATGTACAGAGTGTTAATTCATGAACAAACTGTCGTTTTGGAGAGATTAGGGAAAGATTTAAGCAACCTGTCAAAGGCTCAGAGACAGTCTCAGTGTCATTGTCATGTCCTGAGAGGTCTGTGGAAGTAAGACAGAAGAGTGGGAAAAGACGAGGCCTTGCTTTAGTTAGGAGAAGGTAAGCTGGATTTTTTACGTTATCATGCATTACACTACACTTTAGTCAAACACTGCTGGCTTTATGACGTCTACAGTCTAAGAATGATGCCTACAAATCACATCTACATGACAAGCATGAAGCATATTACTAAAGAAAGCAAAATTACTAAAATGCTTCATGCTTCCGATTCATTTATATTTCCAACAGAGGGGAATGTTTCACCTCTAAATGAGAGGTTGCATCATTTTAACAGCAGGAAAAAAAAAAAACACACTGGTGCCAAGACTACCTTGCCAGCAGGCGCCAATAGTGAGCTGGGTTTCTATCTTGGAGGCGTGGAGAGGGTAATCCTCCGTGACCAGGAAGGGCTCAAAGGAGGCTCCATCCACAAACAGAGCCACTGCAGGGAACTCGATGTTCAGCACATAGTGATGCCACTCTTTGTCACACACCTGAGGAGAGACAGCCAATATTTTATACTTTTCAATATGTGGGTATTTTATGTCCTTACATTGCTGTTAACATTAAGAGCTATGTTAAAATAAGGTTACACATTATTTAATTACAATATAAACCTATTATAAAATAAATGTAAGTGCAACTGCAACAATTTTCTAATGATGTGTATATTATTTATAATTATGATTATAATAATAGCTGCATTTGAATCATAATCACTGAAAGACAGAAAAGAGAGTAAATATATACAAATAAGTCCTAACTCAACTTGGTATAAAATCTAAATGTTGGTATTCTGAGACCCCAACACAAAAACAGAAAACAATCACTATCATATGCAGATTCAGACAGAATGAATCTGTTTTTGAAATCCTACTTTTAGATCATAATCTCCTGCACAACAATGTGTTCACCTCCAGTCCACTAAGACCTTTTCATTTCCTCTCGTCCACAGTTTCATTTTCCACAACATAATACTGTTTATGTCATAGTTTATAACATTTCAGAGAAATCCAACATCCTACAAAGTCCTGTGGACTGCTAAAGGGGATCCAGGTGATTTAGGGCTTCAAGTTGGATATCTTTTTTTGAAAATAACTCTCTACTGGAAAAAGAACTGTGATATTATGCAAACATCGGCTGCATAGCTTCAAATGTTATTGTACATTTAAAGCTCCAAATAAAACATTTAAATGCTGGAAAATATATAAAATAGTTTTGACATACAGTTTGTGTGACCAAATTTTTGAGCCTTTTTTAATTTCGCTCATACATGCAGGTTAAGGGAAGTGGAGGAGGTTAAACTTAGCCCTCTATATTTGGCTGTGAGTAGGTTTACATACTCCACAAAGTGCCCCATTCATTACTGCCACTCACAACTTTGTGTCAATATGCACACCCAAACAGGCCATAGGAATGCAGTGGAGACCACCTTGCAAATGTTCCCATTCTAAAAAGGCCCTTGTTGACTCACTTGGTCGAGTTTCCAGTGAAACTCTGCTGGTTTGTAGTTCTCTGACTCAGTTGGGTCCTGACGCAGGAGCAGCACCAGGCGACAGTTGTGAACATACAGTGAGTAATGGTGCCTGTTCATTTCTGCAAAAGAAGATGCCAGAACAGGAAATGTTTGTAACCCTTTATTATTCATTTAATAACATTAAAAAGCTAATTAATGAATAATAATACATTTTAATAACTGTTTCTTCATAAAGCATGTTATCTTAAAGAATTTAAGGAAAACATTGGAATACTGAATACT
The DNA here is from genome assembly GCA_037832545.1 of Rhabdalestes septentrionalis. Classification (NCBI taxonomy): domain Eukaryota; kingdom Metazoa; phylum Chordata; class Actinopteri; order Characiformes; family Alestidae; genus Rhabdalestes; species Rhabdalestes septentrionalis. The sequence goes on along the minus strand of JBBMFX010000128.1, from coordinate 22,992,266 downwards.
TTCAATACTGAAATTAACATTATAAAACGTAAATAATAAGAAGGTTAATAAACACACACTCATTAATGTCTGTCTTACTTCCAGCAATCTGACTAATTAAAGAAATATGAACAAACTGTGACTGGTTGCAAAGTGCCTAAAAATACAAGGTGCCCAGATAAAGAATTCAGCATTCAGCACCACCGGCTGATCATCTGGAACCATCTACATCCTTTTCTTCACTGGTTCAGGACTTAAGTTAGATGGCTTTGTTACTCTTGAACAAGCGTAATTTACTGTATGGCTTGACAAAACTGAAACTGGTCAGGTTTAGGGTCTGGACTGAAAATGAGAGTCTTTGAAGGTCTCTCATGGATGACTGGAGAACTGTTCCTCAAGACTTCATTTAAAATTCAAAAACGACCCACAGGGCCGTCATTTGTAGTGAGGAATTAGTATACAGTTGTCTCCTCAGTTTCAGCCTCGTGCCTGCATTGCATGAGGGCATCCAGCACTGGGTCCAGTCCACGTGTTTAATCAACTAATATAAACAAGGACTAGGACAAACGGCAGGAGTGCGATGGGCACGCTGCAATCCCGCTTTCTCTCAGACCAAAGCCTCTAGTACACAGGGATGTCCACATGGTGTAATCCCTCTTACATAAACCCCAAACCAGCTGATGACACTATCCAGCTTTTCTCTGACATGAGAAAGGGCTTTAATGACTACCCAACAAAGAGATATCAATACCCACAACACCATGTTCTAAAATCAAACATAAGTGATAGACCAGACAACTTGATTCTAAACATAGGTCATATTATTCTCATAAAACTCATCACAGATTATTAATCCAAAATTCTGGTAAACTAATATATTACATTTAAGCCTTGGCACTATACACGGCAGGTTTATAAATCAGTTTCAATCTAATATATAATATTAGATACAATAAATATCTACTATGAAAAATATACGAGAGCATATGGGCCCACTTCTATTTTATGCTACTGAAAAGTGTGTACCTGGACTGCTGGATTATATTTGTGTCCATCATGGGGTGTCTGCTTAACTTGATGGTGTTACCTGTCTTATCAGAGTTGCAGAGGATGGTTTCTTTCTCCCTGCCACCAGGTCCATGCCTCATCCACACAGAGATGGTGAAAGGCTCCTTCAGGCTGGTGCTCACCACACCCTCGGGAACCTTAATGGCCTGAGTGCCATTAAACTCAAAGACCTGGTCGCTGTCATGGCCATTGTCAGTGGGCAGGCCCACAGTCCAGTTAATGGCACTGCTGGGAGCTGGTAACAGTTCCACTGTGCCCGTGCTGGCACCTGAACAAACACAAATACAAAAACAGCATTTATAAACATTAACAGTGAGGTCATTGAGATAGCAGTGCAGAATCAATGAAATACATTCATATGCAAAAGTCTGGGTGCTGCTGGTCACTTTTCACACTATGCTGGCTTTCTAAGCAAAATACTTTTTCCAATTTTTTGCACATTGTAATGTAAAATTACTTCCTGTGTTTAACATAAAAAGAAAAAATCTACACTGTACAAAGAGAGTATTACTAAGTAAGAAAACAATTGCATGGCATTTATTAAAAGATTCCAAATTACATCACACAATTTTATAAAGTAATGTTACCTTTAGAAACAGATAAAACAGTAGTAGCAGTTTTGCTGAAGCGTGCATTTTGTCTGTTCTTTTGTCTAACTATATAGAACAGCATGTTATACTGAATCTGAAACAACATGAGCAAGTTTATTTTCAACTCAACACAACATTAAACCAGTGTGAGATGCCTAAATTTTCATAACAGTGGTCATAGGATTCCAGTTTTGTTAGCATCTCAGCTCTAGTATAAAATTAAAGAAACAAACTTAAAACAAGTACTGGCTGACTGACTCTATTTGAAGTAAAGGGAAACTAAACTTCATGAAGGACATAATAATTTTTTTTTTAAATGCAAGCTTTATCAGCCCTTCCACTGTTTACCAGCAGCAACGTCAACACACAGGTTAATCCCAAGACGGAGACATTAATCTTCTCTCAGTAAAAACTATATAAAAAGCATATCCAGACTTATAGTCTAGACTGCCACACCACTGTCACGTTTGCTGTGACTCACCACACAGCCGGTGCAAAGACTTCTCGGAGTATGTGTCTCTGTCACACCCTTTGCCAATGTGGTTGGTTTCCAGCTCAATGCTGGTCTGGATCGAGGTGATGGGTTCCTCGCAGGTCTCCAGACGAATGCTGGGGAACAGGGCAAGGCTTCCTGTGCCAGGCTCGTACTCAATTCTTTTATTGAAGCCTGTCAGATTCAGACACACAAGATATGATTTTATGTGGAAACTGGTCCCCAGTCACAAGAAAGGCAAAACAATCCTTCCAGTAAAAGCCTTAAGAAGTGGATTAACATTATCATCAACAGCCCAAATCAAGCTGCAGGTGCCAGTTGTTATTATTAACCAATCAATTTTTATGCTACATTGAACAAAGAAAGAGACTGAGGCCAGTGAATGAAATAGGTTAAGAAAGTGAGGAAATTAAGGCCAGGCTCAAGCCAACTTAACAATGCTTTGTTGATTCCGAGTGCAAAAGATAAAGGGGTCTTTGATACCTTGCCAACTTGGCTTGCACGTGGGCTTGATGTTGACTTTGACGAGGACGTCCTCTGAGGCACGGTTCTTCCCACAGTCATAAGCTGTCACTGTCAGCTTGTACATCCGCTCCTTGCTGTAGTTCAGCTTCTCCGTGTTCTTGATGTTGCCTGATTGGGGGGGGGTTGACAACAATAAAGCATCTTTATGCATGCAGCACATTTCGTAAGTGGTAAATAGGCCAAGAGCATATTTAAAGAAACATTGGCAAAATCTTTGAAAAAGGAGCTAGAAGCATCAAACTTTTGAGTCATGGCCTAAAATACTCCGGAGAAATACTGGAAAAAATGTTAAAGGCTTCCTGTCGAAGATGAAGCCTATCTCAACTTTTGAATAATTCAGTAAAAAGAATATTACAATAGTTGAGGATGAAAGATGAAAGTGTTAGTCAATGTCTGTGCATGTCACGGAGTTAAGTTTTGTCTACCGGCGGCCAATTTATAAAATAAAAGTGACTCTAAGCATACATTCCATCACTTTTCCACATGATCAAAAGAATACGAAAGACACCGCTGTTTTACTTCGTTAAAAGTATCCCAGGTTAAAGAGACTGGTGCCCCAATCACGCTTCAAAAGAATCTGAATCAGATTTATACAGTTGTTTGTACAAATCAACAAGCCTGCCACCTTCAGGTTGAGGTCAGTGTGGCTGTGTGAAAGAATGAGCAGTATTTTTGGCAGGAGATTAGTTCCATCACTGCGTCTTACCATCCTTATCGATAGTGAAGGGAACATCGGGTGTGACGATTTCATAGCTGCAGATCTGACTGAACTGGAAAGAGCAGTCGGCATCCACCGCCTCTACCTTCACGATGCTGTCATATTTTTTGCCCTCGATGACTGTAGCCTTATAGGACTTCTCTTTGAACACTGGAGAGTACTCATTCACGTCATTCACTTGGATATGGACGGTAGCCCTAGGTGAAAATCAAACAGTCATTATAAATCAAAGAGCAGTCCGGCCAACTGAGGATTCTGCTTTTATTAAAGGGAAGGTAATTGATTGTTATTGAACTACGCATGAGCACTGAGGCACAGCAGGATTATCAGTACTATTCAATGCTCCCCTAACCATTTCCTAATCACTTGCACAGTAGTGCTTGTCGGTAACTATTCTCATGAGTTGGAGAAAAACAACTAAAACATAGTAAAATACAAATTTGGGACTGATAACCTTTGCATTACTCATAAAAGAAAACATTTTATTATTTTATAATGACACACCACAAAACAACAATAAACAGTAGAACAAAAATAAACCCAGACCTCTTAGGATCAGTTTCCCAGTTAAGGACTAAGCCTAGCCCTGGATTGCACAGTATTCTGAATGGAGATTTTCCATTGAAAGAGAAACAAATGTAGTCCAGGACTAGTCTTAATTCTTGTCTGAGAAGCTGCCCTTTAAAGGTTTAAAGAACTGATGCTTCAATATAGCTAATATAGTACACACTTGTGAGATTTCTTCATGTTGGTTCCATCAGGACCCTCTCCACAGTCGTAGGCCTGGATGGTGAATGTGTGCTCCTTCTGAAGCTCGCAGTCCAGTTTGTCTTTGGCACGGATTACCCCCTCGCCCGTTGACTTGTCCAACATCACCGCCTCGAACGGCACATTCTGCCCATGAATCCGGAAGCCGCAAATCTCCCCTGAACACGGTGAGAAACGGCAAAACACAGGGGTTCAGTTTAGGACTGTCACCAGGACAAACAGCAACTGCTGTTCATGGTACAAAAGAAACCCACAACAAAAACAAACAGCACATCACACTTAAATAAAAACAGCCAAAGTTGTTTTTGGCAGCCAAAGGGGTTGGTACATTGGGGTCTGTGGAGGAAGCCAGAAGCACTGTAGAATGGGTGAGTATTTAAGAGGGGAGGGGAGGGTTGGGGGGAGTTAAAGGGAAAAGGCTGAGTGTCTCGTCCAAGCCACTTGATCACATTGCATCCAGTCATGCAGTAAGAAACCCAGAATGTGGACAGGCATTTCACAGGAATACTTGTCATCGAAGAAAAAAAAGGACAGAAAGGAAATTAAACAAAAACAGTGAATGGATAGCCAATATCTTCCACTTTATCTGAAGATCACATTTCGTACGTATTACAGTGGCCTGCTTGTTGGTTTTAGTGAGAACAAAAAACAGAAAAAAGCAAAGTCAAACTGATACATTAATAGAGAACGCAAAAATGAAGAGTTATGATAGAGGTCCTGCACCATTTCAGGAATAGCACTTCAAAGCCCTAAAGCAAATTAAAAGACAACACAAATAATCAAACAAACAAAAACGGATTACAACAAATTCCCTTTCTAGGTTTTGGCATGGCGGAAGTCTTCCTGTGCAATGTTGTCTCTCTCACAGCCTTAAGAAACTAAAGAGTGAAACAAAAATCAAAAAAATGAACAGAAGTGGTGAAACTAAACCACTGGATGAGAGCTGGGGTTAGAAATATCGACTTGCTTGACATCCACATCGAACAGCAGCAGCTGCCATGCTGCAATTGAGATTACAGGTACGAAGAAGGAACCAAAGGCCTCCACAATGGGTAAGTGCATCCCATAATATTTGACCAGAGAGAGCTTGCAACGTTTAACAATCTCAGCAGCTTGACTTTGGTCCAGCGTTAAACAGAAAATCAATTTCTTGTATAATCAAACCTTGGTGACGATTCTGTGTGTTAATACTGAACTCTGATTTTGTGTCATTCTCTAGACAGCATATTGCCAATATTAGGAACTCCAGGTCTAAAATGGTTTAACCCACTATAAAAATGAATGGCATTTTTAAAAGAGCATATCTGTTCCAACACCCAACAATTATATACATCTGCTACTGGCAGAGCAATTTAGCTACCAAATGTGACAAAGCTTACAAGTTTGTGTGGAGAATTTTGGTGAGGTTATGATGCCACTTGTGCAGTAGTGTTTGTTGGCTTGCATGTAGTAACATTCACATTTTGGCTTGTAACTAAAAAAAATCCAGCAATGTTGAGAGGAAAATTGTCTGTATAGCAAATCATATCAGTTTTGAACTTTGTATGCCATTTTTATAAATGCCATTCTTTTTTTCTCATAGAGAAAACCAGCTTACACCCTAATATGGGCATGATGCCAACTACAGAATATGGACTTCAGAGGTCTGCTACACTTCATGAATGCATTGAGCTGAATAGAAAAACTAATGTGCATATGCATATTGTGTGTTAAAAGTATATTATCTTATCATGTACTTTAGTTTCTAGAAACAGATACATTTCATCCAGTGCATGTGCCCATTAGTATAATATGTATCTTATAACTGAGGTACTGTTAGGATCTGCAAACTGCAATGGATGTCTCATGCACAGATATTTCTAGACTAATTTAACCCCACTACAAACATTTCATCCAGGTAAAATAACATTTTTTTGCCAAATAATTTGTGGGTGTGGGGAAAAAAAAGTAAACCAAACCATAAAGAGAAGTGGGAGATTATAGCATGACAGGAGTTTCTGTGTGAAGTGCCAATGCATTTTGCGTTAGTGGGTTAATTGAACAATTTACAAGGCATTGAAAAGAGCCCGGCATCACCTTCTTTGGTGAAGGTCACCTCAAAACTGTCTACAAGAAGGGAGAGAAGATAAACCTGGGTCAGTCAGAGAAAGGAGGAGATTCATCACAAAGAGAGAAAGGCAAAGCGACAGAAAAGATAACTTCACATTCATATATTCATGTAGGGCTAGTAATAATTTAGTTGGCATACAGAAGGTTGAAATTGAACACAGATCTGCTCAGAGGAAATCTTAAGTATTTGCAAGATGCACAGTGCAGACTCAGATGTTATTTTGAGCTCTGATATGTATGTATACAGCGAATATCCAGTTTACATTGTATACATTATTAGAAGAGTATGTTTCAGATGCACATTCACAGAGCCAAGTTGGCAGCAGTATAGAAAGAAGATTTTAGTACCAGGCAACCTTCTAATTAAACCGCATCATCCTCAATACACAACTCTTACTGAATTAATATAAGCAACCTCTTGTACTTGTAGAGTAACTTACCAACAAAAGTTCCAAACAACACTCAAAACAGCATACAAGACAATACACATTTCCTGATACTGTCATACCATGTATAGTGTTTCCCCCATCATTAAATAATCATTCTGAGATTGAATTACTGTTTTTTGGTTTTACTGTTTGACCACAGTTTCCATTAAAGACCACAAACAAAACCGTTAGAAGACAAGAGCATATTAGTGCTAATTGTTCCATTACTTCAGGTATCAAAGGTAATCCAGAATGCATTAAACATTGTCTTCAAAAACAATGCTATTATGTTCAACTATGAGCATAATCATGATAATGGGGTCAACAAACTTAACATTACTGAACAAGACACACTATGGTGGTGAGGATTTCTTTGGGTTGTGCTTTACTGCATTATCAGGTCCAGTCTGGCCCCCATCCTTGGCCCCTGACTGGTGGAGCTGTCTACCCTGTTTTCTCCTCAACAATTAGAGATGGATTTTCTATTAGAAGCTGCTGTTCAGAGCAAGTCATGCAGGAGCAGCTTTGTGCCTCTTCAGTGCACTCGCCAGCTCTAATGACTGGCTCTGCACGCTCTTCTAAACTACAAAGGAGCCCTACAACCCAAACTCCGGTTCCAAAATAAGCACAAGGAGTCCTGCTCGCTGGTCATCAGTGAGCCATACTGATAACAGCACCTCATGGGGTCGTAATATAGCTGAGATCAAGGCTATACCAAACATTCAACATTTCCACAGTACCAAGCAAAATACTGAACAATTCTATGACATTCAATACCAAATTTTTATATCAATGTGGTCTTAAAGTTGTTGAGTTGGTTGGTTTAATTACATTTCGCATGCATGTAATTCTTTTTTTTTTAAATATTTGTTGCCTATTCATTTCCTGTTAGCGGTGCAGTACTGCTTGTTAAAGACCAGGTGACATGGGAACTTTTAATTCAAATCCGTGAAGAGCTGGACAGATTACGTGGCAGAAATATTTCAGCATGACAAACGTTCAGCTGGGATAATTTGAAGGATTTACAGTAATTGATTAATGCAGCAGACACCACGCACTCTAGGCTTTTTCTTTACTGTCAGACGAGACATATGGAGCTGCTTCGGCGACAAATCCCGCCATGTTTCCATTACTGCTTGTTATTCATCAAAGGGGGATCTTTTTAACTTTGTTGTATTCGATAGTAACTAGGGATGAAATGATCATGAATTTATGCAGCTCGTTCTGATTCCAGCTCCAATTGTGCATCACTAATAGCAACCCTGTGAATGAAGTCCGAACATGATCAGAAGTCAAAACCTCACTCCCAGCAAAAACAACTAAATCAGTCAAACACTACGGAATACTAGACTTTAAATGCAAAAAATAATTTACCTATAACAGTGGTCATCTAAGTAATTCTTCAGTTTCCAACATAAGATCTTTTTGGCAAAGTAAGGATCTTAAAAATACTTACATTTCTGCCATGGGAAATTAAAGAACTGCAGCATATAAAAACCACAGTTTCTCTACTATATGGGTTTATAATTAGACTTATGGTTTTATAAAAATCTACTGAGAAAATCAAAAGCCATTTTGGTCTAAAATTACCATGTTCGCTCCCGCTCCGGACATTAATGTTAGCAATTTGAAATATCTCTGGCGTGGTATTAAAAAGGAATACTGGTGAAAATGTTTCGAGTCAGAGCTCCCTGAGAGAAGGTTTAGCAGCACATTATGTGGTCTGACTGATGATTGTGAATATAATGTGTGCTGTAATGAACAATCAAACATAACTAGAACGGGCTGCGTTACTGGAGCCCAGCAGTAAAAGAAGCGGAGCGCGTACCTGAAAACACACTGACAGCCTTGCTGCATTAGTCAGCGTGGCAGAAAGTCCTGGGCTAACCAAGCCTGGCAACCAGTCACCCACACAGCCTCGTGATGCCTCCTAACGCAATCTGAGAACGAGTGCTGCTGAAGTCAGTGAGCCAAGCTTCTTTACTCCCACGGCAGGCTTACCACAGGCATATCCATCCATTGGCCTGTTTCTTTTATACTGGTGAATGTGTCAGTGGATTAAAAGTCTACCTACAGCATAATAAGACGGTCTACCAGGACATTTATGATATATAATGAAAACTAAAGTGGTATCTAATTAATAGGGATGTGTATCAGTTTGATTTTATTGATGCCGCCAGTGACACTGATACTGCTCCCATCGAAGCCCTTTTTGATACCACTCTCCATAATTAGAATAATCAGAAAAAATTGAGACATAAGAAATGCATAGGAAAAAAAAAAAAACGATTAGTTTCCCGTATATGTAAGAAGAGAGGAAGTCATTACAAATGTATAACTCATGTGCAGTGGTGATGTACTGAGCCTCAATCCTGTCCCTCCCACGAAACCAATCTAGCATCAACCACTTAAAGTGAAATGGCCCCTTATTGTCACACGTGAACAGTGTGAAATTCTTTCCCTGCATTTAACCCATTCACCAACTGAAGCAGGTGGCTGCCACCAACGAGGGGTGCAGAAGGAGTAGTGCGTGGGGACTAGAGGTCGACCGATATATCGGCCCGATATTTGGCATTTTTTTATATATCGGCATCGGCCGATATCCAAGTGCACTACGCCGATTTACAGACAGGCACCTCTGCGGGCAGCCAAGTATTATTGTTGCTGTGGAACACGTGGCCCATGCTGCTTGTGCTGGACCCCAGCCTCTGTTCCCAGTGAGA
>JBBMFX010000128.1:22965794-22976023 GCA_037832545.1 Rhabdalestes septentrionalis | reverse complement strand
CCGACCCAGCTAACCACATCCTGCTGTTGTGAACTCTGCAAGGGCGGCTGACCTCAAGCTGCCCCAGAGGTCGTAGCAAATGATGCTACTTAAAGTCGCTTTGGGGAACAATGGCAGACAAACACTGGCAAAGGGGTGGGCTGTGGGCTGGGTGGGTAAATGAGATTACTGAAGGAATTCTGATGTGGTCTATAAAGTTTGAGAGCAGTGCTGTTCCAGCTCGTGCCAGCAGTGTGGCAGGGCACCCGGCCAGCCAGCCGCGCACACTACCATCACATGTGGAAATCATTTTCCGTCATATGCTGGACCATTACCATTAATTGTGCAGATCTGAAGCCACATCAGCCAGCAGGGCACACTCTGATGGTTGATAAAGGAACCACAACAGAAGACACGATAAAATATACAGCTGGCATTATTCTCTGCTCATTAGACAAGCCCACCACAACACAAACTCGAAAAGTGTCTGCCAGTGATAAAATATGAGCTAGCAAGGCTGTGTAAGTAATGAAACATTACCAAAATAAGAAACAAAAAAGCTGACAACGACTCTTTAAGCTTCAGAAAAAAAATATCAAAAGCAAGTTTTTATTATTTTCTCAGTTTTTTTATGACTACTCACACATCCAAAGCTGATCTAGAGGCTAGAGGCTGAACTAATAATCAGTAGCTGGTTGACCCAGCATTGGTTCAGAAGAACATTCATGTGTTGGAAACACACACCAATTTCATACACTGAAGCGCAAACTATAGACATGTGGAGCCGTTCATCTTGTATTTATTAGGCCTGAAAAGGTCTCACGCTGCTGCAGATGTAGTAAATATTGCAGTGCCTCTCAGCTTGCTAATATAGGTCGCTCTTATATAAGCAGACAATCTTATGCAGTGTAACTCTACAAATGTCAGTCTGGATACTTTGTTCTCAAGCAAAATGGGAATGTGTTGTCAATTTATGTTTATTTTTCACAGACTGTGTCAGTTCAGCACTTGCAATGAGTCCCCATAAGCCCACTCTGACTCACTGACAGTGACAGTTCCAGAACAAAATGGGTTTACAGTGTTTCCGTTCATAACCAAAATGAACTTGGATCCATCTTAAATGGAAAAAAAAGCTTGCAGTGCTTTTCTTCAGACTGCTTTACTTCTGATAAATGGGAATGGTAAGATTTCCCCAGATTGCCTTAATGTGAGTTAAATCTACAACATCGCACCACTTACTTCTCATCAAATCTTTATGGAAGTCTGCAGACTGAAATTAGCAGCTAATGATGGAGACAAGAATGGAGACACGCATGGCTTGAAGCAATCTGTGGCTGTGCAGTGGAAAGAGAGCAAATTTAGTGACTCAACCCAGAGGGCTCCCAGATAACCAGGGCAAGGGAGCGAGCTGAAGAGTGTGTGTGTGTGTGTGTGTGTGTTTGATAGCAGGGGTAAATAAGCTCTGTCTGCCGCAGGGAAGTGAAGGTATCCGGAACAAGCTTGCACATCAGCCAACAGCTAACTGCCAACCTCAGCATTCCAGGCTGCTTACTGATGCTAGCAGAGAGAGAAAGGTACCGTCGCTGCTGTTTCACATTTTCTCCTGCACAGACACACTCAGACCCAGCTTCCAGTGTTCGCACATGCCAGAATGAGAAGTAGGCCGATAGGTCAACATTCAATTTATTAATAATCAAATAATCATGCAATTGCTTTAATGATAAATCTCATTTTTTCGAGGTCAAACCATACAAATGGACATCATACATGTGCACAACAGATTTAAAACACTTTGCTGCAAAAAGGAAACCTTTAAATATGTGAGCTATGGGATGTATTTGTAGTGGTCATGTTGAAAGAATACAACTGCTAACATGTCACACAAAAAGCCTGGTTTGTCTGTTCCAGAACTGAGACATGGCAGTATTGACCTGAGGACATTCTGTCTGCTGTCTGATGATGAAATCCGATACTGTTGTTTGAAAATGTTCTAAAACAGTCATCACTTTTTATACAGGCACGATTTCTGCCTGCCATAGCGGCACACGGCCCCTAGCCCCCCACACCCAAAGCAATTCATGTATTTGTCACCAGATACAGTCTTTTAATCCAGAAGGAAAATTTAAACATGCTTTGTTAAACATTTTGTTCTTGTGGCTTCCAGAACCATTACGTCAAGGCAAATAATGTCACACACATTGATGGGGAGCACAAGAGGTCACTACACAAGGCATGTAAAACTGGTCCCCAACTCATAAACCCAGTGACACCTAATCCTATAACAAGACACTCCTGTTCCATTCACAGACAAGGTCATGGACTAGCAAGATTTTAAGTGGTAACAGTGGTGTATCACATATCCTGTATGAGAAGACCTTAGGGCTAAAAGCTAGAATCTAATAGTGATGTACAAACACAACACAGTACTAAATCACTATATCTATATAGTCTTCATCAAGTCTTCAGAGTGGAGAGGAGGTGGGCTTAGTCAAATACACTTACATACCAGAACTTATATCAAGGCTTTACGGTACATCAAATAACTTTTCCATAAAACATACACACAAAAAATCAACATTAAGAATGCATTATTTTCCAAATGATTAATATATCAGTAACTGAGAAAACTCTATAGCTCCTTCCATCAACCTAAACATTAAAATTTAATGTAGCTCTAAGAAAGTTGGCTTTATTATCTGATTAGACAAAACACTTCTTTAAGCACCTCTGAGAGGTAGTGTAGGCCACAAGGCTGACGTTAAAAGTCTAAATATTTCGGAAGGAAAATAAATGATCATTTTGTGGATAATACAGTTTTATCGCTAAACAAGTCATTATCCTGTAATTATAGGAGAGGCGGCTCAGGCAGCGCTATCAGCAGCCATTATAAACGGACATAATTACTGTGGCTTGGGCGCAGGAACCCGAGAGACATCTTAACTGTTGCAGCCAAGCATAGAACAATTCCACATAATCTGCTGTTAAACCTGACCACAGGCAGTGAATACTACGTTAAAAAGAACTATGTATTAAAGTGTTTGGGTACAATGACAATGACATATTTGGGCAGCAGGAAAAGTAGCACCAACTATTAAACTACCAATATAATTATCTTAACCAGCGTTTAACCTGCTGCACCACACTAAAGCAAGTTAAACAAGAATAATCATATTTTAATAGCATAAAATGCAGTTGATCAGTGTTCCTTGTGTATTAAAATATCCATAATATGCTCAGATAATAATACTGAGCCAAAGTATTACCTTTAGTGTGTATACTTTTAATCAGATGCCTTCACACAATCGTTCATTAAATGGGTTGAAGACGTATGTATGGAAAATCAGCCGAGGTCAAATTTGCACTCTATTTACACCACAAGTCCCATATGAAAACCCCTTTGTTGACATTTCTATTTAGCCTTGATGGCCTGCATGACAAATCCTGTATCTGGCAGCTTTAAATGGCTTGGTTAAGGATCGCTAAGGCCTGCTATTTCCGGTCAGTACAGAGCAGAGACTGTGACGTGAAAATAATCACACCCGTAGTGTGACTTACAACAGCCACTGCCAATTAACACCAGCTCCTCCCTGTTCACACCTCTAGTGCAAGGGGGTGTGAGATCTCACAAAGCACACACAGCAATCACAGCTTCAAAAAACAGAAAAAAAAACCTGGTGAACATCTCAGCATACTTGGTAAATTACCTGTATCTGCACCTGGATGGCTGTATAGCCAGACTTCAAAAGGTTTTTAACAAAGAATCCCTCTATTCAAGGTCTCATCTTAAATTTGTTACTGTGGCTTGATGTCTTCACTGGCTTGAAATCCTTCCCGTGAGAATAAGTGAAGGACAATAGGGCAAACTAATCCAGCATGACAATAGCCCAACTTGAGCACAAAGCACTCTGGGAAGCTCAGTGACACCACACCTTCAGCAGCCCCTTCGCTACATCCTATATAGACTTGGGGAAAACACAAGTTAGACAACTCTAGCACTAGCTTTCACTACAGGAACAGAAAACAGCAGATAGGACTGACCTTCTATAACAGAAACTACAAAAAAAACCCTGGTCTCCCTACTTGACTGCATCCCAGAAGGTTACGGTCACCACAGTCAAATACAAAACTAAAACAGAAACATTTACCTTCCATTGGAATTCAGAGTCTGCTTCATAGGGCTGTAATTCGTAGTCTGTATAATAAGGCTGCCACAAACACTCAAGCTCAAACTTTAAAAAATATTTAAGTCATGCATTACAATGCATGCTCTTGATGAACTGGGTTAATAATTACTTCACAATCCAAGTTAAGATTTTCCAAAGTCACTATAACACCATGTTTTGGAGAAAGAAAATACCCACACCAGCAGGATCTCACAAATGCATATCCCTTTAAATTCAATTTAAATCAAAGGTTTATTAATTAGCACATAAAAAAACTCAATTTATCATCAAAAATAAACGCTAGCTTTTTAAATTATGGATTTAATCTAGAGTGACCACCCAACACAATAAAGGACAAGGCTGCCAGACTCACCCATCGATTTTTGTATTTCTACACATGTTCTATGAGTATTTATTTTCAATATTGTACAGATAACAATTAAGTACATTTCAGCAAGTCCATTTGAAAACAAGGTTTTTTTTTTAAGTATCAAAATAAATTTAAGGCTGTTTAATCATGCGTTAGCCTACAGTCCAATGGTCACAGCGGTTTTTCGACAGAAAAATGAATGGCTAATCAGTTTTCCTATTTTTTTTTTTTGAAAGACAAACAAAACCTATCACACCAGCAGGGTGATCAAACGTGAGCTGGGATCCGGACTGTGGGGCATCTAACTGGACAGGCATATCTAAGTGTTTGCATTCGAGTGAAAGTGTATCTAAACTGCTGAAGTGATCAACAATCACAGAGCAGCGACTGTTCAGAAGTTTAATTCCCTGTAAGCAAATCCTGGGGCCCCATGCACAAAAATCTCCCCTTCACATAGTAGGGGATGTTGGCCACAGCCAGCCAGGCAGGGGGTCCCTATGTACTCAAGGAAACGTCTGTTTGTCCACCACAGCAATCACAACACAGACGACAAGGCAAAGTCGTTTTCATGGAGGGTGGGGGTTGGGGGGAGGAGTGGGTGTGTGAATGGGGTTCAAGCTGGGCCTCTCTGAGTGCCACACAAAGAGCCAGTGAGAACGAAGTCTGGCCCCACAGAGGCAGAGCTTCCTACCTGTGGCTGAAGCACACACACGCATCTTTTAGCTCCAGGTAATGGCCTCTCTGGTTACCTGTTCCCATGGAGTCGGCAGGTCTGAGGCAGCCAGACACAAACCAGCAAAGGGCCGCGTTTCCCCAGAACACAAAGAGACATCTCAGTGGAAGCTCTAAGCAAGTACACCGATTTTACAGGAAAGGGAATACGGGAACTTCTATCAGGACACAACAAACAGATCATTAGGACCCCACTACTAATGACTCTGTATTTCCCTTCAAGCTATGAAAAGACATAAACATGAATGTGGACACCTTAACCGTACTCCCATTTCATCTTACTGTCATAGTGGTCTAATTAGCAATTAATGAATCTTTGCGGTTTATTGTTAAAATTATTCTCCACATTACAGTTTAGTCAATCACTATGAAATCAATTACAACTTACTATGGACACTTACACATTTCCTACAACAGCTTCCAACAACTTACTGAGCTGGAAAGATGCAGCATCCTAAAAGAATTGTGTGACATATGCACCTGCAACAACTTTTTATTTTTGAAAAAAAGGATTTCAAATTTCAAATATGATCCTTTCTTCTCAATATTCATAAAATCTGATCTATTCACATCCAAAACAAAGAACGGCAAAAAGACACCCAATAAGAGTAGCAAAGTCCTTGAAAACTTACATCCTTGATGTTTAATACTGAGTTTTGTCTTTAAAAGGTCAAATCTATTGCACGACCAGCTGACCGTGTGAGCCAAGTGCGCAAACTTAATATTCAGCACTGAATGACCTATTCATGACAGATCACTGACTCAATTCAGCACTCGCTGGACCCAATGAAATTAGAACTGGGCTCCACCCAGACGAAGGTCGATTGTCCCTGGGACTTACACACACCAGCTCTGCACAGAACGGATAAGGAAACTGGCTTCAAAAACAGATGATCTGAGCTATGGTAACTAAATTGCTTTCTCCATCTATGGAATTCACAATCTGCCTCAGAATGCGGCTAGCAGAAAGCCTGAGTTAATATTCTAGCAACAGTGGACACATTGTGATATGTTCACTCCGGCACGCGGACGTGAACTGCAGGCCAAGAAACCCTTTGTTCAAGTTCAAATCCTGGGAAAAAAAACAGCAAAAAAAACAGGGCGGCAAATAACATACTATATTTGCAATATGGAGGGACAATATTACACAGTTAAACATTTATAGAGGAGGAAGAGATCCATCAGAATGAAAACAGCACTAGTCAAAGGTCATATAGCCTAAAACAATTACACACTGCATGGTGAAAGATTCTGGATAAAGCAGGACTTCTGTCAACAGAAATGTCCATCTCACACACACACGCACGCACGCACACACGCACGCACACACGCACACACACACACACGATGGTCAATGCATAATTTTTAGGAAAGCGATTTAAAATGATTTCCAGAGTGTTATGATATTCTAATGTATTGTAAGCTATCTTGCCAATGCCAGTCCATGTGCCACTTTTGATTAACATTCTCCAAAGCTGTAAATTAACTTCTGTGAATTTAAACTGGAAACAACCCATTGTTTCCCTTCGAGAAGAACAATGAGTCCAATATCTTTCCCTTGAGGGTAAGCATGGTTAGCTATTTCAGTCCAGCATCTAGGCAGGGTTCATGCTCCCGACATTGTTTATTGAGGCCTAATAAAACATTAAAACCATGATGGATGCAGCAGAAACAGAAAGGTACCATTACGGGTGCCCTCATAACCACGTCACGAGTATTGCTGGCATGCTAGCTAGCCTGTTAATTTCATGTTTTGAGTTTGTCCACCAAGCTGTCTAGAAGTGAAGACGGGTCAACCGAGGCTTCCCACTGAGCCAGCCCTGCTGAGACAAGCAGAGCGTCTGGCTGGGGGCACAATGTATGAGCATGCAGCTGTGTATCCTAAATCCACTCTAATTTGAAATGTTCTGCACTGCTTAAGAAGCATGTGAGAAGCTAAAGAAGACAACCATAGCTGCTACGAGTGAGACGAACTGAGATCATTCAATTACATCATAATGTCTAGTTTTATGGCAAGGGCTGTTTAGTCTTTAGCAGTAAAATACAAGTTAACACGTTTCAGGAGGAAAAGAAAATCTATACAAGCTTCCCATGTAACTACCAACTCAATTTTCGTATCAGCAAAAAAGGAAAAAAGTCAGGTCAAATTTAACGCTACATTTATTTATTTGAGTATTTTTGCCCATTAAAAAACATTCAACTCAAGACACATTCCGCGCAATTACATAAAAACCAACTTGGTTGCAATATAGGGCATGATAATTATTTACTTTGATGTGGACACAATCAAAAACAACTAAAAATGCAATTTAAGGTATCAATGTTTCTACTTTGAACATGGGAGAATTATATAAAAATCACATTACATTATATCCACATCATCAACAAATAAGAAAAAAAGCAAAGCAGACGTGCGCTTATAACTTCAATTGTTTTTCCAATTAGACGAGGATGTCTACATTTTCTGGGGAGACTCTCACAAATGGGGGTGTGTCTGCAGTATAGGTCTTCGTATTTCCCAGTTCACTGTAATGTAATGAGCGGTCCCAGCCACGTAGCTTTCTGTTGCCCTGGAGGTCCATCCATTTGTAGTTAGGGCAACAGAAGATGCTTAGGGATGGGTACCGAGACCCGGTACTTTATCAGCCCCGGTGCCTAATTTTAAAAGGCAGAAGTACCGATGAGCTCTGACGTTACCGGTTCTGCTGTCGGTACAGAGAAATAAGAAAAAACACAACACGAAGGAGCTCGCGCACACACTACACGCGAGAATTCACACGCACAAACACACACAACATGAGAGAACTGGTGCGCGCATACACACACACACACAAAACGAGAGAATTCGTGAGCACACACACACAACAGAAGAGAACACACACACAACACGAGAAAACTCACACACACACACACACACACACACACACACACACACACACAACACGAGAGAGTTCGTGATTATGGAGTGACGATGGCACAAAGAGCCAAACGATCCAAAGTATTGTTACTTAGTTTGCAGCGAGTCCAACTTTTTTAGATTAGGGTTCGGTTTAAGGGTTTAAGTGTTTTTATTCTGTTCTCAGTTTAAGTAAAAAATGAAACAAAAGGAACCGATAAGAATACCGTTAAAGTACCGAACCAATAAGAGGTATCGATATAAGTAGTAATACCGTTAAAACCTTAACCATACCCATCCCTAAAGATGCCTGTGACAGTTTAGCCATATACTTTTGAAATGGACACGCAACGGGATAAGGTCTCAAGTTCGAGGATTTCAGCGGTTGTTGCGCAGCCTTCGTCTTAGCTACTGTCACACCAGCATGATGTCGTTTAAAATGAGCGGCCATGTCCGACATGTTGCCCAGTTTCATACGGCTTCCTTGTGCCACACTGTCCACTAACTGCGGTGGTTTTGTCCACCATTTGTCCACCACCCTTTCCCACCCATATATTTAAGGGGAAACCAAAATGCTCCCATACATGAGATCTACTGATGCTGGAGGTTTCTCGAGCTCTGCTCCTCCACTTGGACCACTATCACTTGACACACTATCACATGCACCATACAGTGGAACTTTCTTTTTCTAATCTTCGGATCCCGTACTTGCCTAAATGAGGAGATAGTTCGGTTCGCATCATGGATCAACAGTGATCTGTTGCACCACTAGTACCAACAGTCAGCATTTTTGACTACATGCTTAACAAAAGTACGTTTTAGAACAGTGAGTCATAGCGCATTTGACGGTACAGATGTCACTTTCATTTAATATCAGTAATAAAGGAACCTATTCGTTATTTCAACAATCATAAACGCACAATTCTTAACAGCAAACATTTTACTTCATATATGTCATATTTCTAATTGTAAAACATACATTCATAAGACCTTCATTTCAGTTATGAACATAAAATCACTTTTCGCTCCCCTCTGGTGGAGAATGTTCAGACTGTTGAAAATGGCTTTATAATAACCTGTGGATTCCTTTTTTCCATCCAAATTTCAATCGTGTAGAATGCACAATTTAATCAATTATTTTATTTTTTGAGTAAGGATTTACATCAAGTAATCATTAGTTAGTGGATGTTTGTCCATAATAATATTTTTGTACAAATGATGTGCAGTTATATCAGATTCTTCACCAGCAGACTAGCACTATTTTTGATCAAATAAAATTGATGTTCACTCAATTTAAAACTATTCATTTAAAAGGAAAATATTTTCCTCAAGGAGGAGCTATTAGAACTAAAATGTTCATGAATGCAAGGAGACCCAAACCAGCAGGACCTTACAAATTAGTCTGTTAAAAAACTGCATGCATATAAAGCAAAATGGATTGTTAAATGTTGCTAGATCCATTGATTACTAGTATAACTGACCTTAATAGCAATTATGAAAGCCACACTGTACAATTTAGTCAGTGTAATAGTAATGTAACAGTAAGCTTTATTCAACACCCATTTGTAGTGATGCTCCGATCAGGATTTTTGCCACTGATACAAAGTACCGATTTTTTGTCTAGGTGATTGGCCGATACTAATGCCGATTCTAATGCTTCAAATTTATATAACTGATATGTAAGGTCCCTGATTACCATTCACTTTTTTCAGATAAAGTCATACTATAAATGTTGCCTTTGTTGTATGTGTGCGAGTGTGTGAGTTTTCTCCTGTTGTGTGTGTGTGTGTGCGCACGTGCGAGATTTCTCTCATGTCTGTGCGTGCGTGAGAGAGTTCTCTCGTGGTGTGTGTGTGTGTGTGCACGTGCGCGCGAGAGTTCTTTCGTGGTGTGGGTCTGCGTGCGCGAGAGAGTTCTCTCGCTGTGTGTGCGTGCGCGAGAATTCTATCGTGTTGTGCGTGTGTGTGCGTGCGCGAAAGAGTTGTCTCATGGTGTGGGTCTGCGTGCGCATGTTGTGTGTGTGTGCGTGCGCGAGAGAGTTGTGTGTGTGTGTGTGTGTGCGGGAGTTTATCCATACTTCTGTCTTTTA
>JBBMFX010000128.1:22944634-22962366 GCA_037832545.1 Rhabdalestes septentrionalis | reverse complement strand
CGGTTCTCCGGAGAGAGCTCCTCTTACCTTTAGCCGCCTCTGCGGTGCAGAGCAGAGCCAGCAGCAGCCCGACCGCACACTCGCACACCCGCATCCCAGCTTCTTCTCTAACGCCTAATGGGCTGACCGGCCGTTGTTCCCTCCCTGTCCGCCCGTAACGATGTTTTTCTTCGCTCGGTGAGGAAAATATCCAGAAGATGATAAGCTCACTCACAGCGCTAGCTCTAAGATGGCTGCCGCCGCCACCGTACTGCGCTCTCTCTCTTTCCCTCGCTCGCTCTCGCTCTCTCTCACTCTCTCTGCTCCAATCTCTCGCACCCTCTCTCTCTCCTCTCTCTGCTCCAATCTCTCTCCTCTCTCTGCTCCAATCTCTCTCTCCCCCCTCCCGCTCTCTCTCTCTCTCTCTCTGTTCCAATATTCCTCTCCCCCTGCTCTGTTCCAATCTCTCTCTTGCACTCCCTGCCCTGCTCCAATGTCTCTCTCTCTGCTATAATCTCTATCTCTCTCTCTCACACAAACACTAATCTCTCTCCCTCTCTGTGTCCAAAGGGAGCTACGCGCCTTGTGACGTCACGGCTGTTGTTATTGTGGGCACAGGCTGATCTCTCACACTGGGAGAGAGAGAGAGGAAAGAGGCAGCCAGGGAGGGACATTGCAGTGCAGGAATAAAGCAGCATGCCTTTATTTTCTAATCCTCTCTGGCCCAGGGCTACATTAGGACAGTATTTTAACAGGTTGTGACTGTGGACATGTTCTGTAACAATCTTCTAGCAAGCGATACAAACCAAGGAAAAAATCATAACCCATTTGACTGGGAGTTTTCAGTCAACACACGACCCTTACTAACTTGACAGAAAGTAAGCACGCCTATATGTTTGGACGAGAAACGGATAACGAAACGCATTTTACTCTTGTTTCAACGACCTTCATGTAAACAAGGCGTTATCCTGGTAAACTACGACAGTAGCGGTGCTGAGCGGCTTAGCGTAACCATGGCAACTGAAGAAGCGGCACGGAAATGAATGGGTTCAGTGCACGAGTGTGAACTGTGAATCAAGCAAACGCTGAACTTGGAAGTGGAATCGGTTCTGAACTTGGAGGTGAAAGAATCGATTCTGCAAATAAACTTTCCATTTCTGATGCCCTCACTAGGGAGTTCTCCACGTTTATTCTATGGCTCTTGAGTCTAAAGAGTCATACACTATATGGACAAAATATTGGGACACTTGACCATTTTACGCAAAGGAAATTTAAAGACATTGCAAACACTTAGATTTTAAGAGGGAGTTGGTCCCTCATTTGCAGCTATAACAGTTACTGTAACAGCTTCCACTCTTTTTGGAAGGCTTTCCACAAGTTTGTGGAGAATTTCTGTGGAAATTGTGCCTTATTCACTCTGTAGAGTATCAGCTACTGATGTTCCAATCTCCGTTTCAGTTCATCTCAAAGGTTTCAGATGGGGTTGAGGTCAGTGCTTTGTGCGGGCCAGTCAAGTTCTTCCACACCAAACTCATCCAGCTCTGTCTTTATGGGGCTTGCTTTTTGCACTGGGGCACAGTCATGCTGGAATAGAAAAGGGCTTTCCCAAAAGTGTGATCACAAAGTTGGAAGCACAGTGTTGTCCAAAACATCTTGGTTTGCCAAAGCATTAAGTTTGCCCTTCACTGGAAGTAAACCCTGAAAAACACGTCCCAATACTGTGTAAGGCTAGTCATTATTTTGTAATGTGTCCCAAAGCAAACACATATGTACTTTACATACTGCATGACTAAATGCATTTTTAATGCATGTGTGCTATTTTTACCCCACTGTTTAGTGTGCTAGTATGCAGTTCGAGACAGCCATAACCTTAAAGACCCTAAAAGAGTAATCTTAACTGCCTTTTGGCCAAACAGCTCAATTTTGACTTCATTTATCTTTACTATTATTATAATTATTGTATAAAATTTATACGTTCCATTTTAGGACTGCCAAAAGGAAAGTCACGTTTTGGTAACAAATTCAGTTGCATGGTAGTAGAAGTATATTTGTGTCACTATTTAAGAATGTAAGGCATGCCAGGCCGCAAAGGAGATTCTAAAATAAGGCTGGCCAGTGAAATATCTCACATGGTTTATCGGATAATTTATGGTTCTCAAAGTCACCTTCACCTTTGCACTGGTTCTGCTGTGGGGACTCATCCATTCTCACCTTGCAGTGCTGCCCTGTCAGCTGGGCTGTTTCAGTGCCAGTGGCAGTTCAGTAACCCATGAATTTGGCACCAGGATTTGATGCTGTAATGATCTCAGTGCTTACATAATGGTTAGCCTGTGATCGGTTCATCTGGGAGAAACAAAGCCCAGATGACAAAGACTGGGTTATTTCCCTGATGGTGCAATGTATATTAATCCACAAATGTCCATAAACACTGAAAGGTAATTTTTTTGGCTCCATGTTCTCTGAGTTTTCAATATGTAGAAACACGTCAAGCGGATCATACATGTGTTTCAAGCGGATCATACAATTTACAATTTATGGTCGAGGTAGCTCAGCGGGTAGTATGAATGAACACAGCACCAGCATTTCACATTCAAGACAGAGGTCAAAGTGTCGTAATCTTGACTGACAGTCATTGTCCTATTCTGATCATGTTGGGGAGTGTTTCCATGGAGTTAACCGAATAGTAAAAGTAAAACAGCAGACTGTGATGTAAAAGTATACTAAATATAAACATGATCATTTTCAGCAAAAATTCCTTAAAATGAATGTGAGGCCATTCTCAGTATTAATCATGCATTGAACAAACAGGGCAAACAATAGAAACCTGGCTCTATGAACTGGGGCTGGTCAGTGGCTCGAACTCAACACAAAGAGCATTTGTTCCCTTCTGCCAAGAGACAAACTGGCTTCGAAAGAGTGGAAGCCCCCTTGAACCCCCCAGATGTCTGTTCCTCTGTGGAGTATTGAGCTCATTGTGGAGGTTCTATGGTGAGAAAGGACAACATTTGCAACAACAGGAATTCACAAAAGGTCTTTCCATAAGATCCAAAACTAAAGGTTCCTGAATAATTCTTGGCTTCTAGTAATGGTTCTTAGGGAAAAGGTACTAGTACAGTATTTTTGCCTTACATAAAAAAAGATTTTTCAAACTGTCTCATATTCAAATATAGTTCATCCATTGAAAATTTCCTTAAGGAACCAAACAAATGTATTTGAAGATGTTGGAATTGAGGCCTAGCTCTTCAGAAAAGGACAGAATGTTCCGAAGGAGTTTTGCTCTACACGTAGACAATCTGTTCTTCTCTCAAGCTACTCTACCACCTCTGTATTCGTGACAGTGAACCTGAAGCCTCCTGCTCCTCCTGTTACGAGGTTCTTCATTGAGACAATGAGATTTAAGGCTTGAGTTTGCCATGTTAGAGTAAAGGCCAAGCTAATGCTGTTCCAGTAATTCCACTGTTCTTCATACAGAGTCTTTTGAACAGGCCCTGAGTCTTGCAGCAACAGACTTCAAAATAGTCAGGTTATTTTAGTGTGTATGGGTGGGGGGTTGTCTCTACAGAGGAAGAGAAGAAGAAGAGAGAGAGTACTATTACTGCAGTGAGGCACACCTTGATATTATAAAGTTCTGAGCAGGATGTCTTCAGGCTTTCTGAGTTGGCCTGCATTAGACACAGCAGGAAAATAAGATTTACTGCACCTTAACACTAACACAGCTGCCTTAGCAAGAATGTAACCTCATATTTAAGACATTTGTTGAGTTGGGATCATTGTCTTTAATGATATAAGACTAATTTTTCTTACTTCACCTGTCACTAAAAGCTGTGGGAGATATTAATGGCTGTACATTTTATTAAGTCAGTTTTTGTTTTTTCTCTTAATAAATGGCATAAACATTGATAGGTTATTTTTTGGGTCCATGTGTGAGTTTGGAATGTGCAGATTTTATCCGAAAATATAGAAAAGATTTAAACAAAACAATAGAAAATCCAGGTTGGCTTGATTGTAAAAGTATGAAAATTACAATCAATAATAAAAAAAAGATTCAATTGCATCACTTTAGGCCAAAACAAGTTCTAAGACACCCCCTTATGCTAATTAACTACATGAATGGGTCAGTCCGATGATTTGGGATCAAGTCAGGCTCTCCTTTTGATAAATTCATATATTGCCATATTTGCTGCATATTGTTTATATATTAAGACCTACATTACATATTTTGGTAAAGTCTATTTTGCTGCATTGCTCTGTAAGGAAAATGTAATGACAACAATCAAGATAACAATAATGATGATGATTTGTAATTACATACTAAACATATAATTATTCTTAGAGACACCATCAATAAATAGCAATGACATTTTATTAACAATCAGTAACTCATAATTTTTATAATGTATTATCTCTTACTAATAGATTATATTAGATACAGATACTATTGGATTTTGCTGGTTGTACCTTTTTTCACTAAGAGTATATGGAAGGTATTGTGAGGACTAGAGTGCCGCTGAACTTCAGTAATGACTTAAAAGTAATGTTTAAAATCAAATCACCTTCTCATTTAGTCTGTGTGTGCATTACCATAATGCGATCACTACCCAGCACCTGCCACTTTTTATGCAAAATCCAAATGCAAAGTTGTTTGAGAAATGGAATAAAAGCACCATTCATGTCACTCTTTCTTTCTTAAGTTTACAAAATACACCTCATTTTGCCTTAGGAGCTTCAACTCACTTTATAATCCCTGTTTATTAAGTCGTCCATTTTTGGTTACGAGGCCAATGGTAAGCCAAAACTAAATGTTGGAGGATTTATTCACGGTGTGATGAAGGTACTGAGCTCACAGACTGTGGAGCCTGAGTCCAACACAATGGCTTTGCCTGCAGACTATTTCATGCATATTCAACAGCAGACCTTCAAAGACTCTTCCTTGTGATTCTCTCAGTGCTGTCTTCACTCGCCATGCAAAGCAGTCCAGCGTATTACTGCTCAAGGTCACTTACGTATTAAACCTGTGCTTCCTCAAACTGAATACTATCCTGCATACAGCCTATACTCCAGCCCTGCTTCTTTTGAAGAAACCACTCTCTCTCTGAAGAAGTAAACAGACAGCATTAGGAGGACAGAGCACTCTCTGATTATTTCATTTCATTGAGGCTTCAGCCTGGTTAATGAGTCGGTTGGGTTTGATAGTCTTTCATCTGGGGAACACAAAAGCAAAGAACATCTCCAGAGCGCTGTAATAATTGGAGCAGCTCTGCTTGAACGATGTTAGACTACCCCATTTAATGTTTATCTTCGGAAGTGTTTGCTGCCGCTGGAGAGGGCTGGCTGTGGAAGGCCGTCAAAGACGCAGACAGATAGACAAGACAAAGCTGTCAGAAAGCTGCCAATCAGACTGCTGCTGTCTTCTGCGCCAGTGCTACTCTGCTGTGGAGAACGTCTTCATCTGTCTCATCTCAAGAGGGTCCTCAGAGAGAGGCTGGATTTACTGAAAGTGTCAGAGCCACATTCCCTGTAGATCCCAGCATGCCTCAAGATCAAGTTAGGTAGAATATTACTATGAGGCACTGAATGCATCTGAAAATGTCAAAAAATGGAAACTGAACAGTATGTGCTATATGACGCCACGTTCCAGATCTTTTGACTGATTATTAAAGGAATAGTTCAGTCAGATATGCAAATGGTCCCATCAGTTTGCATATATGCATCTGAAGTCATACAAATGGCTGGCAATCAACCCTAATTTAACTTTGCAATTGATTTATTTAGTGTTAAAGGTGTTCTCAACCATGAAGATTTGTGATAGACAACTGTACTGATTCAGAAATGTTCCCAATGGTGGTGAAAGGAACCAGATATTTGTATGTTTGATTCCTCTAAATATTACCCCAGAGAAGGACCTTGTAAATACAGTTATAGCTGAGTGGGATTATTCTCAAATTTCTTTAAATTCTCTACAATTTTAAGAGCACTACATATAAACGTCTCTGGTGGTTTTGGACTGCTATTTTTGCTGTGGTGACATTGTGACTCTTGATTTCCATTTAACCTCAGTATAGGACTGTGACCTTTGATCCTGTTTATCAGATTGGAATTAAACATGGTAATGTGTCTTTTCTAAAGTAACTTGTTTTTTTGCAGGCAACAGTGCCTCTGAAACACTGACTAGGGATTTCTGCAGATGGGCTTCATGTGTCTTTGATGTGAGTGGTGTGCTGATGGAGTAGCTCTGACAGCCACATTTTAAATACTTCGATCTCTTGACCTCTATAAAATGGCTCTCCTGACGCTCCAGTTCACGCCTGAGCATTCTTCCGAGCTTCAAAACAGAGCAATCAGGGGCATCACTCACCTGCAAACAACCTCCTCTGAGACCTGTGACCCTCCATTCCCCTCCCCCTCAGGACCCTAAGAGGTTAGAGCACTTTACTGCTTTGTATAGGCAGCACTATTGAATGGGTCGTCTCTATTCTGGAATGAGACCAAAGTGCACTTCATGGGAGACAACACCCCAGCACAGACCTTTACCTTTTTCACCATAATACCCCTATAAGTTGTCATGTTCCTATTTTAAAGCCCCTATTAATAAAAAGTGTGGTATTACATTATGCATGTGTCCTCCTTCTCCTCTCCTCCTCCTTCTCATCATCGTCACTGAGAATATTATACTGACAAATCACTGAACAATTATTGTGACAACAGATATTTAATCTCTGAATCAATGAAGCACTAAAATACAGTTGTAAGGAAATGACTTATTAGTCAGTCGAACTCATAGCTAATGAAGATGAACTAAAGAGATGCAGAACCCAGTGCAGCTGGAGCAGATGTGTCCGTTTTGTCACAGCAATTAACTGAGCTAGGAGAAAAGCAAGGAGAGGAATCTGCTGCCCTAATTACTGTAACTCAGTCATATGGTGAGTGGGTGAAGTTAAAGGGAGTGGGACCTGCTTCCCCCAACGGCTCCTGTGTGAGAGGCATGGGGGGGGTTGTGGGCTGGATAGCACACTCTGTCAAGACTGACGCCCAGTCCAGGCCGGTACATGTTCTCTCATTAAAAGGAGGTCAGTGTGCAGTCAGACTCTGTGCTCTGCATCTGGAAACATCAGGTCAGAAATTGCCAGAAGGATCTACTTTATCTGCCCTGCCTTGATGGATAGATGGGTGACTGGATAGAGGGATGGATGATCATGCAGGCAGACATTATTGATGACAATTTAAAATTTCCTAAAGCATAAAGGATCTAAACAATACCACATTTTACAAGGCAGAAGAAACTTAGTCTAACTATTCTAACGCTACACCCCTATAAGTTCAAATAACTAAGGCAATCAGTCACCATAATATTTGTTAATGCATCAAAATTCATACCAAACACTTTCATTATCTACAAAGTTACACAAATAGCGATGCACATGTAAATTATTATTCCCATCACATAATTCAATCAGTGTAATTAAATATCAAACCTAATCAAATCGTATTGTATCATTAAATCAAAATGACTTAATGACAACATTCTTGCTACTTACATATCTTGCAGCGACATTATCTTCGGTGTTTCCTTGGAAACAAACAGCTAATGATAGCACAGCATATGCGTTAAAATTAAACAGCGTTATAATACCCCTCTAAGCTTTTCAGGGACTGGCCACAACCAGCCATACACATTTGTATTTGCAGTACAAGCTGAACTGGTAAACTTCAATACAAAACATCAGTGAATTTCAGCACTGGTGTTTAAAGTGGTTTAACTGAAATTCTGGACTGACTGAAGATGGACACTGACTGGAGATCATTGAGGTGCCCAGGCACACAGCTGAGACCCAGCACAGGCACTTAGAGACAAATAAGGGCTTCCTACCGACAAATCTGGCTGAGGTGGAAACATGTCACCCTAAAATTAGGCTGGAGTGAGGAAAGTGGTGCATGTTGTTAAGATGAGATCATTTTGCCACCAGAAAAAGAAGGTGGGCACCATATAATGGGCCAACGCATGCGGAGGAGATGAAAAAACGTGACTGTGGGAGTAGGCTGTTGTGATAATGACGTCCTGTTACATGTTTTCTGGCAACTATTTTCAGATAAAGACAAGAGCTACATTGTACACTGTGTTCCCTACACCAGCAAAACACAGCTTGGTATGAGAGTAAAGCTTTGAATTTATGATAATTCAGTCTGTGATTAGTTGAGAAATTATCCAACCCAACAAACAATGTCAGACTTCATCTCAATTTTACTCTCTTTTTTCCAAAATACACTGAATATACACAAAAATACTCAGTTACTGAGATTGACTTCATAGATTGACTGAATATATATCTTGAACTGCGGCTGATCTTTTGGACAATAAAGTGCGCAATTACATTTCAGTGTTCTGTTTTTTTTCCACTTGACAGTTGATGCAATATTTGCACAATGTATTTATGTCCAAAATTACCATTTGAACTTTTTTTTTAACCATTTGAATATTTTTATGTCTAGTCTATATCTATTTATATTGTATTTATTTATATGTATCCTATGTGACATTTTATAGTTTATACAATCTGTATCCACACCATATTGTCTCACTGTATACACCTACACACATGGACAAAATTGTTGGTACCCCTGAAATTTGTCCAGAAAATCTAATATTTCTCACAGACAAGTATTGCATTTACACATGTTTATCCCCTTTTGTGTGTATTGGAAGAAAACAAAAACAAGAAGGAAAAAAGCAAATTTGACATATCACACAAAACTCAAAAAATGGGCTGGACAAAATGTTTGGCACCCTTACGTTACACACCTTAAACCCTGTCAAAAGAAAGAAGTCAGAGGTTAATACACAAATAAGGACAAACAGTTAAAGACGGTAAGGGCCCAAGAGAAAATGATGTATGAGAGATAAATGTGAGGACTTGTTAGTGACCAAGGTATTCTCTATTTCAGACAATACTTAAAGACAGCAAGGGTCTCCAAATATCTGATTGCAAGTGTCACCTGAGTGACTTTGATGATTACTGAACTACGTCTGCTAGACCACCGGGTCAACTTTCTCCAAAACAGAAGGTCTTGTGTGGTGTTCTCAGTAATGCAGTGGTCAGGACTTTCGAAAATGGGCAGCCGGTGAACATGTGACAGGGTCATGATAGCCCAACGCTCACTGAGGATTACTGTAAGGACCGTCTGCTTCCTCCAGGTGTCTGGCCATATACATCCACACATTGCTGATGCACCTTATTATTTTACACACTTACTGCTGTGCACCTCATCATTTTGCTGTCTAGTTCACTACAAGAATAATTGAACTATTTTACTATTTTTAGTTTATTCAACTGAAGTGGGGTTTTTGTACTGAGCAAAGATTAAGGGTCTTGGAGTCCAAGAATTTCATTACTGGTAATGATTTTTTTATTGTTATCTGTATAATAAACTTGAAAATCAAAACATTTCTGGGTTTAAGGTGCCATTTGTGAACAGTCAAAGTTGGAACAGAGACAAAAAATATACAGTGGAAGCCAATACACAAAGGATGTTATGTGCTTAAAACTGTGCTTAAATGAGACCATTTATTATTATCATCATCAGCATTATCATTATTATTATTGTTATTGATATTATTATTTTGATCCAAAACTGATGCTGTCATATTGCCACCTCCAGATTGATGAACCATGATGCTTTGTTTAGTTACACACACTCACAGGCACATAGAAACACACACACACAGAACCCCCAGCTTAGCATCTCTTCATAGCACTCCCAGACACTTCACATGACCTTTTAATTATTGATCCTCTCCTCCTCCAGCAGCAGCAGCAGCAGCAGCTCCTCTTTCTTGCAGCAGCATGATATTAAATTCCTGGCTGCGGTGCACCTGCAGTGTCAGCGCTGTAACTGGGGGGTAATTCATACGAGGCTGTCAGCACGCCACAAGGTGAGGGAATATTTCCCAGCCCCTCACAGACAGAGAAACATTAGCGTACACTGAAGTGGAACAGGACTGGGCTCACACCTCATCATCCATCCCCACCCTCCAAGTACAGCCAAGCACACACAGATTTCTGCACCTCTCCTCATCTCTAAGGCTCCAGCTGCCAGTTTATTAAGCACATGCACCTTGTGACAAATGAGAGGAAAAACCAACATGAAGCATCTTAGTAAGCTTCTGTACCACCATAAGCTGTTAGACTTTCTTTAAAACATGGTTTAGTGTCTCTGGAGGGCACAGGGTCTCACTCGAATGAAGGAACAATATTTTTCAGAAAGATATTCCATAAGTTTGTGCTTTCATGAGGGCACAGCATGAAGCATTGCACCAAATGAGTGTAGGCAAAAGATAAAAACACATAAACACAAACTAAACTCACTGTATCCAATCTTCTGTCTGTTATTTATGTCTATATGCATCAACTTCTATATATGTAGTCTATGTATGTGTCTATTTACACCGATCATGTCATATATACAGAAAATAACACACTGCACTTTGCAGTGCACAGTCTATTCGATACATTTGCACACTTTTGATTATATTTTAATTGTGTGTATACCCATGTGATGTTTTTCTGAATTTATTTTTGCATATGCATATTATTTGTTACTTCATTTAAATCTTTAATTTCCGCTTTAATATTGTATCTATATTGCACAGACATTCCAGAGGTTAATTTCACTACACCTTGTGCTTGTATAACTGTGTATTTGACAAATAAATAATCTTGAATCTTAAATCTAAACTGGTACTGGCCCTTGTTCAGTTTCAGAGCTTCTGGTTTCCAAATAGAGGTTTGCTGGCTTCTGCATTAGTGAAGGCTCTTCGATTCCATGCTGTTTCCACCCCAACAGGAAAGTGAATGTGTCACCCAGGCTGAAGTAACACACGGTACTCTTTAAATAGTCGTTCGGAGATGTCATACTTCCTTCTGCCCACTCACGTATATGCACATATATCACTGGGACCATTCTCGAGATGAGCTGTCAGTGTCACCCTACTGCCCAACATCGAGGTATTTTAGGAGTGTGTTTCAGGATAAGATAATCAGAGCACAGCTGCTGTCTAATTTTAAGCTCAGGCTCTCAGGATATGGACACTGTGAAAAACTATCCAAGAGCCAACATAGCAAAACAAAGCATAACATGAGATCTATCTCAATTTTGTCTGGTAGGATTGCTAGAAAGGCCTTTCTGGGAGAGAGAGAGAACATAAGAGAGTTTATATTGGGGAATATTAAAACAGGCCTTTTTTGGTTGTATCTTTGAATGCATGATATAAAATTGAGTCCAGTCCTCCAGAGCATTGACCGCAGTGCACAATATTTTGGGTAGTGGGGTGTAAATATCCCTCAACACCATGGTCCCTGAAACACATATCACTTTCACACACGAGCGTGTTAGTGTCAGGGTAGGGTTGAAAATGGTGCCTGGCTCTAATTCCCTTACATATTTCAGATGTTTCAATTTTATGTCTGAAATATCATAAAATTACATAGCAGCAAGTGGTTTAATTAAATATGGTAACCTAAATTGCTTGCAGTGGGCTGACACCCCACACAGGGTAAGTCCCTGCCTTGTGCCTGTTGGCCCAGGGATAGGCTATAGGTACCTCCAACCCTAGTAAGGAATAAGTGGTAACAGTAAATGAGTGAACAAACCAATGAACTTTGCCACGGTTAAGCAAAAGAATATAGATTATGAGAATGAATACATATATTTGACTTATTTTACGGTTTTCCTGTAATATGATAAGAGAAAAATAATCAGAGACCCAGTAAATCTAATTAGTTAAATGTGAATGCAAGGACACTATTCCCATTATGAAGTATAAAGGTGGGAGCATCATAATATGGGGCGTCTTCTCTGCAATCAATACTGGGGAATCACACATCATCCAGGAGATGGAGGAGGAACATTTATCCTCTTCAGCCAAGAAAGTGGTGAGGATGGACATTCCAGCAACCTCAAACACACAGTCAAAACAGTTCAGGACTGATTTCTAAAGTGGGTGAATGCATCTGCATGACTCGAATTCGAGTGAACATTTACAGAAGATATTGGAATTCCGAATCCATCAGAGTGACCTTTGTAACCTGGGAGAATTGAGGACAATTTGCAGAGTGGAATGGATCAAAATTAAACAACTACACTTCTTACAATTGATGTCTCGTGACTGCCAAAAATGGTTTAGTGGTGGTACAATGTAGTTGTGTTGTTCCTTTGTGGTGTCTGATTTCAATTTTGCTTTTTAAACATTTTTAAACCAGTGTTGTTTATTCTCATGAATACATAGGACTTTTTTATGTGTGTCAAAAGAGATGTGTGAATTTGAATTATATAAATATAATTTTTTTCAGTGTGCATTTTGACACGTATGACCTTTCTGTCGTATGTGAACTCACCACAGCCCACAGTGTGAACAGTACAAAATACTTCTTCTCAGTATTTAACCCATTCACCAAGTGAAGCAGCGGTCAGCCAGGAACACAGCATCCCAAGAGCAGTGTGTGGGGACGGCCCCTTGTTCTAGGTACCTCAGATGTGATTAACAGTCTTGGGAATCAAGCCCATGACTTTCTGACCGCAGGGCGAATAGAGATGCTGAATACACACAAACAGCAGATATGTGGAAAGTATTATGAAATAAAAGGAGAAACCTTTTTGCTATATGCTGGTAAGCAGACTGTTCTGAGGAGGCTCTACAAGCTCAGAATATTATTAGAAGCCCAGAGCAATTGTTTGCTTAACTGAAATATCCTTGTATTCACATTCTTTCAGACTGGACCATTGAACCAAGCTGACTCATAATACCTGGCTTGAAAACACACCCCACTGATAAGTGATAAGCCAGGAGACCATATCATCTATGCTCAACAGATGAGATAAGGACGGCTGGAATTCAAAGCCCTTGTGCTCTCGAGGCCCTTTCCTGTCTTCAAAAACCGGCAATGACGCTGAAGTATTATGAGGGGGCTTTTGGTGGGAGAAGCTGTCAGATTTCATTCAGTCGCTCTCTGGCTCTGCACAGCAGGAGATCATCAGACGGGAGTCAAAAGAACAGCAGGTTTCTGCACGCCGGCTGCCAGCGGTGTGACGGATGTTCTGCCAAGCCACGCTGAGTCTGCTGAGTCACTCAGCGCCTGCCCCGCTCTCACAGAGGCCGCATTACTGCAGGCCCTGCTCTCATCAGCAGCTTAGAGCTGACCTCGGGTCAGTGCAGTGATGTCTGCTCATTCATGATGGTGCAAATTTGGGTTTAAAGGAAGAAGTTAAGTCACGCAGAGTGTTTTAAATAAACCGATACACTGTGAAATTGGATCAATTAGGGAGTATAAACGACAAGCTACAATGTATTATTCCAGGGGTGCACAGCACAGCATCCAGCACAGTTTGGTGATTTTCTGCTTCATTGCCAGGGCATTTGTGCACGGGAATCACTGAACTGTGCTGGACGCCAGCCCTCCGAGAGCAAAGTTGGGCACACCAGTATAATATTGCAACATTATGAGGTCATGGTTGCATTTCAATAAAGCAAATTAATATGTCTGGATTTAATGAAATAGTCATTCAGGTTATTCAACATGTGTATATCATTAATCTCAGATCTTTTGTTTGTCTGTGTATTGTTTGTGCATCAGATATGTGCAAACTTGACTAGATAGAGAGGAGCTGTCTCAGAGACAGTAAACACCATATGCTTAAATCAACATCTGCCATTATGTGCTCTTTCAAATGGTCCACAAATCCCAAATAAATATTTGCTGGGGAAGCAATATGTTTCAAAAACAGATTGGGGGCTGCAAAACAACTATGGATTCATAAACATGCTCATTAGATCTGGAGTTTCCCCATTACCAAAAACCATGTACATATGTAGAACCTTTTTGGGAAGAAATCGGATTATTAAAAAAAACACAAATCTGCAAAGACATTCTCCTGTAAGCAACATCATAACAATATACTCAGCGTTCCGGATAGCAGCCGGAACCATGAAGGAGAGGCACACTGCCCAAAAGTATCTAGAATCATTTCATTTTTAAATCAGTGTGGCGTTGAAGCAACGAGAGTGATCCAGGACTAACTGTCGATCATCGATACCTCGCCAATTCTCTCAAGGCAGAAAATAAATCAAATCCTTGCAGCAATCCAACATACAGTGTTAATGCGTCCCAGGTGGGTAAACACTCATTAACACCCTTTATCCCTGAAGTAACATTCGATCAGCAGGTGTTTGTAAACCTTCATGCAGGAATGCAGGAGTTTGTGATGAAAAATAGAGCTTAAACCAAAATAATTTTTGTGAATGTTCTAAAAAAGGGGCAAGAACTTCACTGGTTCATTGGTTTACAAATTCATATTACAATCAAATTGGCAGGACATGACCTCTAGTTCCAATTACTTTCTGTGGATTGCACAGAAAACACATTACACTAGAGCACTTCTTCTTCAAAACCACCTGCATGCTTAGTTCTCAACGAGAGAGTTAGGCTGAAATTCTGAATAAATGGTGGAGTTTCCCACTAAATGTATTCGGAGTGGCTCTGACTTGTGGCCATGAGGAGTTATCAGCACACTGCAGTGAGAGCTCATTGCGTCCTTCCCAAAGACATGGTGCTCCGAGGTGTTTTGCTCCACTATGAATAGCCCTCCAAACTGTCCTTGAGTTGATGTGTTTTTGGCTGAGCAAACATGAGTTTTACTAAGAGTCGCTCGCATTCTCATTCAGTCCTTGTCTGTCCTTTGCTTGCACCCGTGTGCATGTGTTTCTCATTGTATGCTTTCATCTAATGGTCTTCCTTCGGGGACAGATGGCTAATAAATGTGTTTTTGAACGTTTAGGTTTACAGTCACTTTCATTATTCACAGCCGGGGCTGCTGCCTACTGTGCATCTCTTTTTCCACCCTGCTGTATCCCGGGGGAGGAATTTTATCACCCCAGAATTTCCCCGGATCTTCTTTCAGCAAGACGGAGGACACAGCGACAAACCCACAAAGCGCAAAGGCAGAAATTTACTTGGTGCAGCGCTAATGTACTGTTTGATTTTTAAGCCAGTAAAACATGGCGTGATGAAACGCGCTGAAACATTAAAATCACATCTATATGTGCATATCTTCAGACAACAAATGGCAGAAAGTGAGCTCCGACTGTGCAAGGCCGTAAATGATAGTCCGCTTGCACAAATGCTTAACTTTAGAATGGGGTGTATTTATATGAGCTGCCAACATGCGTTTACTCGTGTAGTTGCGCACCATCCAGTTTCGTTATTTCATGACAAAATATTAGGATTATTAAAGCATGAGGCTGCATCTGCGGAATTCACAGGGGCAAGAGCCGGCCTAGTAAGCGCAGACAGCCTGCGGCTGAACGCTAATGCACATAAGGACACTGCTGCATGCTGTGGCTATGGTTACAGGTCAGGCCACAGAAACGCGCTAAATGAAATGTTACCGCAGCAGATTCATGTCAAAACTAATGTAACTAATTACTGGTCATTCTTTTGTCCATTTTTAGGTAACAGTATGTCATATAGTGTCTATAACCATAAGACAGATATGAGGCAGATCGTATCCTTGAGGCTTTTTCATTTCCACATGCTGAAATGTCTGTTTCATGTTTGATTTCCTTACATGCAACATACTCGTTTACTCTATTTACACTGCTGTGTGCATTTATGTAGGTGAAAAGCTTCTTTTGTATTAAATCTACATTTACACTAGTTGCAATGACTGTTTACTGTTTATATTGTTCTGTGTCTCTTGTCTCTCTGTCCACTATCTGCACTTAGGAGAAGTGTTGTTTATTGTGTATAATGTTATATATTGTTATTCATGTAGCGCACTGGGATCATGGAGGAATGTTGTTTTATCTCACAATGCACTTGTTGTACATGGTATGTAGTTGCTAATGACTAAAGTACACCTTGACCTGAAATGTATATTTATATGCACAAAAGTATTGGGACACACCTGTTTTTCTGGGTTTGGGGTAGGACCATTACTTTCAGTGAATGGCTTAATGAATAGATTCTTAATCATACCAAGACATTTAGGAAATGCCATGCTTCTCTGTTTGT
Source organism: Rhabdalestes septentrionalis (assembly GCA_037832545.1). NCBI lineage: Eukaryota > Metazoa > Chordata > Actinopteri > Characiformes > Alestidae > Rhabdalestes > Rhabdalestes septentrionalis. The sequence continues at coordinate 22,946,326 of JBBMFX010000128.1, read as the reverse complement.
GGACACATTTTGGGGAAGAACCTTTTCTATTCCAGCATGACTGTGCTCCAGTGCACAAAGCAAGCTCCATAAAGACATGGCTGGATGTGGTCAGTGTAGAAGAATTTGACTGGTCCACACAGAGCCCTGACCTCAGCCCCATTTAACACCTTTGAGATGACCTGGAACGAAGATTGCGAGCGAGGCCTTCTCATCCAGCATCACTGCCTGACCTCATGAATGGACATGAAATGGTAATGAATGGGCACAAATTCCCACAGAAATCCTCCAAAATTGAATCTGTTACAGCTGCACAGGGGGCAGGGGTGTATCAAACTTTCCAAATGTGGGGGTGTTCTGGAATGGGGAAGCCAAATTATGAATACAATCACAACCATGGAATCACGTTTCAGTAAAAGCAACCCTGAGTGCTCTTTCCCTGAATACGGGGCCAACTCCATATTAAAATCTATGCATGTGAATGCAATATCATTAAAGTCCCTGTTGCTGTAATGCTCTAAAACAAACATATACATTGTGAAAACTTCAGACACAAGTCTCGGCTTGTGTAGATGAGAAATTTGACTTCTGGCTGAACTATTGATTTAACATCATAAGAGAAGTGGTGACACTTTCAATAGTATAGGCTGGATTGTCCCTATAGCCCCTTAGCTGGAGTAATGGAGGAAGCTGGAATGTGTCCTGATAGCAACAGCAGTTGATAGCAGGAGGAACTGCCGAAGGGCTTTGAGGCAGGCAGCTTTCATTCCAAAAACAGAGAGAATGAAGTAGGAGGATGTGCCCTGAATTCTCCTGACCACTGTAGGAAGTTATTAAAAAGAGTCGGGGCCAGGAGACTCCACTTCAGCTGACAGGATAAAAATTGTCCACTATCAAAGACAACAGGACTGCTCCTCATCTGGACTCATCCTCTCATCTGCTAAGCTGAACTATTTAAAAAGGAGATAATTAGTGACCTTCATAACAGTGATGAGGAGAACATGACCTGACCACTGTAGTGTTTATATTCTTCTAGAAGGCTTATTGCAAGGAGCATTGTGTGTACATCACACACTGCATAACCATATTATCTGAGCAAACAGCAAGTCATGCTTCACCTGAGTAGGCTGAGAGAAAGTAAACATTGTCTCGGTTTTAATGACTTGTCCTATACTACACCAAACAATTCATGTCATTGGTTGAAAATCTGGTTCTCCTTTTTCCTAAGCTCTGATGTCCACAGAAACAAACATACAAAAAGTGAATCTCATAAGCACAAAAATATTGCAATATAATAGATTCATAGATAGTCAGACAGACAGACAGACAGGCTGACAGATGGATGGACGGTCAAACAGACGGACAGTCAGACATACAGATAGATAGATAGATAGATAGATAGATAGATAGATAGATAGATAGGTAGATGGATAGATAGACTGCTCCCAAGTACCGTCCTCACACACTGCTCCCCGGGATAGTCCCCATACACTGCTCCCCAGGTGCAGAGTTCATGGCTGCTGCTGCTTCACTTGGGTTAAATGCAGAAGAGGAATTTCGTGCTGTTCACACTGTGTGCAGTTGTGTGTTCACGTTTGACCAATTGATCACTTTCACTTTTAGATATTTCACTTCCTAGATAGATAGACAGATAGATAGATAGATAGATAGATAGATAGATAGATAGATAGATAGATAGATAGATAGATAGAT
>JBBMFX010000128.1:22881688-22894918 GCA_037832545.1 Rhabdalestes septentrionalis | reverse complement strand
CACACACACACACACACACACACACACACACACACACACACACACACACACACACACACACACACACAATATATAAATAACATACGAGTACTGTACTGCTCCAATCTGTTTTAAAAAACATCTGAAACCTTATCTAAACATGATCACATTTCCCGTCATTAATGTTATCTACATCATTTTACATAAAAACAGGAAAACAACATTACTCAACAGCTGAACAAAGACACAAGCTGGCATTTGATTAAAAACATCTCTAAAAAACAAATATGAAGGGTATTTAGGGTCAATAGTAAGAAGAGCAATAAGTTTAGTAAATATGTGCATAAAAACAATGTTGCCAATATTGGGTTAGTGCGAAGGAATGATGTGCACTGTTTGGATAAGCTGTACCAGATTTCGGAGAGGATGATGTTGGGGTTGAGGGGTGACACAGTCTCTGACAGTGCCTCCAAGTACGTGTCCTGTTTAATGCAGAGCTTCATATCTTCTGTAATCTGGGACCTGGAGGTGGACTTCTGGCAGCCTGACTTCACAAAGTCATTCAGAGCCTTCATCTTATTCAGAGCCTCATTCTGCAGCCAGAACAGAACACAGATGTAGATACACCCTCAGCCGCGTGCACTGTGGTGCAATGTAAACTTGCTGCTATAGTACTGAATAAGAGGAACAACTTCAGCTAATGCACAAATACAGAAAGCATGCACAGTGACAAGCTGGCACAGTGCCATGTCTTCCTTTCCTATACCAGTACTGATAATGAAACTTTGACTAACAGCCAGTGCCGATTCAGATCTGATATTCTCTTTCTTTTTTTTTTTTTTTACGTTATTGAGCAGCAGTCAGCTTTAAAAATGTACTAAAATCTGCACTATTCTCTTCTACCTTCTGCCATTTCAAACACTTGCATTCTATTATACTTTCAATGTTCTTTCATTGATTTTCTATGACGTCTCATTATTTTACTCAAATATTATTTATTGTATGCTATTTCTGTAAATCACATTGAAGTACCTATTTATATTGAAGCACTTCACTTTTGACTAGGATGTCATGACAAACACCCTACTATCCCAAAGAAAGGAATACATAGACATCATACAGTATGAGCGTGTGCTACTTCAGGCAATATTTATTACAGGATTAGGTCTGATCCATTATAGTTTCCACAGCACGTTCTGCAGATACTGGCCTTGTAATAGAGCCCTCTCTACTCACCGATACTCACTTACAAAAAAAAAACCTAAACAACAAATCACATCTTACATTCTGCAGTAGATAATGGAACACAATGGCAAATAGTCAAAGGAGCTTCTCCTGCTCTACTGACCTGCTTCATTAGGCTCTTGATGTGGTAGAGGCTTCCTCTGCAGAAGGCCTCCAGGATGAGGCCAAATCTCAGACTGACTGAGGACACATGCATCTCTGACCTTCAGGGGAAGTAACAGATCAGTCAGTCATATGATGCACCTCGCATGTAGAACACAAGCCATTCTGGAGTGAGATTGTACCTGAGATGCCAGTACAGGAAGTGGCCTATCCTCTTGCTGGACAGAGCTCTCTCCAAGAGGAAAGTGGTTAAGTCACATTCCAAGTACGACTCATATTTTAGAACCTGTACAAGCTGCAGGAGGTACTGAAAGAGCTCGTCATCGCTGTGGAAAGAAAATAATGAAAGAACTTGATGTCAAACAGACTGAAAACTTTCTTGAATTGGATACACATGAGCTCAAACACTGTGGCATCTCCTCATCCTTCACCCTTTAACTCAAGACACAAAAGCAGCTACTTCTGACTTTAAATCAACTCTTCTTTTCAAAAATGTGAAAAAAAGTGCTGGTTTAAAAGTTGTTTTTTATTGTTTTTATAGCACAGTGATTATCAACCCAGACCTAAGGGACCCCCTAAACAGTCCACAGTTATAATCTGTCCCTATGGGTTTGAGCAAAAAAAAAAAAAAAAAAGCAAAGGAAAAATTTACATTTTGTCCCAGAGGACCTGTTTGAAAAATGTTCATAAAAGACTAATATAAGACATATAATATATTTTTTTCAACCACAGACCAACAACTGCAAGAGCAAACATATGAACTACCATAAAGCTCTCACTTCAGCAGCCTCCTGTTGGAATAATACAATCTTAGTGATCAAATACTGAATGTCCATACACGCTCACACAGAAAATAGCAGGGTACACCAAACAGTTTTACACATTTTTTGTTGTTACAAAGTGATACAAAACCCAGCAGCTGCACACAAAGCTCCATTTTCACATGATGATATTATTCCTCCTCAAGTTAAATGGCACAACACAAGTATCTTAATGCATGACTTGCATGACCAAAAATGCTTTATGGGGCTTTATGGGGCTGCTATTTATAAAAGCGATTACAAATGCTGTTGTAATAAAAGCATAATGAAAAGTAATAAAACACTGTAAGATTTGAATTACAATACAACAGTCACTTAGTTAACAACAAGGGTGGTCCTGTCCTAATTTGGTTACCCCTCTATTACTTAAAAGTGGCAGGTGTGACCAGTGAAGTTGAGGAAACACTTTAAAATTGGGCTCACTATATGCGCTTGTGCTCGGTTGCTTAGTGTCTGCTTCTAAGCTCCAGCTTGGTTTTGTGGTCAATTTGTTTCACAGGACAGATAGTTGCAAACTATTTTTGTGCACTACAAGCTAACAAGTTGAGATGCAAATGAGGCGGAGAGGTGAAAAGGGTGCAGAGTTACCTACCGCAGTTTCCCGAGGCAGCGGATGGTGAAAGAGCGAACGTGGGGGTCAGGGAAGCTGTAGTCTAGCAGCTCCAGAGCATGCAGGACTGGAAGGTCCGGCCATTTCTGAAGCAAATACACCATCTGAAATAAAGTCCGACCCATCACTGACAGTGGTTGTTGCGCAAAACCTCCTCTATTCGATAAGCCAGTGATTACAATATAGACGTCATAAAAGGGGATTGAGGAGATTGGACCAATTTGTATAGACAGTCATTTTTATGATGATTCACAATGCATATTGCTGTCAAATTAATATATAGCTACATGCGTTCACTATTTCGACACGCGCAGTACCGTGAAAAAACTTATGCAAATATTTTAAAGCCAATTTTCTCAGCGTTTGATGAATTACCTTTCTGCCACCAAAGTTAACATTAGAATAAATGCAGAATGAAGTCAAACAAGGTTTCTGATGCAAACTACATTTAAAACAGGGCTTCCACAATTAACACATTGATATACTGTATATAAGTCACATTTAATGTAAAAACACACCAGTTACATTTAAGCAAGAAATGATTATTCTTCCCAAGATGAATTCCCTCAACCAGAGATTTTGTAACAAATCATGTAAGGATTAAACAAAAAAACAAAACTTTTTTAGATAGACCTGGGTATTATAGTATCTGTATGCTATTTTAAATTATGTTTGACAAGCTATTGGTGACTACAGATCAACAGTAATCAGCTAAGGTCATGCACATCCTCGCAACATTTGTGGCAGGAGATTTATCAGGCTGTTGCTCAAAAAGTCCCTTGTGTTTCATGTGGATTGGTAAAGTCTAGGTTTTGAATTTTATTGACCAAATACAGGAAAAATACATGGACAAACACTATATGAAAGTACAGTGGCAGTCTTAATCTTAATCATTTTATTCGTTTTATATATTACCATAATGTGTTATATTTATATTTATATGTTTATATACAGTATGTTTGCACCGGCCAATCAAACGGTAGTGCTGCTGTTTATTTTCTATATAGGATATAGGAGGAAATCAACAGTATACGCTGTACTGGAGTGCCCAAACATTTGCACACGATTCCATATCATGGATGACACAACTGGCACACTCCGATACTCTCCATACAGCAGGCTTTACCTGGGTCACATCCTCGTGCTTGTTCCACTTGGTGATGAGGAGCAGTTTGGAGAGGCTCTCTGGGTAATGTGCCCTCACCTCCCCACGCAGCTTCCACAGCAGCTCTTTCTCATCCTCAAAGAACTCGGTGTGGTTTTTATTGTCCACTATCTCTTTCAGTTTCAGGTGCTGAGCACAGCAGTGAGAAAAGCCACAGCGTAAGCACAGGGCATATGTGGCAAGCAAGTATGCATCACATTGGTGTAAAAAAAAAAATCTGGATTTGACTCACACAAAAGAGTGAGCCTCCTTACCTCCTCTTTCGAAGCAATCACTTTATCACCATTTCGCTCGCTCTCATTAAACTGAAAATGAAAAGGATATAAAGGAGAAAGACTAAAATTAGGTTTTCATAAATGGAAATGTTCAGCTTATGCAATGCCTAGCCGTTTGAAATTCATTTCTAATTATTAATTGGATTTCATCTACCTTATCAAGTGGAGGGTAGTAGAGGGGATGGGGTCTGAAGCTGGGGAAGCGAATTAGAAGGCCAGCAGTGCTGTCTATGTTGGGGTTCCTCTCTATCGTACCCATAGGATTCAGTAGATCTCCTTTATCATCTGCAAATATTTTATGACCAGTAAATACATGCATTTCATCTCATTTTTTTGCTATGCTTTTGTACAAACAGAAGGCTAGAAGTCTCTGAATTGATTTAAAAGTAAATGAAGCGCAGCAATATTTACCTGGAGCTGAAGGCCACGTGGACAACAAAAATTCTCCCGTCTTCAGCTGGTCCTTGTAGTCAAAAACCATTATGTTCACCCAGGCCAAGGGGCAGTCCTGAAAGATCATCATTAAGATGCATATTAACCATAAACACTGTGAACAATGACTCTTTGACAGAGGCCAATGTAACCACTGCATCAAAGCAACTGCTTGATTTTTCTGCTTAGCACATTGTTTTCTGTTACGTTCACTTAATTCTAGGAGTATGGTTCCTTCAGTCATACTGATATTGTGTCATTTTTAAAACAAAATCTGAATTATACAAAGTTAATCAAACCTAATAATTGTATTAATATATTTATGATGTAGGAATTCCATTCCTATAAAGTTAGAACTGGGTCTAACTGAATCATTTTTTTATTATAGGGACAAAATAAGCTACATTACACAACAATACTCACCACGAAACACACTGTACTTAAAATGTGCTTAACCCAACCTTTATTTACCCCTGAAAATGCACCAAATCCCTTAATTTGAATTCATTTGTGAAACCGACCCCTTAATTGTACCTTCAAATTAGATTTAAGGCACAACTGTGAAACCGCTTAATCTTAGATTTAAGGCATTAATTCAGGAGGTTCTATAATTTCATTCAGTAGTTTTACCCCTTAAGCAGCCTTAATCTGTGCACTTGTTCCCTTAATTGCCTGTATGGGGAATTAAGGTCAAAACTAAGGTAAATTTAAGGAGTAAAATTAAGCCGTTTGTTTTTTCCGTGAATAAAGTACTTTGAAGAACTGGATGTTTCATCCCAAACAGTCCACTAAATTAGATTTAGTGATGTGAAACATGATTATATATTCATACTTTTTATGGTCATTTTTAAATGTGGATTTACTGTTCCTTTTTTGTCTGTTTGTGATATTTTTGTTCCATCAACTCTTTTAAAGTCAGAGATTTTATGTAAGCTATTATGTAATTTTGGTCATGATTTAGTTTCATTAATTTCATTTCATTTCCATAAACCTTTGACCTAAGCTAAGATCACAGATCCCATCATTATGTTTAGTGAGTAATATAAACTCCCCTCACGCAGGGAATGGCTATTCCCGGCATCGCTTATAATTAGCATTTAAAGAAAGAGAAGTAAAGAGACAGACAGAAAGACAACTCTCATTTCCTTGCTGCTGGCCCAGGCAGACTTCTCTAGCCATTCTAGAAAGGGGAAGTGGTAAAGAAAGCAGAAGTTGAGTTGGCTGGTTGGTCGGAACCACTGCACACACTATAAACAAACATGCTCACACACACAGACACACACAGACACAAACACCTGCCCCTGAGTGGTCCTCTGTGATGAGCAGGGTTGAGGGGGTTTAGATTTGACTATCGCTGTGCACTTCCCGGCATACAACAAACTTGCAAACCGTGCAAATAAAGCTAAAGGACAGCATCCATTAAAACGTCTATTTTTAAAACGCCTCCTTTTTTTTTGTGGTCAGTCTAAGAGGTATTGAGCATCTTTGCTTTGACAAAAGAGGACTTACTGCCTTTTTGTTCTTCTTCTTGGTTGAGCGCTGCTTCTTGGTCTTCTCTAGGACACCATAGAGAGCAAAACAGACACGACTCATGCGAGGAAGGTCGCACAGGTTGATGTCGAACACAAGTTTCTGGTCCCAAAGAGGGTCTGAACACACGCTGATCTCGCTGCTGGTCACTACCTTGCAGAGAAGCTCACTTCCATGAAAGAGGCCTGCCTGCACCACAAGCTAAAACAAAAACAGCATGTTAGGAATAAACAAAACTGGGAAAAGGTTTAGGTTTTTCGGTATTTGGGGGAAAAAAGCCCTATGCAGATCCACTCTTACAAAAAAGCCGAAAGGCGATGTTTAGTAGGGGACACAACAGTTCAATATTCTGGCTTAAAACAAAATACCATATTGCAATGATATTGCTACATATTGTGACTATAGCACAACTGCCAGTATATTAAATAAGTATTGATATTAAATATGATTTTCAAGATTTCCCTGTGTTGTTTTTGACCAACATTTGGTTTGTTGGATCATGTGAATGCCTCGATTCATCCAAAAACCCAGAGAATATCTGTGGTGATGTTCACCAAATGCAATAAAACTAAGTTTAGAGGATCATTTATTATAAAAGCACTGTAAAGGCAGAAAATAATAACATATCATGCAGCCCTACAAGATTACCTTCAACATTAGCCCAGAATAGTCTTTGAGATTTCAAATGTTCGGCTGACTCTCTAAATAAAAGGATGAATGAATGAGTTCAGTGAACCCACTAGTGAATGAAATCGTATTAACTCTATGGACCAATACAGTGCTGAACTTTTGGCCACATGTCCCAGTTTATCATTAGCCAGACTACAACACTCTCCCTGATAGGAAATAGGAAATATTTAAGTGAGTGTTTCCCCCAAGGCTATCATGAAGGACCTCCATCTGCAAGCAGCAGCAGACGCAACTGGTAATTGTATGACAAGCCAAATTTATCTGTAGTCATGAGAGGAACAACCGGAAATGAACAGGCACTCGAGTTATAAGAAAGTGAAGATTAGCATAATAAACAGAAGGCAATAATTTAATCATTTATTAACAACCCGTTTTATGATCCCAACATAAATCTGCATACATCTCCAATAAGGCCCGGGCTTCTCTACCTGCAGTGCTTTGCTCTATATATATTTTATTCACTATTTTCTGATGAAATGTCTCAATTATCTTCAATTCCATTCACTTCTTTCACAGATCCCTTCAGCGAATAAGAAGAATGAATAAACCTCACTTTTTCTTTCAATCAACCCCCCCCCACCCCCCCACCCCCCCATGACTTTTCACTTCTCCAACGAGCAAAAAAGAGAGATGCTAGTGGTGAGTGTGAGCAACACTGCTGTCCTTTTCTAAGAATCTAGGCCCAAGAGAGCGTTGAAAGCCAGATAGTCACTCCCCACTTCCTGTTTTGATGTTTTACTCAACCGCTTCTGATGAATTATGGGAAATATGTGGTCAGGGTCACATGACCACACTTCAAGAGTTCACCCCTCACTGACTGCTACAGTTGGAAGCATAGTAAACAACCGCATCTGAACTGTAGCTACAACCAACACTAATAAACAGGGGAAGAAAGTTCCAGGCCTACCTTCATGCCTTCATCCGCATTGACCCGAGAGCCCTGCAGCAGGTGTATGAAGAAGGGCTCATGGATGGACCACAGTGATGTTGTGTTTTGCTGTTGGGACAATAGAAGTGGTCTTAGAGCCAGTCTTCGATTTTTGGGGGGGATTCCAAATTGAGAGTGAATTTTAGCCTGAGCTTTAATATATTTCCAGTGAATATGTTACTTGGCTGCTAGGTCGTTTCCTTTTTGAGACACAAGACATAAAAAGAAGCGGGTACTGAGAACGCTTCTTTTTCTCAATTACAGATAAAGCAAAACTAAAGAAGTCAAAAAAGAGGAACCAAGGAAGGACAAACCAGGGTTTCAGACCCGAGTCTTTTCTATTCTATCCATCTGCAACCAAAAAATAAAGTCATGATTTTTTTTAGAAAGGACCATATTAACTCATATTTACATTTGGTCCCTACTCTAATGTTCTACAACAATGAAACCCATTCAGTCACTTTTTCAGAAGGGAAGTATTTGGTGACTGAACGTTATGAGCATTACGCTTCTGAGGAACTGTTAAATAATTAAATAAGCTCACTCATTGAAAATAAGACTATAGAAGACTATTCCTCATTTTCATGTTTTCGCTACTTACTTTAAAAATGTCAATTACTGCAAAATTTTAATGTAACATGTTTAAGATGAGATTGCCAGGGCCAGGGTTTTTGAGGTTAAAACAAACTCGAAAACCATATTTGAATTGGTCCATTCAAATGGGACTAATTCAAATACAATTTTCGAATTTGTTATATAAACGAGGTAAAAAGCTCTGAACTTTATGTTCAGCAAAGTGAATTCTCGGAAGGTCAGTGTGTGTCAGTGTGTGTCAGCTAGATGGGGAAGAAGATGTGCAATTCTTGTTAATAACAGATGTTTTTTTGTGTGATAACCATTTCTCACCTTTTTTAGAGGCAAAGGCGGAGGTTTAGACAGAGAGCGGCTCTTGGAGACTTGACTGCTCAGGCTGCCCTGTTCCTCCTGGTACTTGATGATGGTGGAGTGATGCACCATGGTCAAATGTGGTGTCTGGCTTCCATACAAACATGAGAAGATGTACTGAAATAGACAAGTGGGCAAAAAGTGTGACAGGGACAGTGAGATATACTGAGAACAACAATAACTTTCAATAACAAAGTAAACTTTTTAAATGAACAATACATGTCACAACATTTTGGTTTTTGTCCCCCTAAGGTTTGTAAACATTCTGGAAGAGAATGCAACAGAATAATAACTTTTTTAAAGGCCAATAAAATTGTATTTTATGCAGTTACTGTACACTGGTTGCAATTATTTTCTATTATTATAGTAAAAATATTACTTATTACTTATCATATTATGTATATTAGTTCTCTGCACTGACAAAAGTGCTTTAAATGTACTTGACTCAAATGTGTGTGTTAGTTCTACATGAATGAAATATTTGACCAGCGTAACACTTTTAACCAGTCTAAGTACTATTTTTCAGTCTACAACTGAATCTAAAGGTTAGAAACATCATAAAATCCGCTTTAATATTAATAAAAACAGCCATTCAATGTTATAGTAATAACATATTATAAAAAGTGTATTTGAGGATTTGGTATTACGAGCTGGTACTGGTTGCTGACTTGTTGATACCAAAATATGGAAAAGCTCTTGGACAAACAGTAATTATACAAAACTAATACCTTCTAAAACAGCTAGCATTTTCAATAGAGTGGACTACAGCAATGGTTTTCAATATTAAGGCCCACCGAACTATCACAGCATGTTGCCATGGCCCACTTGGCCACATTAGATCATCTTAAATAACCAGTTGTGGACCAATTGCCTGTATCAATTTTAAATCAGTGGTCCCTGGCCCAGTGGTTGAGAAACCAGGGATTTAGAGAGTATTGATACTTATTGGTACCAATAAATATAATTAGTTTTGACATTGGGATCAGTAAAATCCATATGGTACACATCCCAAATTCACAATTACATACCCATTATACTACTTTACTCAGGATAACATTTTGGACAAAAGGTGTTTTTAACTGAATTTTTTAGCCATAGAATGCGGTGAGATTATATATGCAGCAAGAGAGGCGATGGTAAAAGCAGAGGGGATTCCTCTCTCCTGTTTTAACACACTCTCTGACCAAAAGCAGGCCCAGGACCAGGCTCATCAGCATCAAGCCCTGCAGCCTGTTCATTTAGTTAGTGTAATGCAGCTCAAATCACATTATGCTCTGTGTAGTTCACTTTTAAAAGCCTAGTACAGCCGCATGACTCATCTCTGCAGGTACTGGCAGTTTCTATGTCAACAACTGTCTCATCGCTGTCATACCCCTGCTACTGCACACCAGAAAAAAGTCAAGACTGACAGGATCTTGAAAGGCGGTCACTTCAGCAACAAACAAAAATTATACTGGTGAGAGGGCGGGGGGGTTCAGGGGGAGACATTATGAAAGTAGCTCAAACCCACTGCATTACTTTCGTTAGACTATGAGCTTTTTTTCTTCAGCTGTCCAAAACTTCATCACGCGTGTACCCTTCTCAATAAATCTCAGACACAACTCAAATGGATAAAAAAAATACAATAAAAAATCAGACTACTCACTTTAAATTGACACAGTGGGAATTTCCCATAGATGAACTCCCACCTCCCGTTGACCTGCAGAGTATAGTCCTCTGGTTTCTCCTGCTTCACTGGCCGAAATACAGTTGCCTTTTTCCTGAGGGCACTCTGCATCAGAACCAAAGGAAGGTCCTGCGGGTCCAACTGCAGCATGAAGCTCTCCTGAGGGTCAGCATTTGTGGAAAATGCTTGTGAGTGCAGGTTTAGCTCCTTAAATCCACTTTTTGCTCTAAAACTATTCTCTAACTTATATATTAGCTTCAAGTTAATAAATAATTAACCCAAGTTGCTGAATAATACTATTTTATGACAATTCCTTATAATAATTATTATATAATTATTTATAATAAATATTATTCTAATTATAACAATATAAATGTTCTCTGAAGTCCTCTTATGGCATTTGTGTGATTTCATTCACAGAAAAATCATTTTTGCATTGAACATTTTTTAAGAAGTTGTATTTGTCCATCAGAATTTAATAGTCTGTTGATAGTTATGTTATTTTAAGACCACTATGTGTGAATTAGCTCTGTTCTAATTGGCTATCCCCTATTGTGCCTCATTCAAAAAGCTGAAACACTCCTTAAAGCTTCACACAGAATGGGAAGAGCTAAACTGTCTATGAATGGGAAAAATATGTAAATATATTGAATCTTGTGACATCACAAAAACACTGACAGGAAAATATCACAGAACAACTCATTTGTTTGTATATTACCTGTCCGTACAATCTGTATACAGAGTATTGTAATACAGCAGTGGTGCTCCGCTTGTGTTTGTCCTTGTGAGGGGGTGGGGGTGTTATTTACTACACTGTCTGTCTGAGTGAGTTGGAAAGAATGGAAATGCCCAGCAGTAGTACCTACTTGTGGGTCAGCATGAACACAATCTAAAATATAGCCACCAATTTTCCTGCTCATAACTACTGGTGCTAAGTTCAATATTAGAGGTGACATTTACATTTACAATCAATCAGTTTATTTTTTGTGCTTTAAAGCAGGCAAGAGAGCAGATTAGGTACTTAGAGTCCAGTACTAAAGCGATGCTGATGGGTTTGTTTTTTTTTTCACTATGTTTTCACCAACAAAAAGAGTGTGAGGAGTACAATACGCATCTAGTGATACTAGCGAGTATTTAAAACAGCGTGCGAACATGTGCTGGACTTTTTCCTTTGACTAGCACACAAGCACGCTCTTCTGGGCCTCTTTCAGACTTATTGCACATTAGGAAAGCAACGTTCGAGGTGCATGGCCGTGTAGGTGGGGGATTCACAGACAGCATGTTGTTGTATAAATATACTATCTTACACAATCCCTTTCTCAGGAAATCTGGGTCACTAAACCCCAGCATGTAAGTGCTGATGCCTCACCGTGACGTTACCGCTGTCTCAAATGTCTTTTTAAAGTGCTCAAAATGTGATGTCAAATCCATTCAAATGTATGTCAGTCTATAATTAGTTGTTAAGCACCAGAATATTCAAAGTAACAGAAGTGAGATAAACACACTGCAGGCACAGCGGCACAGACGGATCTGACAAGCCACAGAGTCAAAGGTATGAAGCTTTAAATAATTTAACCACAGAGAGGGATATAATGCGAAACAAAAACAGACGGGCACACGGCACAAGATGATTCACCTCGCTGGCCTCAAACTTGACGTTGATGAAGATCTTTTTAACACGCGACTTCCCACTCTGTACCACGATGGAGAACGGCTCTAAGTCGCAGGGAAAGTTGTACTCCATCCACTGGCGCCATGGCAACCGCTGCCGGTCCTGAGCCTTCTCCTCGCAGAAGGAGCGCATTTTTGTTCGGAATTCATTCACCTCGTGGCTCTTCTGGGCGTCAAACTCGTGCAGCCCTAGAAGTAAGAGATTCAAATAAGAATTCAACCACCGACAAGGAGTACGAGGATTGTGCCAAAGCATTCATTCGCTCAAGCAGCTTGAGTGGAGAGCAAAATCAGATGATGCTCATGCATTTTCCGACATTTGGCCCTTTTCCATGTTTGTAGGTTTCAAAGCTATGTCTGACAGCTGCCCACACAATCAGAAAAACTTGGTCGTACTGATATTCTGAGCAAATGATACACTGAAGTGATCGTGAGTTGGCAGAGAGAGGCAGGCCTACAGATGAAAGGTTAGCGGACCTTTCCCAATGAGAAGGCTGATCTGGGTGTTAATGATCTTCTCCACCCGGTCTCCCTCGCGGGCCACCAGCCTGAGCACAGGCATGAAGGGCTGGACATCACACAGGCGCCTGTGTTCATCCTCCAGCTCCTCCCGCTCCGCCGTGCGGTTGATGCAGGTGAAGACATAGGCGTCAGGGTCACTCAGGACATTGAAGAGAGGCTCACTCCTGGCATTCTTCCACACCAACTGAGACACACACAAGTTTGAATTAAGTTCCGTGATAATAATTCCTGACAAATCCTTACAGTGACAAAGTTTCAAAGATACACTGAGTCCGCATTTCAGCTCCTCATTACTTAAATAGCTTCACAGTAGTTACTGAATAAAAAGCAAAGGTTGGTGCAAGTGCACTTTTTAAAATAATTTTACTCATTCAGGCTTCATTTAGTTTTTCTATTAATTTTTTTTTTTTATTCATTTATTTATCTTTGTTTCTTTGTGAGTACTTGGGAGGTCTGACACAACGTTGTTTGTTTGTTGTATGTTATATTTTGGAAAATGTTGAAAAAAAAAAAAAAAAAGGTTGAAAAATAAGGTTAGACTCCCACAAACTTTCTAACATTATACTGATGAGCCATAACATTAAAAGCCCTGACAGGCGAAGTGAATAACATTGACCATGATGGCACAGATCGAAGAATGTAGAACTAA
>JBBMFX010000128.1:22858367-22869198 GCA_037832545.1 Rhabdalestes septentrionalis | reverse complement strand
ATATACATTGTGTCTATATACACCCCAATTTAAGTGTATTTATCAGTATTCAGTCAAACACAATAAGACTCTTCATTTTAAAGAAAGAATTGAAAATCTATTACTCCACATTACCAAAATTTCTTACACATCCAAATGTTCATTTTCGGTGTTACTCGAACGAGTGCTCCATGCTGTATTCGTGCTGCAGGTAGGTAGCGCTCTGGGGTCGCTGGAAGGGGGCGTAGGGGGAGTGGATGTGGTGCAGAGCGTGCATGGGGTAGAGCTGGTAGAGTGGTCCTCCGTTTGGGTAATAACAGAGAGGGGGGTCGGCACACGCGCGCACCTGCTGCTGTTGCTGCTGGGGGTCGTAGGGTGGGAGGGCGCAGGGCTGGGGCCAGCATGCAGACGCTGGAGGTCGGCTGGCCCTCCGGACCCTTTTCCTGCGTCTGTAGTTTCCCTGCTCGAACATGTCCTCGAAGGCTGGATCCAGGGTCCAGAAGTTGCCCTTTCTCTCGCCCCCTCCATCACCACCACCTCCTCCTCCTCTGTCTCGAGCCACCTTTACGAAGCACTCGTTGAGGCTCAGGTTGTGGCGGATGCTGTTCTGCCAGCCCTTCTTGTTGTGCTGATAATAGGGGAACCTGGACACGATGAAATGGTAAATCCCACTGAGGGTCAGCTTCCTCTCCGCGCTTTCGCGGATGGCCATGGCAATCAGGGCCACGTACGAGTAAGGGGGCTTCTCGGCCCTGCTGCTACTGCTGCCCCCACTGCTGCTGGTGGTCGATACGGTGTCCAGGGAGACCTCCAGGTCAGACTTGGACTGCTGGAGGTATTCAGTGTCTCCATTCGTGCTTGGATCCTCCATGGTGCTCCTCTTGTCCTGGATATTATCTGGGCTCACACGATTAGAGTGTGTGCATTTTCAGGAGTGCTAGAGGAAGGCAGTCGTCCAGGTGTGCGTGTGAAAGAGAGAGAGCGAGAGAGAGAGAGGTACTTTTTGAAAACTCCACCCCCCCCCCCCTCCTAAATGAGGACACCATTCCCACGCAAACTTCACTCAGGTCGAATGTTGACGAGTTTGGACAAAAAAACATGAATGTATGCCTGATCACTCGTTGCTGATTCCAAACTTCAAACAGGCTGAACAGAACAAACAGTAAAAAGATACACTTCAAACCCAGGCCGTTAATGAGTGGCCCGTGCGCGACCCGCCTGTTGTGTCTGCTGCTGAGATTCTGGCGGGGAAATGATCAGCACACCATGTAGGCTCAGAAAAGTGCAATATCAAATATCTAATGCAAAATTATTGTCGGGTAATAATTCCTCTCTCTCGGTAAAGGTGTTCAATTGCAATAATGGTCACAGCATAATGTGGCAAGGGAACAAAATCTGTAATAAATATCCATCCGAACGTGTGTGATTGTATGTTGGAGGATTTAGGATATAATAATGGTATAATATAATATAATAATAATAAATTCCACCTGAAATATCAGCACTTCTATAGTCAACACTATTACAGGCAATTTAGTGCTATCCAGAGGTCGTGGTCATGTGATACCTCTATGGACTCAAAATAAAGGACCTATTTTGTCACTCTGTTCACTTTGTGTGGCATGCATTAACCTTTTCTAAATATACAGTAACCCCCACTTTTCGTGGTTTATGTTCCATGAGCACACATCTATAGTAAAAAACGGTGTTGTGTTGTGGTTAAAAAATAAGCCTAAAATACCCAAATATGCCCCAAAATATGCTCCCAAACCACTTTAATTTCATTTAAAACTCAGTTTAATACATGTAAAGGCAAACCCCTAACACTAATGTACATTTTACACTGAACTACTGCAGTGCTAGAATGTAAATACCGATGTTACCCCTGTACCAACTGTACTGTAGTTCATGTATGGGCTTTCTTTTGTATGCGCTATGGTTTTCTTAGGAATAAGCAGGGTAAATACAGAAATAATTGTAGTAATAAAAACAGAAGTACAGTACAAAAACATTTATGCTGTTCTATTTTATATAGCTGAATGTACGTTTACATTTATGTAACAAAATTAGTAAACTATATTTTTCATAGTAATTTAGCACAGAAATGCATGAATAATTACATATTGCAATGAAAAAAGCCAAAAAATGTCGAGGATATTTGCGGTTTCCATGAATTTGCTGGAGTTTTTCCAAACAATTATTTGTTTGGTTCTAAGAAAAATTGACTGAATTAAAAACATTTGAATATCATTTTAAACACACCTTAACGCATTACCCTTGAAATATAAAGGTACACCTGTATACCTGCTGGACGTCTCCCACAATTAATTCAAGCAAGCATGTTTTCTTTGGATTGTGCTGCCATTTTCTTTGGCATAAGCAGGGTAAATTCAGTATTAAAAATAGGAATTAAAGTAGGAATAAAAATAGCAAAGGGTAATCACCAATAATTTTGAAGTTCAATAATTTACTGTTCATAATGACTGCTACAGCGGCATAACCTTTTCCTTCCTGGAGCACATCCAGAAGTTAAATTTTCTCCTGGAGTATCTTACACTTTCTCTTGCGCTTAGGTGCTTTGCCAGAATACACAGGGCATTTGGGCGGCATCTTAGGGCTTTTAGGACATTTCGAGCAGGAGGGCAGCAGCCAATAACTGGAAATTTAGCAGAATTTATATTTGGATTACTATTTATGTTACAAAATTAGTAAATTATATATATTTTTAATAATTTAGAATTTCTGTTTTATTGTGGGGATTTCCACATACAGTTATCAAACCACTTGTTCTGCGGGGGTTAATGTATTTATATATGTTTTAAGCATTATAGCCTGTAGTCAACACACAAGTCAGTTCAAAACAGTTACTAAACTGCTCTGCTATTTTAAACTGAAAGGGACGGAGCCTTAGTCACTTAGGAATACAGAATAGATACATGGATGTTATCTGAATTAGTATTCTCGTTGATTTCTGTGTTGTTAAGGGAAATAGTGTGGCTACTGTTGGCCTGTGCTTGGACTGGAAGAACCACCCACGCTTTCTGCAGCAGTGCATGAAGAAAACCATGTTAGGGGAGGTAAAGAGATACCTATCGCCTGGGCTTGGGAGACACAGTGTCTGCTCTGGAGCAGCTATAGGGAAATAACTCATAGCCACAAACTTATTTCAATGTGGAACACAATATTTTGTGCAAGATGTTATTTAATTCACCAAAGCACAATGAAAAAGGATCTCAGTGTTTTATGTGGAGACACTGGGAGCATTTCTGAAGTAAGTGGGGCTCCGTATACGGTTTGCTTCCATGGAAAACAGAATGCTTTGCCCTGCATGCGAATAACGTGCATGCAAATTACTTATCCATGAAAATGTACACATTCATCTTTATAGATGGACATTTTTCAGCTATTTGCTTAGTAGAACCAGCATATTTCTCATAACTCACAAGTTCTCCCAGCTCAAGATGTTTAATCATCTCTACATTTGTCATTAATTATTCATACCCTTGGTAATGTTGGCAAAAAAGGAATGATTTCTTTTGTGGTTAATTATCTCAATCAGCAGCATATTCTCAGTAATAATTCTCATTATGTTTCAAGAACTCTTTGGCACTTTTCCTGCAAATTCCATAGAGACCTTGTTAGAATGAATGGCTTCATGGACTCCATACAGTACCTGTATATATTTTAAAATATCTGCCTGCCTCAGCCGAAAAAATCTAAAACCACCAGAACAGTGATCACAGACAGACATCCACATGAAAACGTTTCAGAACCACAGAATCAAGCTTTTGATGTCCCTTGACCTGCAAAAATGGGCATGAATTGAGGAGTGGACCAGAAACATGGAGGATATTTAGGAGTGGCCTTAGATTGCTTGCTCTGCATCCTCCAAACTCATAGGAGTCTAATTAGTATTGTGCTGAGGAAGCAATCAAGGAAGGATTTATTAAAAGCAGGGAG
Source organism: Rhabdalestes septentrionalis (assembly GCA_037832545.1). Taxonomy (NCBI): domain Eukaryota; kingdom Metazoa; phylum Chordata; class Actinopteri; order Characiformes; family Alestidae; genus Rhabdalestes; species Rhabdalestes septentrionalis. The sequence continues at coordinate 22,865,259 of JBBMFX010000128.1, read as the reverse complement.
TTCAATATATGTATTATTCCAGTAATGTAAATGGCCAGTAAATGTGATTTGATTTGATATGTGACATATGATTTAAAAATAATTATCAAATTTAGAATAACGGAAGGTTAGATTTCTCTCACCTTTTTACTGAGTGTTTGAGCTAATTAACCACAAAGACACAAAACTTTAAGGGGTTGATTTTCTGTTTAAAGAATTGGACTACAGAACGAACACACCCCAACTGACAACTTTCCTGAAGAAATACATGGTTAGACAGTCTGCGTCCACTTTTTTCTCTGGGAGGGCTTCACACTAAATGTTTTAACATGGTGGTGATGATGTGATTGTATTCAGCCACAAGAACATTAGTTCGGTCACAAACATGCCACTCTTTTATATGGTGATTAATGGAGATGGGACCAATCTGATTTATCGGTATCAGGTTCTGATTTAGATGTAAATCCGATACCGGATATGGGTCGGACAGCCCCGATCTCTATATTGCAGTTTGCAGCTCACGTGGGACCTTAAACTCAATGCTTTGTAATACACGACGCGTCGACAGCAGACACTTGTTGACCTTTTCCAAAAATGCTACAAATTTACAGCAAACAGCCTAAAAGCAAAAGGAATGTTAGCTCTACCTCAATCCCTTTCTGTGTTTTATTCAGGGGTTATTTTCTGTGTTTTGTTGGCTCTTTTTCCTCGCTATCTCTCAAAACACGACGCGGCTAAAGCTGGTCATCTTGGTGGGTCCAATTTAAGTACTGGAGGGGTGAGAGTACATGCTGTCCTGTAGTGTCTCTGAATTGACGTAATTAAAAATGTCAAGTTTTACAATTTTTTTACACTGTTGTTGCTGCAAAAATAGCCATAATACTTTAACAATTTAAATGATTCAGCCAAGATTGTTTTTGATTTTGCAGCTTTTTCTGAAGTGCAAATAAAATCCATTGGAATGCCTTTAAATTCAGTGGTTTTGTATATTTTTGGCTCTTCTAATAAGTGCTAAGTAGTTTATTTATTCTGTGATGTAATCTTAACGAAGCAGAATTTCATAAAAAATAATGCGAATATAAAAGTAAAAATGATGTATTATATTGGAATCTGTATCATATCGGCAAGTCATGAGTTGGAATTGGAACTTGAAAAACATTGATTGGCACATCACTAGTGATTAGTTAAGATGTGTGCACACACCTGTGTACGTCTCAGGGCCTACAAATGAAAATAGTCTATACAGTTGGCCACTGAATATCCAAAGTTCTTATCTAGAATTTCCTTAATCTTCTCTAACCATTTTGAAATTGAAGGCAATTTTTTGGCACAAGTTTAACTTTTGCACTGATTGTAGTCAATCATCTACCGCAGGCAACAAAAATCACCATTTAAATTAATAAATAGATCATATAAAGGAGATCAACAATAATATGAAAAAATATGAAAGCGTCCCATTGACAGACAGTGTACTGTACAGGTATTGTGGGAATGTTTTATTGAAACAGATGGAGTGTATTTACATTTGTATACTGGACCCGTATTCATTCATACACCTCCAGTGTTTTAACAACACTTTAATAAATACACATTCACATTTTACAAATATGTACACTTTGTTGCGGCTTAAGGTCCTTGATCAGACATCTTCTGTACACCTAGAGAGGTTGTTTGCAGTGGAAAAAAAAGAAAATGCTCAGTTTGAAAATACTTCAGGATTGTCTTTAGAAAAATACTTTCTGCAGTACAACACAGCATTCTGAGCCTCATTATTGCACTGCTCAAGTACTTATTTTTAATGTAAAATGATGGAGCTAATAAAGTAGCTCATTAAGTACTTCATAAATACTTAATGACATTTTCAGCTTAGTATACCCGGAAAACAAAACAAAACAAACACCTAATTCAAATCAACCAGGCAAGGTGAAATGCAAAATTAAATCATAGTGGATTATCTGTATCAAAAAAACATTTGTGGCTTTTACAAATAAATAACCACCAACTGTGTGCATCTGTTTCATGGAAACAGCAGGGTCTGTATCTTCAACAAACACAGCACGCTTTTACATCTTTCAGGCTTTTATATTCAATTAGTGTATGTATATCGTAGGTACACAGTATCATGTACAAAATAGTTAACATTGCTCTGAACACACTGGCATAAACGAGAGGGCGCAGGGGCAAAGTCAGAGTTGCACATTATGGTCTGTTGAATCTATTTAACATGACTGATTCTGAAATGACTAATCCCATTTTACTTTACCCGGGCATAATTCTGACAAAAGAAAAGCATGAGCACTATCATAGACCATAGCACCGTGTCTCATTATAACACTCCCATTAAAGCCCTGTGTTACTCTTAATGGGAAATGTTAAAATAAATCTAATTATACAGCATATCAAATAATAAATCAGATATCCTAAGTATCAACACAACATGCATCTTAACTTTAAAGAACACTGAGAAAACTGATACATTAACATATGCAGTTCACAAATATGTGGTACACACAAGGATGGTCACTCCTAGTACAAATATAAACCTTGTGGATCAGATTCTGCAGAGACAAGCAGCAAAAACAGCTACCAGTAGGTCAAGTGCTCCCCAGACATTTCCTGCCTGAAGAGGCAAAAAAGTTAAATACCAGTGTGCATCCTCTTAGATGACCATCAAGAAGCCTGTGGCCCTTGAACCCCTTCTCATGTCCAGTTATAATACAGATAGAATGAGATAAAAGTGAGGTTGGCAGTTAAGCTGGCAAAGAGAAGACCTGGCCATAGAGACTGTCCGAAACAACCTACAATCAGGAGAGGACAGAAAAAAGCATGTTTATCATTCAATTATAAGTGAAGCAGAGTTATTATTAAAGCATGAGGTACAGTACAAGGAGAGGATAAATGGCCCCATGAACATTCTCTGACTGGGGTTTACCTACTCTACACAGCCCTTACCTTTCCAGTTAGATTTGGCCTCAGTTTCGTTCCCTGTGGTTGTGTCCACATGGCAGTTAGATGAACCTGAAGAGCTGTCCATTTTCTTCTCTGGATGGTCAAAAACACTACCATCATCACAGAATGAACCTACATCTGGAAAACAAATCACTTATTGAACACGCAGACAAATGCAGGCCTACACTGGATGAATATTGTACAGACAACCTGAAGTTTCAGTCCAAAACTTGGTTTCACAGTGTGAATCTCCTAATGGAGAATAGGCATGGATATGCAAATACTGAGATTTGTATTAAAAATGTATAATTTTACACAGCACACAGCTATTTTCCCATCCTTTCTTGATACCATGGACTGAAACAAGCTGCTCTTATAACTTAAAAGAGGAATGTAAATTATCTCTGTTCTGACTGGTTGGCTAGTATTTTGCCACATTTACAAGGCAGTGCCAGGCAGTGTACCTTGATTGTGTGATGGAAAGTGAGGAACATCAGGTATGAGGGCTCTGCTGTGAAAGGGACTAGGTTCTGCCAAACTGGCGGGTGGGGGAGCCAGGTTCACAGAGTCCAAAGGAGAAGAGAAAAGCTGGAGCTTTTGCCCACTGATGTTTAGCCGTGCTGGACTGATCAGAGGCCGACGCTGCCTGGCCGAGCTGGAGGTGGACGTGACTGAGCCTGCCACTGAAGGGGTGGGGGAGGGGCCGGGGGAGGAAGGCCGACTTCCTGACTTAAGAGAAAAGTAATCTAAACATGTGGGGGGAAAAATTTAATGTTAGTTTTAATTTTAATAAAGAGTAAGGCAAGTTTTGCCATCTAAAGCAAAAAACACATTTATCAAGAAAAGTAGTGTATATGTACACAATCGCTGTCTGGTGAAAACCTCTTAACTCTACTTCTTGTCTTTTTTTTTTTTTTAAACAGAAATCAATACTATTGGTCAGTCTCCACGTGGTCTGTAAAGTTTTGAATTTATTAACCAATAAAAAGTGTTGAAAATAGTTATACAAGTTTTGATGACACGTATTCATTTGTTTAGAACACACTGTTTTCTGAGTTTTCTGAAAAATAGCCATTTTGGACATGAGGTTTTGGCTGGACAGTGACTATATGTATTACATGCTTCTCATTTAAATATATACTACATGCAAATTTAAATGTATGTAAATAATACATGCTTATTTACATTATAGCATCGTCCATCACCACTACTTACCTGAAGGTGGAGAGTCTTTGCACAGTGATGCTGGTCTACTCCCGCTGAACAGGAAACCAGAATCTGTAAGCACAGTGTCCAAACACAATAAAACAACAGAACATTACAAAAACATCAATGAGAGGCTTCAGTTTGGATTAATCTGAAGGGCACAAAAGCATGACCTCCAACCTCAGCTCCTGTCATGACATGAGTCCTATTGCAAAAGTCTGGGATTTGTGGAGACAATACAGTGCAGAAGCTGGAATTTTGGGGTTGTAATGGAGAGGGTACCTTGTGAAGAGGTCACCACAGCTGCATAAAGAGTGTGAAACTAATCTCCAGCAACACCTGGCAGACTCTTAAGAAGCACTAGTCTGAAACATCTTCCATGCAATTTGCCATAAATGCACAGTGTAGCATGAGCTACTTAGGAGTCTTAGCATGGCTAGCCCCACCATTGACAATATCTGTTCTGAACACCCATTCCAGAAATATCTCCCACTCAAACAGGTGCCAGCAGTGATTCAACATTACAGCAAAGAAATAACAGAAAAAACACTGCTGGAGACAGACTGTGGATAGGCACATGATGAATGAGGACTAGAGTAGGACTTGTTTCAACGACCTTGTGAAAACTATGCCTCCTGAACAGACATGAGTAATAGAAAAAAGTTATTTCACGTTCATCCTTGAACATATTTGTAATTAGTGGCTTCTGGTTAAGCCGTTTCACTCAAGTATACATTTTTTGAATTAGTTCAACACATTTTAATACAGTAGAATGAACAGGGTTTGAGCTGTGTTTCTTAATTCCTTCTAAAGAGAGAGCAGAATTCATGGCTCAGTCAAATATGGCAAGTCGTCCAGGCCCTGAAGCAGCAAAGAATACCACCAGGACTATGCTTGTCTGTCATGGTGTGTTTACTGGATCGCCATGTTGTTTTCATGTCAGATCTTAGGGGTCAACTGTTCAATTTTAGACTTATATAAAAAAATTATGAAGTGGTTTTCTGACCAATGTGAGATAAGAATTGATGTTGTGGAATCACTCTGACATTAGGCAGGCAGGCAACTTCCAGGAAAATGTGTTTATCTGGTATCCTGAGTCAGTGTGTAAAGTCAGAATGCGATTAGGTGATGGATATGTTTTTCTAGGTGTTGGGTACTATTTTTATGTGTTTACTTAGGTCCTGAATATATCAAACCAAGTAAGAGGTGATCAAACACTTTCACACAGAACTCCATTTGTTATAAATGTGATGCAATTTTTCACCAAATATCCAATATGTAATTTAATGTATTTTAAAACGACTTATTACTACAATAATGTAAATACTTATGGCATTCTTATTTACATGTACTGCAGCGAACATCACACAGTTATCTAAAGGTGGAGAGAGTCTTTGCACTGTGACACCCTTACCTGACAATTAAGAACTGAGTATGTCCTGTTAGATTATGAACTGAAAGATCTGTGAGCCTCGAACACACCTGCTGGGCCTGGCTCTGATTACAGGAGATTGTAGTTTGCCATGGTCTCATCTGAGGATCCCAACATGAAACAAACCATACTCTCAGGCAAGGCATAACAGTCATTTCAATACCACTCCCTAAGTCTAGTCCCATCCTTGGCTTTTAATGGCTTTAAAATAACCTAAATGTACTACAGACCTTTCTGCTCAAGTGAAAAACAAACTAAGGCAGCCACTACGACAGAAGAAGAAACCAGATTGTTGTTGAATGCATCAGTGGAGTCCATCAATGAATCTGCTCACACTGCATTCTCGTTAAAACAAAGCAGTTGATAGGACAACATTTTCTCCACAAAAACATACGACGATCTTCCTTTAAATCGCAACCTGTGGGGTAAACCCAGAAAGACACTTTTTCTCACAGTCACTTCATACCCATCTCTCACTGATGGTAAAATTCCTCTGCAAGGTGCGGCTACACCTGAAGCGACGACTGAAGCAGGTTCCCTGTTCCTTTCAAACTACCAATGACCCATACTCTACCAATCATCTCTTCACAGGTTCTGCATGACAGCACTTGGGGCCCCTCCTTTCGCAATCTGGCCAAGAGGCCCACTTAATAAAAACATTATATGAGACTTTTTACCACTTCAACACCACAAGCCCTTTTCTTCGCAAAATCAAGTGAATAATAGCAGTTTCTATAACATGCACCTGGCTTTCAAGACCAGCCAGTCAACAAGACCTTCTTCTTACTTATAATTCTAGGGAATGCAAGATATTCTACCTTCACTCAAGACATGTCTTAAATTGCATTCTTCAACTACATACATATCGTTAGATATAGAACAAGGTGGCTTACACTCAGAAGTGTCCTCCAAACGGTACTACCATGACAGGACATCAAATTGAGCTGCAAATATTGTAGTTAGATTATTTGTCTAATCATGTGGTGGAATGTAACAAAGTATTTGTACTTCGTTACTGTACTTAAGTAAATTTTTTCGTATCTCTACTTTACTTAAGTAAAAAATAATAATGCATACTTTTTATTTTACTCCATTACAATTTGCGGGAATTATCTGTATTTTCTACTCCACTACATTTCTATAAATTATGTTGTTAGTCGTTGCATTTTATGAGCACAACTTCCTCAAAATCTTGCATGGAAAAAAAGGTTAGCCTATTGCGTTCTGGAATTGTCTGCAATTTCCTACCAATCAGGTGTCTTTATTAGCCCCAATGATGGCAGACTGCGCGAAAGTTAGCAGTACGACCTGGTAGACTGGCTTGAT
>JBBMFX010000128.1:22845245-22858267 GCA_037832545.1 Rhabdalestes septentrionalis | reverse complement strand
AGATAGCTTAATGTCATTGCTCGCTTGGATGGAACTTGTGTTTCACGCCTGTTTCACAATCAGTAGTCATCTCTGACCAGAGATGTGAGCAAATTATACCAGTGCTGGCCCTCGCGGAATCGTTTTTTTTTTTTGTCCCAGTCCAGCCCTGTATCATAACTACAGTCCTGTATTTCCTTGGTTTTTTACATAATTTAGGACCCCCTCCGAAGTTCATTAAAGGGCACGCAATGACATTCATGCTGCCATATTCTTGAGAGTGCCACATCACCACTAGTGTTTGGTTACTGTTATGTTTCCCTTTTACTGCTCTTAAGAGATGTATTAAATAGTTTGGCAAGTACATAAATGATTTGAAGATATTTCATGTCCTGATTGGTTTATCTTAATGGTACATTAGTGGGTAATACATAGTAGACAACTTGTCATCCACATCATTCTAAGTTAGGGTATACACAGTATCGCAGAGTGCATGTACAATAAGCATGCCAAACTGTCCAATTCACATATACTGTATATATGTTTGTAATTATTACGAGCAATGACATCGGTAGAGGCGTAAGTCAGTATATCTACAATTCTTTCAGAAAAGGTCACACCTCAGACCTTTGTGTGAGTACTTTTACTTAAAAAATACTTTAAAGTAAATTTAAAACTAAGTACTTAGTACTTTCACTTAAGCAAGATTGTTGATGTAGCACTTCTACTTTTACTTGAGTACATGTTTTGCAGGGTATTAGTACTTTTACTTAAGTACTATGCTTCAGTACTTCCTCCACTACTGCAAATCATTAATCAAAATAGAGATTGTACTTTAGTAATTTTGTACTTGTTATATTTTACATTTAGTTAAATTGCCATTTAGCACTGTTCATGTAGCCAGATCTCTTTACTTGTTTTGATTTTTGGAATCAATAATTGTGTGGAACTGACCATCAGAAGTTTTGGAGCCACCAACAATCACAGATTTTCAGTTGTGATGGTGCACTAGAATCTTCCTTGTTTTCAGGTTTACAATTCAATGCTCTCAATATTTCGCATGACGAAAAGTCACTCTGCAACTCACAAAGACGACTACACCCAGGAGGAGGGTGGACTGGAGCTGGCAGTGCAGCATACACTGCAGAATAGGCTGGTGGTTTTGCAAGCACATTGGACATTTTGTGCAGTTACATGTTTATACAAATATTAGACCACTACCAAAAAAAACAGCAGGTTCAACTGGGTAAACGTATTCCAAAAATAAAAACAGACAGCACATAATCTGTCAAACAGATTATAAGTCAGCAAAAAGCAAAAGAGCATAAAGCACTCTCACCTGTTCGGGCAAGAGAGGGGATGGTCCCCAGGGAGAGGGCTCTGTTGAGACGCCCCGGCAGGGAGGAAGGGGAGGCTTTGCGGGCTTTGTGGCTTTGTTGTTGGGCGAGGAGATGTGGCAGGTTGGGGGGAGGCGTGGGGATGAAAGTGGAGGATCCATACAGCAAAGAAGACTGACTACTGTAGTACATCCCAACAGAACTGCCCGACAGATACCTGAAACAGATGAAGACATGAGTAGGGTCCATTCCACACCATCTGAAGCTCTGTCTCGGTCTGTTCACATTCTTAAACCAAACTTTAAAGGCAATAGATAATTCATCTTGTACAACCAGACATGATTACATCTCTGTGCTTCATAGTAGTCTTTACATATGGAGTAAAAGATGGTTTACTTTGTCTTTGAGCCTGAAGATGAAAATCTACAATAAATATAATTCTTGACTTTGATCCGTAACAGTGACAGACATTTATTACACTTTACCACTGTGGCAGAGCAGTGTACCACCTTAGATGTCAAAGTTCCTAACAAAAGACTTTGTTCCATAATAAAGTTGAATAAACTTGCTTTCAGGTCATCTAAGGTGGAAAATGTTCATAAGGAAGGTCTAAAACAAAGGCATTAAAAACACAAATCCCATTTAACAGCGCTTTATTAGCATTAGCAGTAGAACGTACAAGAGCATTATTAAAATACAAACAATAAACAAACATGGTTTATTCCAACATGCTTCTTTGCTTCAACACTCAAAAACATCCAAAACATGATTAGAAATATAATATGAAAATAAAAATAAAAAGGAGCATTCATCTTAGGACGGCTATTTATTTTTCTTGACAATCATTTTTCTTCACATTACATAGAAATCATGTTCAGTATCAGTGTCAACCTGTCATTTCAGCTTATATGAACTTTTTTAAAAAAATCTGAAACAGCATTTATGGATGGAAATGCCATTTAAACATAAAATCAATAGACATTCTCCCATGGTATGATGACATAATGAAATTTTTTGGTTACTCATCCTGGTTACATCATTAATATTATTAAAATAACATTATAAATAGTCATGGAGTCCAAGTGCAAGATTACAACCGTTTACTAGTGAATTGCAATTATAAATACAGTCCGGCACAATGCTACAAAAGTATGAACGTAAAAACACACTACTTGGTATCAAAAGGAAACGATCTACAGTCACATGTATAATGTATCACAATCACAAGTTAGCCACTCATGCCATTATGCTGGTAAAGGCTTAACCGGACTAAATTAGGCAGTATACTGTATTTCAAGTTATTTTACAAATTTAAAGGGATGGAACCAACATTTTGAGGGTAAGAGCTGTAAAATACTTTACAAATTAGTAAAGATTTCAAGTCAAAGATTCACATGGTATTAAGGCTATAATAACCTGAAAGTGTGAGAATCTTTGACAATGTAGTGCTGAAATTATATTACAGATGCAAAGAGGAAATGTTTTCAGAAGCTCTTACTCACAAAGGCTGTATAAATTGAAAAACTGCAGACAGTGGATGCCTTTTGTCGAACACTGTGGATACGTTCCAAATATTAATCAAAAACAAAAATAATACAAAGTCCAATAAGTAATGCACCTTAATATATAAATTCATGATTAATGAAAAAAAAAAAAATAGCCACATGGCGTACTCAACACTCAAAGTAACTCAAGCATAAACCCAGTGACCTCTTTTGGCATATGGAACTTTCACCTTTCCTTACTTATTGGAACTTAAATTCACAGCAACAAACTACAAATGCTCAAATTAATAATTTGAGGGGAACAGTAATGAAGAAACTACAAACATCTACAGTATACAGTCATTCATTTTTAGTCTTCACTTATCTTTTCAGTCTGACCTATAATCTATTATCTGACACTATTAGTCAGATGACATTTAAATGCTTATATAAATGCTTGCCTTAGAGCTTTATCAGTTTACTCTACCAGGATAGTATCAGTATTGAATTCATACACTTTAAAATACACTAATATTAGCCATTGAACGTTAGTTTAGCATTATTAGCAAGACCCAAAGCTAATGTATAAATATGTAGAATACAGTCCATTGAAAATCCTGGCAGAAAGAAAATTTCACTTCAGTCCAGCACCTCATTCATGATATCCAACTAACCGAACTATCTAAACCAAACCACCCCTTAACTACTTCACGCTTTTTGCATTTGGCAAGTGTTTAAGTCTTTCTACCAAAACACAGACAAAGTGTTGGGTTATTTGGGTCCAGTGCAGGTTCCGTTAGCAGGAAAACCACAAACTAATGTAACTTTGGTAGAAAGTCCAGCAAAGTAGCTCCACGTGGACTTCAAGTGTTTGGACCTAAAGAAAAAAACCTTAAGTTCTGGAATTTCTCCTGTAGTGAAGTAATTAGTGAGGTAACACTAATGAAAAAAAACCTAATTATTTGCTTTGATTTAATAAAGTAGAAGTTACAAAGAGGATTTTCCACAGACAAAGACAAAATTCACAGCAAAATCCTGCCCTCACCTTCATTTAGAGAAAAGTTTGACTCTCCAATGCTTGTGACAGAACGTTGTATTCACCATTTTTCTGGCTGGCATTTCTTAAAAGATGGATCCACAATGAATGGGGATAAATGAATTACAAATATATGTTGGAGGACAGTAGAGGAAACGAGCCAATGAAACAAAAACTCACTCAAGAATGAGGATGAACTAAGTGGCTATCTGCTCACTATTCATCATAAATAGCTTAGTGAAGTGTCACTGTTCGGATTCTGACCTGCGGCCTCTGGTTCTTCTGGGACCCATAGCCTTGCGTGTAGCCACAGCAGCAGCGAATCCGACAAAGCAGCACAAGGAGGTGGTGCCAAACTTGACCGTGTCCAGCCAATCAGGTGTGTCTGTCTTTAGGTAGCACTCAACCATATACAGAGATAACACCAGGAGCCACAGGAAAGAGGCGACAGCATCGATTCTCCTCAACCTTCACAAGAGAATAGAATATCGTAACATAAGAGGGATGTCCAAAAAAGACATCTGCAATAAAGAATAATAAAGAATGTGGAGGATGCAAATGTACTTCACCTGACAGGGCCGGCCATTAAGACACCAGTTATGCAAGTTAAAAGGCCAACAGCGGCAACAGCCATCTGGTGGTTGCTCCCAGACTGCCAGATTAGTTTTACATTCTCTACAGCTTGCTCTGGAAGAAGACCCATCAGATCAATCCACATTTGCACCGTTTTAGTGCTGTTGCTGGTTTTGGCTTCAGTTTCATTTTGTAGAACGTGCTTGGGTGGGGCAACACCTCCACTCAGAGTTTGAGAGCTGCTGGGGAGAGAGGAAAAGTCCCCAGATCCGTATACGGCCACAGTGAGCAGAAAAGCACAGGTGAGGAAGGCCAGGGCCCGCAGGGATATCAGCCAGGCAGGTGTAGAGAGAGATTGGGTGCTCTGTGGTAAAGAGAAACGAAGCTGATTGGTTGGTATGCAATTAGACAGGATGCTTAAAAGCTGGTACAACAAGCCTTAAAACAGAAAACAAAAAGACTTGGCCTGACACAAACTGTGTGCAAGAGGAAACCGGTTATTATAACAGCACAAACATTAATTCACTCGTGTTGAAGATGAAGCATGGTAATAATGTTATTACATGGGTGAAATGTCAGAAACTTCAGGTTCATTCATTATATATATGTATGTACAGATTTTTTAATTTTCATAATAAACTGCTTAAAGACAATTATGGAATTAATCTGCATTTCATATTCTTTATTTTATGTACTACGCTTTCATCAGAAACAACCAATTTATGTCTTGTACTGTGTTTCATTCCTCCATCTACAAATGACATGGCCTAATATGGAAGACTAAGAGCTAACATGTCTGTAACAGATTGCAGCAACATTTCTGATGTGCTGTTGGCATAGATCAATGTCACAGATGAGCTGTATTCATTTGCAGTGGAGTGCTAACTGCCAGTTCTCTGTACATTACCTAATGGCTGCTTGTGAATTACTCTGGCTGAAGAGGGAGAGGAACTACTCAAAAAAATGTTTTGTGCTGAATTCCTGGCCATGGATAACTGTGGCATAGCTTGAACTATTTTGACTATGATCTAAGCACTGCTGGGAGTAATTTATCATTCTGCAGATGTATTATGCTTTAATCACCTTAACAAAGGCTTTGTCTGAATCACGGCTTCGTCTGAGTTGGTGATTGAAGAGCAGAGCCCGAAGCTGCCGATTCTGGTACTTGATGTAGTACTCCACTGCAGTCTGACAGGGTCTGCACAACTTGTAGGTCTGCTCAAGGTGATGTTTGTACACTTCAATTTCTTCATCATAATTGTCCTGCAGAGGCAAGAAATAGAAGAATTATGCTTGGAAATGCTCAATAAACCTATGTAAATGAATAATAGATCAAGAGTAAAAATGTGTGTGTGTACACACGCATACAGATTGTAAATAAGTAATTCATTATGATCTGACTGATCTACCCTTCAAGATTTTTATCAGCCTTCAAGATTTTTATCAAGAGTTTCCAACACGGCAGTGAACATGTATGGGCAAAAGACACATTTCTGGAAAAACTACTTTGTGGTTCAACAGAACACTGTTGAATTAAATCAGGAAAACCAAAACATGTGCTTATTAAGCCTACAGAAGTTTAGCTGTACCCATTTACAATCAATTTGCCTCAAACTACTTTGACAAAATATATGGCAATCAGAACAGAGCTCATTTACGTATACCTTCAAGGCCAGTAACAATACTGGGTGATATAGAATTCAGTCAAATAATTGGCAGTGTTTGGCACATAAAACAAGAAACATTATGTAGCTCACAAGAGAAAAAACAAAACACAATTCCCTTGAAAATATTCTTAGTGCCATCACAGAAGAACCATAATTTTGTTGGTATTAGCAAAAATATCAATAAGGTGGTGATAATTAAGAACTTTTTAGTCAAGCCACAGTCTGAATTCAAACTCAGCTCACTTAACACAAACATCTGATCTTCACTTAACATTAGAACTGACAAGCATATCAGTAGTGTTCAGCCTAGCAGTTAATCTGGTCATCTGTTTTAAATTGTTATTTGGGTTATCGCATTTATACCATGAATTGTAAACTAATAATACATTCAAAATCTGCAGCATTACAAGATCATTTTCGTATCAGTTGGTGCATAATTGAAAAGAAAAAAAGGAGTAAAACCTACTTCCTCTCTAGGGGTGAATGAAGCCAACTGCTTAATCTTAAGTGTTTGGTGGTTGTTGCACTTTTTGCACAGCAGCATTTGGCAGTTGACCCACTGTAGTGTCTTGGGCGTCTCAGACACAGGAACACCAGCAGACACTCCGTGGTTAAGATGCTCCATATATTGCGCAGGTATCGGTTTGTTATAATCACCATTCTGCAAAAAACAAATACACACAGTAGAAATCAGGCTCACGTTCCGAACGCTCATATTTTCTATCAACAAGTCATATATGTGTAACAAGGTAATACCTCCTGAAAGCCATTGTACTGCTCACAGTAAGGGCAATCCCAGCAGTTCCTGTTCCCATATGGAACCTCTGTGTCTTGATTACAGAACCAGCAGTTCACATTAATGTGTGTTGGTTTCTTCCTATAGAATGGACGCATATTTTTAAAGGATTTCCACAATCAATGCAATTAATGACCATATTTTCACGTTATTCAATATTCTATATTGTTTTTGTGTCTTCTCAACTGTAGCATAAGTAATTCCCTTCATTCATGCCGATTTTACAAACTGTGTGTTTACATATTCAGAATAGAATATCTTTGGCATTGCAATACAAAGGAATTGTATAGTAGAAGCTATTTTCTAAAATCAAAACAACTAAAATCCATCAAATTAAAAAAAAGTATTACTTACTTCTAGGTTCATTCTCCCTAGACTATTTTCTGTGAAGATTATCCATATTATGTGCTTAAGTTTGTGTGCATTCTGGAGATGTGTCTGTATACTTTTGGACATACAGTGCACTTCAAAATAATCTAATGTCAACAACTGAAATGCAACTGAAAAAATGAGAACTGATGAAAAAATTTAATTATTTTACATTATTTGCGTGAGTGAGTGAGCGAGAGAACGAGAGAGCGAGGGTGAGAGAGAATTAAACTGAATAAACTTAGCTGATGAATTGTCTGGATAGTTCTGGACACATATGTTGCACAATAAAAAAAAATGAATTGGTAGCTAACTGTCTGAAGTGTAACTGATGAAACAATAAAGTACTTTCGTCACATATGTACAAGTACTCTCACATAAATTAATCTAAACTGTATTAGTGCAACTTGGGTCCCTACACAGTGAAAAAAATATATTACCGTATTAACTGACCCAGTGCAGCAGGCAGTCACGAGCTGCTACAAACTCCATGCCTGGAATAGCATCTAATATAACAACCAGCAGTGGATTTAACCCTGTCAGTCTTTACACATTACACTTGACACGCGTAAGATAAATGAGAAGAGGGTGGATTTTCTTATTTATCAGTTTTATTCTGAATCATGTTAGCTGCTAGGCTACCTCTGTGAGACTAGGCCTCGCTAACAGTCTCCCTACCTGTTCAAGGCTTTATACACCAGAGCTCCTCCCGTCACCACGGCCGTCGCTCCGGCTCCCGCGTACAGGAGCTGCGGGTACTGCAAAATCATCTGGTTTATCTGCTCCATTGCAGAATTAGCAGATTTAGTGTTTAAGGATTTTTTTTAGATGTATATTGTAGCTAGCAACACATATGGTCCGTACACGCGGTAACAGGAGCGCGCGTCAATCAGCGGTACATGGCGCAATTTTTCAAAATAAAGGTTTCCCTCTGTCATTTTAGCCATTCAACACGAGAGGGAGTGTTAACACCAATTATGCTGCATTATATGGACAAAAGATTTGGGACCCACCTATTTTTGAATTGGTCTAGACCCTTATCATCCAGGGAAGGTCAATCTTAATGTTTCAGCACATTTTGGGCAACATTATACTTCCAACTTTGTGGACACAGTTTGGGGAAGAACATTTTCTTTCCCAACATGTGCCCCACTGCACAAAGCACGCTCCATAAAGACATGGTTGGACGAGTTTGGTGTGGCAGAAACTGACTGTCCCGCACCGAGTCCTGACTTCGACCCCATCCAACATGAACTGGGACAAATATTACCAGCTAGGCATTATCGTCCAACAGTGCCTGACCCGAATGGCCACAAATTCCCAACAGAAACACTCCACGACTCCATATTAAGGTATATGTATTTGAATGCAATGTCATTAATGTCTCTGTTTTTGTAATGGACAGACGTCCCTATATATTTTTACATATAACGTTTTCGCCATAGCAGTATGTACGATAACTAAGGGTTCATATTTTATCCCGTTTGTCCTCAAAAGGCTAGTCTACATGTGTTTCATTATACATTTATAAATGTTCACATTGGTTGCTCATTCGAATCACATCAGTCTATGACCTTTGAACAAATAAACCTGATTGGACAGAAGTCATCTGTTTTCTCAAACATTCGTTTATATCACAGCAGGGATGCCCTTTTTTGTGCAAAATGTCAGCATGGCTGCAGGTTTTCATTCCAAACATTCCTGATGCATTTTCTGATTCATATCACGAGTTTTGTTGTGTTAAATGCAGTATTATATACATTTTGGCCTCGTCAGTCTGACCAACATTATGATTCTATAGTTCTATTAATAAGCAAATATATCATAACACCACTGTAAATTCCTTAAGGTTCAACTGCTCCTAACTGTTAAAAGAAAAGGCTGTTAACAAAAAATTCGTTTATCTTCATTTAAAGCAGCTCTATTTATTTTGGAGGAGATGGACGGTTTTGAATACCCCTTCATCCAGCAAAAGGAAAGCAAATCTAAGCCAACTACATTATTTTGCAAACAACCTTGGGAACATAATCCCCTATCTAATCATTCTCTGAACAGTCATTTTTGTCATTTAAGTAATCATTTCTCCAATGTTATGGTTTAAAACCAGTAAAACATTAATACACTCTACCATGTAATTTGAAGATATTCAGCTTTAGCATTAGCTATTGGCCTTCCCTAAGTTTTATCCCTAAGTAACCAGTATTCGAAAACATGTACTGTTGTGAACAATGGTATTAAACTGGAATTGTCTCTAAAATCCAGGCAAGCAAGGTTGGAAGAATGACATTAAACTGCCAAAGGGAGCAGCCAGCTGTCTGTGAGACGTCTGCCAGTCCACTCTGCTGCCCAGCATTTTTTTCCGGTCTATTTAACTCGCAGTTTAAACAGGGACACTTCCAGGGTCAGGCCACTGAATATGATGACTGTCCTCAAAAAAAACGGGACACCTGGTCATCCAATTTCAACCAGATGATGAAGAAAAATCAATAAAAGATATACACACACAAACATGTACACGTATAAACACACAGACATACACACACCCCTAGAATGGAGTTTGTAAAAGTTATCACTATGCATTTTATTGTACCATTGGTCGCATGTGCACTTTAGATTCCTTTTATGTAAAAGATGATACTTCACATTCACACAGTAAACAGACATAACTAATAACTAAAACAGAAACTTGGTCGAACTCCGGATCACTACATAATGCAGAACTCAAAACTATTGCAACATAATGCAGTGTGATCATGTAAGTATGCATGAGGTCCCACAGAGATATGCCTCGCAGTAATGCCGTATCAGCATTACATTCCAACTCAATAAAACTCCATGGGAATTTTCCACATAAGTCTTTTGGATGAGTACCACACAGCAGAGTGGGACACAATCATAACTGAACAAATATTAAAACTAAAAAACAACCAACAAATACATAGAGAATAATTTAGTTAACTTAATAGCACTATGTATCCTCAGAGGACCTCGTTATGTACAGTGATGCAATATTAACAAACAGTTGGAGTTAACCCATAAATGTGTAATCACATCTTCACATGTTTGATATTTTTTAAAAAAAGTGTCAATTTGGATGCAGAATGAACTTAGGCATTATATCTGGTAGTATGTATATGCATCCAAATAAAAATAATCTTTTTAAAGTCTTTGGATATTGCAAACCAGCAACTCATACCCCAAACAAAAACAGCCAGTAACAGCCAGATTCTTTTTTTTTTTCTCCAACAATAGCTCCAAGAGTCTTTTTGTGCATGGTTTTCTGGGCTTTATTTGGAGGGCTGACCCAGCAGATAGACAATGAGCTCATAGGTGGAGAGCACTATGGCTGTGTTGGGGATCTGCCTAATGAGCTGTGGAATGAGTCCTCTGTAAAACGCTGCGTAACCTTCCTCGACCGCTACCAGACGTGCTGTCTGGAAGAAGTACTTGTATTTGCTGCCCTCTTCTCTGAGTCTTGTCCGTATGACCTCTGGAGGGAGACAGAGAAAGATTTGCCCGTCATGTCAAATCAGGAAAATCTTTCCAAAAAGCTTAACTGAGGGCATAGAATGCATGACAAGAATCAGCTCTTTTAAAGTACAGTAACATAAGCCACTAGGGCCACATGCAAGTTAGAGATTGGAGAAATAAATATCCACTGCTAAAATATAATTTAAACAACAGTTTAAACTCATTTACTCATGGAATTACAAAGAGGTATATATAGAGGCTTTTCTTCTTATATATATATTCAAATAGTGTACATACCGTGTGGATAAGCTATGCAGGAGGCACAGCCTTTGGCAAAAGCAGCAACTACCATTAGGCCCAGGAAATCTGATGCTCCTTTTTCTCCAGCAGCGTTTGGTGTTGAAAGTCGACTCTCCGCTAGATGCTTCTTCAGCGTCTCATAAATGAGAAAGCAAATCATAGTCTCTGAGATTCCAGCGTATGAGGCAGTAAGGCCTCGGTAAAAGCCTCGCACGCCCTCTGTCCTGTACACATAGCGTGCGCATTGTAGTGCGTTCATCTTCTTCTCTCCTCGTGCCCTGGGGACAAAACAGTTTTGTCAGTTAGTGAGTGCTCAGCTGAGCCATTTCAAATAGGTTTAAAATATTTAAGGAGTTTGTTATGAAGGAACAATCTGTAGTCCCTATTAAGCTGGCTGCTTAAACATTGGTTAAAATGTGTGTGTGCTTTCATATTGTCATTGCCTTACTGCACATCAGAAGCCATGCAAGTGTGTGTGTTGCTTTCACACTCTAATGGCCTTATTACAAATTAGATGCCATTCAATTACGCAGGGGCATATTTGGGTAAAGGTTTCTACTGCAGGACTATATTAACCTCCATGCAAAGCAACTGACATACTTTTCACATGTGACCTCGCGAGAGTCTACTTGCTGGTGCTCTTTGTGGGGGGTAAATATAGACTAGGCCCTCTAAGCCATGGCTGTCACGTCTAGGTGGATATTTATACCGTGGCCTTCATTGGTCACATTTTAATTGCTCTGATGGTTGCATAACACAGGGACACTTATAATAAATATATTCACAAGGTAAAACACATGTCTCTGCAGATTATGTTTTAGGTTGGGTGTAGTTGTAAACAGGCCACCTACGAGGCTAGAAAGGTCATTTGAAATTAGAAATAAAAAAGGCAGGAACATACTTCTTTTCAAGCTGCATTCTCGTTTTGACCATCCAGATGGGGTTCATCAAGGAATTTGTGACAAAAGCTAAAAAAAAATTTAATAAATAAATATATATATATATATATATAAATATATATTTATATAAATCAGTTTAATGTACTATCCAAAATAGAACATAATTCACTGTATTACAGTATATTGCCTCACCTGCAAACCCGGCTGAAGACATGTGCACCAATCCACTGTTGGGGACAAAGATCCCATTGAAGGTCTCTTTTGACTTTGAGTAGGCTGCAAAATAAATTGCCCTGAAATAACAAGTTGAGAAAGAACTTCAGATAAAGAAAGACCACTTGTGCCCTCTGTCTTGCTGTGCAGAGTTCATTTCAAAGTGAAAAAGAGAGGTATAATGAAAGAGTGCTGTGTTTATAGTCACACAGCCCCAAGAGCAAGTTCCTGACAAAGCACAGAACTGTCTGTTTCCACACTAGTTGTTCTCTTTGATGAGCTTCTGGAACAGGCTGTGCTAGATCACAACAGCAGGCTGAATATGTGACTGGAGCTAAAGCTGCTTATTCAGAATATTAAGAATTATCCGGCCATGGAAGCTCAGAGACATGATCCTTAGACAGCAAAAACAAAACTCAACATGGAATACATGCCTGATATCTGAATTAAACAAGCACAAAATGCTACAGAATTGATCAATCACAAAAATATTTCAGTAAACATAATTGCTAAATTGTTTCTAAGGTATCCCTTAGAAAAACAGTGTTCATCGGTACTATTACAAACTGTTCCAATCTTATAAAAATGTTTTGGTTGTATCTACTAGTTGATTGAAAATGTTCTGTTAAGACCTAAGTTTCCTGTTCTTTTCCAGTTGCCTTTTCTTGTTCTTTTAGGGGGTGGGTACGTTTGGAAACCCTGTTGGATCTTGAATCTTTTGCGAGAGAATCCACTCCATTAAATCGATAGCCACTGGAAATCCTATGCGGGTTTTCCTCCAAATCAAGGGAAGAGAATGGTCAGTGCAGACACAGGCTGCTCGGATTTCCAGTGGTGTGTTTTCTTCTGTTGATTAGGTCCAGTGGATTCTTTCCCTGAATATTTAAGATGCAACAGA
>JBBMFX010000128.1:22824305-22840196 GCA_037832545.1 Rhabdalestes septentrionalis | reverse complement strand
ACACACACACACACACACACACACACACACACACACACACACACACACACACACACACACACACACACACACTTGACCTAAGCTGCACTTGACCTATGCTGTGTCTGTGTTAAGCTGCAAAGTGTGAAAATAAAGCACTACAGTGGACACACACAGGTGGACAGAGATGTCATGCTAGTCCATGTGATAATTCTGCCTGGTTTCACTAGAGGGACTGAAAAGAGTTGTGCAATATTACAGAATATTACACCATACAAAAATGTTAAATTGGTCATTTCCATAATATTAAATGTGTTCTTGTGTGATGTTTCAGAAATTGTTGATAATGCCAGAACATCAAGAATGTAGTTGGAAAATATCCAGTATTTCTTGTCTTTCCAAACTTACAGTTAAGATTAATTGTTAAAACAAGTGTTAACAATTATTTTGTAAATAGAGACAATAGTTGTGCATTGTGTGCTCTCTTGCTCCAAGATCAGCTTGTGTTCTCTGTTTTTACACTTTACATCACTGTGATATGATGTTGAATGCTACTGCCTGCCCACACTGCTGTTTGAACACCTCACTTCAAGTCTGTACTGAAAATACATGCATAGGCTAGCATCTGTGTATAGAGTTTTGTTTAATAACAGCCATGAATTATATATATTTATGAAATGAGGTGTGTTATGGCTTATAAAATAAATGTAGAGCGAGTTTTCTGATGTGTGAGAAGGTAGTGTACAAGGCATGGAAATGTAAAAAAACCCAGAGCTGGAGAGAAGTGATTACACAATGCTTTGAGAGAGAATTCCACGCACATACTCTGGTTGGGACTCCTTTACAGGAGAAAGGGGGAAAAAACATTCTAACCTTGAATTAATGTACATAAAAAATACTTCTGGGCACAAATTATCGCTTTAAATAATCTCACTACAAAATCTTGTGGAAAGCTTTCTCCATATTAATCCTGATGATTTTGGGATAGGTATAGATATAATGGTCAGACGTCCATATACTTTTGGCCATATAGTGTGAAATAACAAACTAATAAAAATGATTCCAATTTGTTTTTGGAACAGTGTTGTACTTGATAGGACCACATTCTGGCCATGTCCAAAAGTTTGTTGAGGCAAGTAGATATGGCCGAGTGTGTGAAGTGTATAAAGTAGCCCAAACCTGCCCATTTAGGTCTTATTATTTAGCTCATGAAAGCACATAACAGTGCCTGTGTTTGCAGGTTGTTTTGCATAAGCTCTTGCGGCTCACAGTCTTCCCAGCTCAATATATTCATTCTGTTCTCCTCGCTCTTCCTGCATTGCTTATTTATGCATAGCCACGAGTAAGTGCACAGGCACTGTGGAGAGGCTCTTCCTGAAACTTTGTCCTATGTGTGTGTGTGTGTGTGATTCTCTGTCTTGCTGTAGTTGGTGCTGACTGAAAGCACACACTCAGATGGCGGATCTCAGTGCCCAGAGAGCCACCCGGAGCTCCCACCCCCACTGGAGAGAACAGGAGGCATCGGAGACTCCCGACCCCCCTCCTTTCAGTAAGTGTTCTCCACAATCACAGCAGATTCAGTCTTAGCTCTTAAACTTACTTGTAGTCTTATTAATACTCTCAATCCATGGGAATAAAATATTGTGCAATAAACAACCTGTTGTGGATGTCTGTGTGTGATCTCAGAACTCATGACATTTGGATTCTTCAGGGGACAATTCGACAGGGTTCAGACAGGGTTAGTTTTACATGGGTAGGTGTGGGAATGGCTTTTTTTTTGCATCCCATTGATCTTAGCCTTGTCAGTTATTTTTATTGACTGTCACTTCAGGATAAATCCTGGAGAGTTTTACCATCTATTAAATGAACCACAGAAATAATCCCAGGTTGTTGTGTAGATGGGAATTGGCATGTTGTTAAAAAATGCCATCTGTTGTGTGAAAAGAGTTTTTGTAAGCATGGAAACACTTCAGGAAGCATTTACTTGTGTTCTCTGGGGCTTGCATCAAGCCATTATGCACTGTCCTAGGTTAGATGTACGAACATTCAAAAAAATATATATAACAGAGTGATTTTATATATGTAC
Source organism: Rhabdalestes septentrionalis (assembly GCA_037832545.1). NCBI lineage: Eukaryota > Metazoa > Chordata > Actinopteri > Characiformes > Alestidae > Rhabdalestes > Rhabdalestes septentrionalis. The sequence goes on along the minus strand of JBBMFX010000128.1, from coordinate 22,838,131 downwards.
ATTGACTTTGATTCCCAAACTAATGACAATGCTAAGGACACATAACACAGCATAACACAGCATGGTGAATGGTAAGGGTAAATTAAATGATGGCAAAATGTTAAAATTGTACTTTTTTTGCAGTGTGTAAATCCAATAGTGACTCTCATCTCTTTCATGTATACATAGATTTCATATCCCATGCAAACCAGATGTAACCATTACACACATCCTGTGGTAAAATTAAATTACCCAACCTATTCATTGAAGGATCCTGTGTGACCTGTAAAGTTCAAACTGTAGATTAAAGACAATAAAGAGTAAGGGAAGGGCCGTAGACTCATTGCTGCACAGATTTAGTGGTACTAAAGTTCAGCTTCATGGTGGTGCGCTTGGTCTACTCGTACAGAAACTTTAATTCATGATTAGCCATGGTTTTTTAATAGCAACATGTAACAATCGCAGCCACAAGCACATTGATAAGCATCACAAAACAGCTGATTTAGCGTTGACCTCTTTGAACTCCTGACCGCAGAAGCCACTGCAGTAGCAGATGTCCGCTTTCCAGCTGGAGGCTAGATCTAGTTATCGTCCGGCTGGGAGCCATGTGTATGAATCAGAGCCCAAATGCTGCTCTCGTCTCAGGGGCCCCTGAAAGATAGAGCATGTTACTGCCACACGGGTGTGTGTATGTGTGTGCGTGTGTGTGTCTGCTAGCACTCATGTGCTAATTTACCCAAATGCACACACCATAATGCAAGTCCTCTCATCTATGTAACTGTCTGCACAATCCAGGTGTCCCCAGGCCAAGGCTAGAAATAGTCCTGGGAATGTAAACATCTGCAGGCTGGTTAAGTCCTCCCTTTGTGTTTTTGGCCAAAGCCATCACTCGGGCCAGACTGTGTTAACTATGAAGACAGCAACAGTCGATAGGAGCACAGTTTTACATCACTAGTTCAAAGCAGTGGACCTTGTTTGTTTCAGCATAAACCGTTGACTTTAGCAGCACACACACATTAGGCATTCCCTTTATACTTGTATGAATGCAAAGTTAATTTGGACAGCAGTGCCCTAGGACAGTTTGTGTTTTTGAGCTTTGTGTGTGTGTTAGTCTGGGATCTATGCTGAGCGTATATAGTCTGTTAAAGGGTCTATTTCATTAGAAAATTATTTTAAAAATCAAAATTACACTGTATATTTCATACACTGTATAAAAGCACCCTGTACCCATGTTCCTAACTTTTAGTTTAAGTTCATGTTAAAATGTATAGTTTTTTACCCTTCTGAGCCAAATCAAGTTGTTCATTCATCATTAACTTCTGACACAGAGATGACATCGAGACATTTTTAGTATTAAGAGGGATAAATAGAGATGCAATATTTTAATATGACATCAGTGTATCCCACCCATTAAAGAAACAGAGTTAGATAGAGTTATATTTCAGCCTGGACTGCGTTTAGAATAAGGCACAGTACAGGGCAGCCAATCCCCTCTAAGGGATAAAGAGAGGTTGAAAAATGGATTATGGCTGTTTTGGGGGGAAGGGTGGTGGCAGGGAGGGTGAGCAAAAAATATAGGAGTAGAAAAGTTTGGGTGACTTTAAGCCTCACTGAGCTGAACTTTCTCGTTTTGCCCTCTGTGGGCCAGTTAGTGCCGAACTTTGTCAGCCATACAGCTGGAACCTTTCTGCAGTTTTCTGTAGTGTTCACTGCCATCTAGTGACTTGATTTGTAAAGACCACCCTCAGACATGCTCCCTTTTTCCGTTTCTTTTTGAAAATCTCATCAGTCCCAGGAGCCACTGACCAATTTTCCTGGAGCTTAATTCTGTGGATTCCCAGTTGTGAGTTCCTCCCACAGTAAATCTCCCTTATTTCCATTACAAAATGACACAGTGAGCATCAGTAAATAACCTAATGTTATCTCTGGCTCGCTCTCGTTTTTGGCGTGTACTATTCATTGGTGCTGGTGAATAAATTTGGAGGGATGAGGAGAGTAGGTGTTTGGCCGTCACTGAACGGCTAAGCCGGATTAACCAACAATAAAAGCACCCATCTCCATTACCCTGAGGTCTCAGCAGGGTGCTACAGCTGACTTAATCTCCCCCAGCATCGAGCTGCTTGTCTGCCCCCCACACCTCCACCCCGTACTCCCCACCTGCCTGCCTGCTGCCCCCTGCCTTCATGGAGCTCAGTAGATTTGGGAGGACAATAACTTGAATACTGTGCATACACAGTGTGAGCAGCGAGTTTTGCAGAATGCGGGGTGGTGGGATTATGTTTCAGGCTACTGTGGAAGCCTTTGTGCTACTCATTCTGCTTGGTTAAAAATCAATATGATTTCTGTTCTGCATTTCAGACTGAGGATTAGAGGCTGTAGAGGTTTCTTTAATTATTTGTAGCTATAATCGGGTGAAATGACAACTTCCATCCACCAGAGAGAGACATCACCACACCTCTCTGTCGCAAGAAGTTTCAGAATGGGTTCAGAGTTCCCACTTCCTATACGTTGGTGTTCCTCAACGCCTCCATCTCTTTTATTTGCTTTACACCCTTCCAGCCCTCTCATATTCTGTCAAGAAACTAGAAGTAGAATAAGTCTTCTTAGACAGAGGGACTAATTGATAGTCCTGATATTATAGCAGTCGAGTTGAATAAATACTGACAAGAAATGAAGTATAACATGAACTACATCTAAAATCACATTAATTGAGATCTTTTTAGTAATCCTTGCTTGATTTTGTTCAGTTTACATTTACATGACATTCATTTGGCAGATGCTTTTATCTAAAGTGACATACAATTTGAAGTTTCTGTATGATCGGCAGGTTTCAAACTCCCTGGGTGAGTTTTTGCATAGACTCAGAGTTCTCACCAGCCTCAGGTTTCTTTCCTGCCCCAAGCAAAAGCATTCCACCAGCTCTGATAGAATAACCAGCCCCACAGCACATCCTCAAACAAACCCCCGCACACACACCTCCTCGACACTGTTCTGCAGCTGTGCACATCCCTTTGTCATGTCCCCCAGCTCTGCACTGGAGAAGCAGACATGAGGCTGAACCCCATGTGACTCTTACTGCCCCACAGCAGGGATTTAAAATAGGGCTGTGTTGATATTCCATGTCAGGCCAGGTAATATATAACATCTTGTTGAGGCCTACTGTGACCACTGATGACTTGATTTGAAGTGTATAAACTATCAAGTGCATAGTTATCTGTAAATATGTAGGTTTAACCTTAAATTATAAAATCTATGGGCCCCAGATTGTTTTACTTTATCCATATACAAAGTTTAATTATTGTAAAACAGAAGAAATCTGTAATTTTGCATAGCTACCACACATTCTTGACTATTTATGACAGGTATTGTGAACATCCATATATTAAATGTAGTATCTAACAGGTACTTTTATTTGAGTAATTGTGCAATGGGAGGTGAATGTAATCTAGACTGGCCCACTTTAATAGCCAGAGGTCACACTGTGTTGGCTAACCTTCTCAGAAGGTTTTTGCTTTGGTTTATTAGGACATGGTAGATGTGCATCATGGCTAGACACGATAGAGTTTGACATTCACTGGGACCTCTATATGTGTGTTTTAAACTCAGCGCCAATGCGGTGAGCAGCCGGGATGGTCTGGACACGGAGACGGGAACAGAGTCTCTCCTGAGCCAGCGCAGAGAGCGAGAGCGTGCCCGCAGGGCACGGGACAGCAAATGTAAGTGACTCTCTGTACACAGCAAAAAATCCATCCTCACACAATATGCTACATATCATATATCATGTGACAGAGCTCCATAATACCACAGAGCACATGAACATTTGGGGGAAGGATCATCAAGGACAGTCATACTTTCAAAGGGACAATAACTGCAGGTTTTATGGTTGTGTTTTTACCTAACAGTGACGGTGCAGGTGACATGGTCCAGACTACAGACACATAAGAAAAGAAAACTGACTGGCTGCAGATAGAGCTCAGAGCTCAGAGACCTGCCAGTCAAATAACCTAGTAAAATAACCTGGATTGCCTTCCATTCAAAAAGCAAGTCAACAAAATCAAGGGTTTTTATTTCTGTGAATATGATCTATATGTGCTCCTGAATCCTGTAAACCTTTACAAAGTAAATTATACTGCACTGTATGGCATAAATGTATGTTGAGTCATCCATAAAGTGATCTAAAACTGTTTAATATTTGAGCACATAGTCATGTTAACTTACAATTTTATGTCCAAATGACATAATTTTAGTTAATGTGTAAAGGACTTACTTGTCATGTTTATGTATTATTCATTTGAGACAGATTTAAAAGAATATGAGAATATATACACACATATTTTATATTGACATACAAAAATATGCGTAATGCAAGGCTGTATTTTTTGGCCGTGTTTCTCACCTCTAGTTAAGTCTAATTTTGGTCTAATATGTAATCTGGTCACACATCGTGGGACATTACTTCTTTTTTTTAAATGTACCAATCACTCAGCTCTTATTAATTCTGAAAGATAAAGAAAGGTTGGGATCGTTGAAGTGGTGCAACGGATCGTTGTTGATCCGTGATCCGAACCGAACTTTCTCCTCGGTTCAGCTCGCACGTGATCTGAAGAAAAAAAGTTCCACTTAGTGATTGGAAGTTCAGCTCTTTTCAGAGAGCTGGCTCTTGTGGCCCGGCTCCCAAACAGCTCTTAGTTTGTTATCACCTGTAGCCTCATACTTTAGCCTAACCTCGCAAATTTGAATGCTTTGTTTTGCATTTAGTGTTTTATGAGAAGCCTTATAATTGCCTAATTTTGTGAATTTGTTCTGTTATAAAAGCAGGCATTTTTACTTTAGTTTAATATTTTAATCAAACTTTTAACTCTGAACAAATCCACAATTTTTTATCGAGTTCGTTTTATTGCCCAGCACTAACTAATACAAATACGAATACGAATATTTTTCTCCTTTCAACAAATACAAATAAAGAGACAAATAGTGGCCAGTCTGCACAACCCTAATATATATATATATATATATATATAATAGCTGAAAGTTTCACAATCTGACCCTGGACTGATAATCAGCCAGGCTTGACCTCGGAGCTCAGAGACCTGCCAGTCGTTTGGACATGCAGCCTTGAATGCCTTCTATCCAGGAAAGCTTCTCTTGTTTCCTGGCTGGTTTTACCCTCTGAAACTCTCGGTTCTGCTTTTAAAGCCCTCTCTGGCTGTGTCTAGCCGAGTTTTGCTTGTGCCATTTCAGCTTATGTGAACACGAGGGCTGAGGGACGCTAAATGTTTTTGTGATTGGTTCCTCTATAGACTCAGTTTGCTGTAGTATTTGTTTCCTGTCTGGGAGTTTGTGGGATGTTTGTTTTCTCGGGCGAGCACATGATGAGATCAGGTTTAAAAAGAGGCTGCGGGGAAAGATGAAAGAGCTTCTTCAGGAGCACTAGAAAATTCTCTCATGGCTAAAGAATGTCCTGGCCGTTTAGAATCTCTACTCATGTGAAACAATGCTAGTCGTGTTTGGGTTTTTGGCAAAACCATTTTCCACCTGCGTCTTGAATGTCTACCAATTAGACATTCCTCCCTCCTTTTCTTACCATGTCCAGCAGTGGCGAGTCTGAATTCACTCTGACAGTCAGAGTAGCGTGTGCTCTTTCACTCATTAAAGAGCTCCTGTACCCTGCCTCACCTACATAACCCGTACTGTTTTCATCTCCCGCTCCATTCCTTCTGCCAGAACCTCATTAGTGAGAGATTCATTAGTGTGGCTTCATTAGCAGCAGCAGATAATGCTGGAGGTGGTGGTGTGTGTGTGTGTGTGTGTGTGTGTGTGTTTGTGTGAGTGTGTGTATGCCAAAAAGGAAAGGAAGAACTAGCAGAGAAAACCCAGCTGTTCATTTCAAGGCTGCAAACATGATATATAAATATATGCATTTCTTGAAGAAGTTCTCAACATTGTTTTAGACGGATACCCCTTCCAGTGTCCCAGGACAATTGAAATCTGCAAAAATGTTAGACACATGAGGCATATAGCTGTTTATATAACTGTTTGTGGTGGCTGCCTTTTTACTACAGCAGATGACTTAGTATTTAATTATGGGTTTGCAATTTGAACATATATGTTCATTTAAAAACTTTGTCACATAATGTGTTTATACTTTTTTACTGATGAACCACGAAGAAAGCATAATTTGACGGTTTCATTGCATTTAGTTTGGTGCTAGTTAAAATTAAAGTCATAATATAATTTTAAAAATGGTTTTAAACATGCACTACTGATGCCAGATTTTTTCCTGTATCAGTCTTCAGACAAGATAAATATTGCGATGTACTGCTTGTAGTGATATTATTCTTTTTGGCATTCTCCAAACCTGTAATTCAAGTGTCAGTAACTAGTCAAACTATACAGAAAAAATGGCCCATGTCTGTAGAATAGTGTCTCAGAAGAAAGCTCTTTATTTTGGATTATTTTGGTTACCCATTTTAAAAAATAAAATCAGGGAAAAACCCCGGCTTTTCATCAGACCCCACTATGAAAACCATTATATTTCTCTAAATCAGGCATCACCAAATGGCGGACCGCGGTCCGGATCCGGACCGAGTGATTGTTCTGTCCGGAGCCGTGACCAGTCTGGTAAATTCACGAGATTGAATAATTTTCATGGAACATTATTTTGGACGGTCACTCATCAGTTTACTAGTGATGGAAAGTTCGGCTTATTTCAGAGAGCCTTTTCTTCTGGTGTTGTGCCAAAAAGTGATCGTCTGCCAGAACTTGATTGCCGTCCGCGGGAGCGGGCTCAGCTGCTTAAAGCTGTAGCCCCTAGATTAACTTGCTTGATATCATGCAGGAGGGTTATATTTGACACATTATACTGCAAACAGACCTTTCTAACTGCTAAAATACCTTTAAAAGGAACATTTAATATTATTATATCCGGTTTTCAAGCTGCCAGAAAGTGATTACAGCTTTTAAATTGTGACAGTCACAGGTTATGAGCTACACTCATTTTTGGCAGCTTGAAAACTACATGTTCTCAGTTTAAAGGTTCCTTTAAAGGTATTTCCGCAGTTATAAGGGACTGTTTGCATTACAATGTGTCACATCAATACATTTTGAGTAAACTATATGAAAATGTGGACATAGGGGAAGGCTATAAGACACAAGATGGAATTCAGTTCGGACCTTCTACTGGGACAAAATGTAATAAATGGACCTCGGTGACTTTTAATTGAATACCCCTGCTCTAAATCACTGGATTTCCGTAATCCGTAATACACAGTCATATCCAGTCTTTTTTTTTGGTCTTTTACCACCATATGCATGCATAACCTATGCTCTGCTTACAATTCAGAATGTTTTGCACAGAATATAAAACATTCATGAATTTGGATACGTCAATCACGATGTAAAAATGTGATGTAATAAAAGTGTAAAATATAGTGAAAATATGGAAATGGAGGATGTGTAATTAATTTAATATTTTATTGATTCATTTTTTGTAAGTGTCATCAAGAATTTGAAACTGGATGTGATTAATCTGAACTCATTTTTCCCAGTTAGTTGAAGCTTGCCCAGCCTTCCAGTAGTTATTATAAAAGAAGTAATTTGTGCATTAATTGTACATTTTTGTGGCCCTTTGAGCACAGTAGTGCTTGCACACACCTGTACATTCTGTTAATCAAAGTTAAATGTAATTAACCGTTTGTAAATATAACATTATTTTCTCTTATTAGGTCAAACTGGTCAATTACATGCAGCTGACTAAATAAGTCCCTAAGTGGCTTATGTTAATTAGGTCATAAACACAATGGATCTTCTTAAATCAAAATAAAACAGAAAGATATTGTTTTGAAGCAAAAATCAGTTGAATCTGCCCCTGGAATATTCTGATGTTGAATAGTGCTGATCTTGCATCCCTAGAAAGAATGTATTTGTGGGTGGAACCTGGTGGACAAACAGCCGTCAAGGCTGCATTTGTATAACTGTGGGCTAAGCAGATTCCCCAGAGTGTATGGATGTAGAACATTTGAGATATGTGTCAGGTCAAGTCCCTGTGCTTTCTGACTGTTTCCAGAAATAGTACTACTGATCTTCCATCACTGTGTACATTACTACCTCTCGATCTGGTTCTCTGTGATTTACTAGGACTGATGATCTGCTTCATACCAAATAAAAGACATTTTTTACCCATCTACTGGATATGTGCAGTAGATGCTGAGTCGCATCCACTTGTTCTACACGTTGCATTCATTCTTTATGACATTGACAGTTATAGAACCCCAGGCTTCAACGGTGTTTGTGTGTGTGTGAGGGTGTGTGTGAGTGATAAATGACTGAATAATGCAAGGTTGGTTAGTGTTAGGACTGGACAGGTGTGAAGCCTGGGGCCAAGGGGAGTGTATGAGTGTGTATCTGTTTCCCAGCCTAGGGCACTCATTTGTTAACCCTGCTGAACCATCAGCGTTCAATAAGCACACTTATCTCTTTAGTCCCTTTGGGAACCAAAGGAAAAGACCACTATAAAATGAGATAGACACAGACACAGACACATAGTGACAGAGCACAGATTGTTTTTCAGAATGAATATACATATGTTATATACTTTGTTTTAATACTTAGACTTGACAGGATAATTGTTGAAAGATGTGAGTATGGAGTTTTATTTTCAAGCATCTCTGGTCAAATTTCAGTCTGAGGTATTCTTGCCTCCATGTAGACGTGTAAGGTGAGACGGGGCGATGTTTTTTCTGAAACTGAGTGTTTACGCTCCGTGTTGGGAGTTTGTCTTGCTTAAAAATTTAATTTGTTCTCTCTATAGGTGTCATACTGGGGATTTCGTTCAGATTTTATATGTTCTGTGTTTTGAGTGATTTCTCTACTTTAACACGCCAGCTCCAAATCACTTCACCCCATCATCAAGCTGTGCTGTGCCCTCTAGGACCAGAATTCCCCTCCACTGCAATAAGGTGAAAAGAGAAAGCTGAATATCAGTTAGAATCAGTTCCTCTAGGGGGAGAGGGTGGTGTGAGCTGCCTGTGAGCAGAGACTCAGTGTTCAGTCTCAGGGAGAGAGATGTGCATGTGCGGGCGCTGCAGCTCCACAGGTAAGATGCAGCTGTATTAGGCAATGACTCAGCTACTGATTTACTAAGGGGTAAATAGCAACAGAAAAAGAACATAACGCACTGAATGATGTTTGTAACAATGCTCCTTTGGAACAAATTTGTGTTAAGGCTTACCATGGAGGACTGTTGCAATGCGTTAAGAAACTTTGACTTTTAAATAATGTTTTCATTCAATATGTTCCATATAAATGATATTTTATATTTATATCCTATGGTTAACTGTAGCAGGATCCTCTGGTTTGTACAAATTTGTAGAAAATATGTCATTTTTAAAATGTGCTCTATATTATTTGTATTATTTTGCCCATACCTGGTTTCTTTAGACTCATTTCTGTAGGGTGCAGTTCAAAGCTGTTCTAAAGAATAGGATATTTTGAATATTTGAACGAGAATATTTTATTTTGCAGGAGGGAAATATACCAACTCAGATTTAGTTTTGCAAAACGAGTTTTAATCAAGTCTAATTTCTAGATTTCTTAATTAAAATCCTGATGGCTGAATTCATGCCTTGAGCATGTCACCAGCTTGACATGTGAAAAAGAGGCAACTGTATATTGATCGTGATTGAACAAATAACTTCCAGAGAGCCATGTTGGGGCCAGTCATTGAGGGATCATGTCCCATCTGCCGTTGGCAGCAATGAAGCAGGCCATATCTCCTCACCTGCATGGAAGATTGATTACATCTGGTTTCTGCCTCTATCTTTTCGCGCCACCTCAGCTACAAATAAGGTGTGGAGCCGACTGCTCAGAACACGTTTATGGCCAGTGTGAATGAAAGGACTTTCAGTAGCTCCACTTAACCAAGGCAATAACGAAACAAGGGGGCAATCCTTTCATTCTCAGACTATGTGAGTGTGGTTACAGACATATTCACATAGCTGAAAACATATTGCTGCTGTATATGCAGGCTTTAACGTTCCGCCTCTATGCATAGGTGATAAGATTGTCTGGCTGGCCCACACACATCGTAGGAAGGAATGGTTTTCTTTGTACTGCTGGCCTTTTAGCTCGGAAGTGTAGAAGATTGAAATGTTTGTGAGCGATTAGATCTGCAGCACATGGTTGCAGCACATTTGCCTCTGGGTGTGTATGTGTGTGCGTGTGTTTGTGATGTGATGTGTTAGCTCTCTGAAGAAACACAGGGGAGTAATGGCCACGCCTGCAGTGCTGGAGTGTTTTGGTCGGTTGCAGCGTCCTCACCGCATGGTCAGACCCTTCCAGCGTGTGCGATGTCACCCTGAATCTCAGCCGCGCGCGTGTCTCTGTATGTATATTTTGTATTTCAAGAACCACCACGCTTATCCGCAAACGGTTGGTGTGTAAGGTTCTCTGAAATATGTTGTCTGAAATGAAAACCTGCAGCCAAACCAGCCTTTCGCAGATAAGACTGGTAGCCCCTGCTCTAATAGTTTACAACAAATCCAGAGAGATAAGGAAGAATGTTGAAGCCTGTATAGGTCCTCTTAGACTTTTTCTTGTGCTCATGCCAATTGTGAAAAGAAAAACCATCAAATCCTAGGCTAATTATTAGGATGTAGGACTTCTCAGTAACTGCTGTAGATTGTCTAATAAAGTCTATTAAACCATAAAAGCATAAAACACATAAAAACCTAAACATTGTCATACGAACATTAAGAGAAACGAAGATATGATTACCAGAAACCTAAATGTAAAGCAAGCTGGGTAGTTTCACCCTCAGGGCTTCATTTGATTATTTATGAGTTTTTGTTGCTCAGACAATGTGAGAACTGTCAGTATAAATCATATTCTCAAATGTAATTATAAGAAGAGAATTTAAAAGAATATAAAGTGTTCTCAATGGTCAGGCAGTGTTATATAGTAGTAAGCGAAGAACATGCATTTGACAGGTTCAAGAGGACCAGGTTGGATAAAGCTGTGAACAGAGTATTTGTCCCTTGTAAGTGATCTCTGTCCTTGGATGTTTGTTGATCCCTTGGTGTTCCAGACACAAACCGTAATCTATTTTTTCTTTTACAAATTAAAAAAAATCTTCCAAAGTATAGCCCGAAGCTATGAGATTGTGAAAATGTGGCTGTGGCTCATGTGTGCCTTCTGTTCTGTGACTGAATGCTTTCATATTCGCCTGTCAGTCCCCCGGGTGAATGGACAATCTAAGGCCGAGCGAGTTAATCGGGACTCAGCCATGGGCTACGACAGCGCCTCCATGATGAGCAGTGAGCTGGAGTCCAGCTCCTTCATCGACAGTGAGGAAGACGAGGATGCCAGCAGGTCAGATTCTTCTGTCTCCGGCAGCATTATACAGAAATCATTAAATAACACTAGACTTAAGCTGTTTATCTGGGTGGGTAGCATTTATTTTGTTTATTTACTTATGTTACAATAAAGTCCAAATAAAGGAACAAAGGAAATAGCAGGACAACACATACATAGTTCTTTCACTGATTTCACTGAGCTTCATTAAATGAAATCAGGTGATACTAATCTAATTAAACCTAATTATGATGGCTTAAGTGCCCTGAGAAGTCAGGAACCAAACTTGTATTCTTTTGACTGTATTATTCTAACCAACTTTATACAATGATTTTGTTTCGTTGTTACTTTGCACAGTACTGTATAATCACATATTTTATGTGTTTGATGGTTACAAACATTTATTAGCACCTACGGATACACTGGGTTTATAATAATTTGAACATCGATGGTTAATTTATCTTATTTACTGTATCTGTGTATGACTTTAGTGTACATGATGTTGCATAAACCTACACACAGTTGGGATGTAACTACAGTTTAGTATTCTCATAATATTCAGAACCTCATAATATTTAGAACCTAATTCAGTTTTGGCACAATGAAACTGCAGCTGGAAGACTAAGGGGGGACATATGATGTGAATGTGCTGCACTGGGTTTAACACTATAAGCAATGCAGAGATATCATAATTAATAGAACACTTATTCTACATAATGCACTGTCAAATGTCCACAATTGATTTTGTCACATTTTTTGCATTGTGATATTATGATATTTTGATACATTGTTATGCCCTTTACTATGGAAATGTGAAAAAAGTACAAGAAGTTATATACACCTCTCTTGTGACTTTGTTTCCCTTTTGCTTGGTTGTGCAGACTCAGCAGCTCCACTGAGCAGAGCTCCTCTTCTCAACTCATGCGAAGACACAAACGCCGGCGACGGAGACAGAAAGTAGCCAAATTGGACAGAGTACGTTATTTTTTTTATATTAGGAGTATGCATTAAAGCCAAATGGAAATATAGGAGCATTCAAGTTTAAACATTTGTTTTTTGTTTCCTTTCCTGACAGTCATCCTCCTTTAGCAGCATAACAGATTCCACAATGAGCCTCAACATTATTACAGTCACTCTCAATATGGGTAAGAACTGTTTTTCACATCATGGCATTGCTGTATGATTGTTATATGGCATATTATATGACTGTTATGAATTTGCTCTAAATTGCAAATGCTAATAACACAACAGACAATATGCATGCCTAGGTGACACTGAAGTCTTTTTCCCTCTTTGTCACAGAAAAGTATAACTTTCTGGGCATTAGTATCGTGGGGCAGAGTAATGACCGGGGAGATGGAGGTATCTACATTGGCTCCATCATGAAAGGTGGAGCCGTGGCAGCCGATGGCCGAATTGAACCTGGAGACATGCTGTTACAAGTACATATTCAGTTTCACTGCTCTGATATACGTGTGCAACATTCTCCTTAAACTGGTGCATTGACTCATACTTCACAGAGTAATGCTTCATGTCATTTGTATTAATAATATTTCTAATGTATGAATTCTAAGGTAATTATAAAAATGATGTGCCTGAGTTGTCATGGTGCTGTAAGAGGTACCAGTAAACCACTTCATCAGAACAAATGAGGAATTATATAGTACAGTCATTTTTCAGTACAAGCTAATCCAGGAGGGCTCTTTTATACAAAATAATGTTTCTATGATATTTTTGTTCTAATTTGAGATTTATTTATTGAGGACAAATGTGTTTATTAAATACACAATATAGTTTTACTTTATATAGTATATACTTGGAGGTTCAGGTTCTTCAACACAAAAGCGGATGCAGGCGATGCTGATTTTGATGCTGTATCAAAGCGAGTAATTGGCCAATTAAAAAAATAATCTATTAGCTAACCAATGGTCCTGAAAGTCACAAATGTCCAGTGTCAGTGAAGGTCCTGATGGAAGTTTTCAAAAGCAGTGTTTTTCACATGATTGGACAGAAATGACTCTTTACAGGATCTCACCCTAAGCCTTTGACGTTTTCATGGCTGTTTTACTGTTTGTGTATGTTAACGTCCCCCTGGGTCCTATGCTGTAGGTTTATTTTGCTGCCTCTCCTTTTCCTTCCTGATTTAGGACCTGATGTTTGATGTTATTGTGCACCAAAGGTTTACAAACCTCAGTGACCAGTCTGTGTCTCATTTGCTCAGACTCTTATTTAGCGAACATTTTTGGTTTTCCTAGTGTGTATTTAGGGGAACCGTCTGGGAACAGACAGAACTCTAGACTAGTAAATTTGAATCATGTTTGAACTGATGCTTCATTCGTGAAAGAGTCTGAACAATTAGGTTTGTCATACTATGTATTAGTGATGCTCCGATCAGGAATTTTGCCACCGATACCAAGTAAAGATTTTTTGTCTAGGTGATCGGCCGATACCGATGCCGATTCTGATGCTTCAAGTTTATATAACTGATATGTAAGCTT
>JBBMFX010000128.1:22756748-22808189 GCA_037832545.1 Rhabdalestes septentrionalis | reverse complement strand
AGGATGTACCCTCAAATCAATAAACATAATTATACACTGTAATCTTATGCAGACTGTAATTGTAAATAATATTTCACGTTCAAGACAATATCTGGAAAATGAATAGTAAGCTGTAGGGGTTATAGCCTAAAATATGTGAAAACTTAAGCTCATTACACCCTGTTCAAATAATGATTCGTGTCTTATTTGCTCATATTTATCTCCTAGTTGGCATATTTTGTACTTTCACTCCCATATGGACCCCATTGAAAACAAGATGGTCTATCTCAAGGGGCTGTCCTTAATGAAGTAGACATTACAACGTTACAACTCAGTGTGGTCTTAATGAGGGTAACACGGCTCAGCTTTTATCAATGTCTGTGATTACTTTCTTCTCCAGTGTAATAGTGCTGTGGCGTCGAGTTGGTGAAGTAATTGCCTCTCTAAGGAGATCCACCACAAACAACAGAGCAACAGAGCTATCATTTTGTACATAAACATTTATTCCATTTGTCCATATCATTAAATGAATAAGGATCTTTTAATTTAATACAAATTAACTATTTATATAAAAAATAGAATATTTGCCAGAATTAATATGTTCAGCCTGTCTTTTGAGTACCACTAAAATACAGCCGAACCATAGCCTGCCAATTGTCAAAAGAAAATAACTGCTGCTGTCATCGGATTATAATGCCCCTGAGACAGCTGGCCATTTCTAAAGAAAGATCAGTGTATAGAGACAAATGACAGGCTTTACGTCTGTTGTGATACGAAACAGAAACTATTTGGGACACATTCATATGTGTAGTATTGTAAATCCCACATTAGACTGAAATTGTGATAAGGTCTGACGGGGACCACAAGGGAAATTACAGCCCAAAATTTGAATACACAATGAAAAGGGGGAAAGAAGAGATTGATGAACTTTTAAATATGGCCAAACTAAATGCTTGGAAGGGTGATTGGATATCTGCAGAAATAAAGTGCTGTTAACTATAGCAAATCATGCATCATCTCTCTGCATGGGTGCAGATGGGGTGGGGGACGCGGGGGATGTGTCCTTCTCAGACCTTGATCCGTCCCTCCCGAAGCACAAATGATGTAGTGAACTCATATTGTTGTTTTAGCGTCCAAATTTTTATTTTTAAATAGAAAACCTGAACACTTCACTCCATTTACTGTTCTCTTCCAGCAAATACTGACGAAATTGAGCATTTAGAGATCTGATGGATAAATGCATACCACATAGACCAAATGTATAATATTTTGGGAACTTTTTTGTTGACCATAGTTTTTTTTAAGAACATCATTATTACTGTTATTACATTATTACATTATTACTGGCAAGATCGTTGCTGAACTTGTTTCCTCCAAACTAGAGCTACGATATAAACAACCAATACATTTATGTAGTTATTTGGGTATATATGTTTTGTAACGTACGGTTTACTGGTTAGTAAAAATGAGCATGGTTTTAAAAATGAAGGCATCAAATTAGAAGTTGTACTATACAGCTAAATTTAAGTGCTGCATGCGGTTTGTGTGAGGGCAAGTTTCTGCTGTAATATGAACATTTGCTTATCAGTTTGGAAAATCAACCCCCTGAGATGTGCGTAGATATTACGTGTGGTTTAGGATGTTACACTGAATAGCATAAAATAATAACTTGGTCTCCAAGTGGAATCTAGTATTCTAATATTTTTTTTCGAGATTGTTGTACAAATATTAAGATCAATTTCAAAACATTTTGCTCATTTTAGTGAATGTGCTTTAAGCCAGCAGAGTTAACTGACAGTAAAATGACAATGTTTCACTTTATATGTCAAAATATTTTTTTTTTGGTGTTTTTTTTCTTTTTGGAACACATTTGATCTTAAATAATCAAAGTCCAAAATCACATGTCAGCAGATTGTAATAAGAAATGAAGTTTACAATGTAATAATGCTTATGTATTTATACCCTTTACATTAGTACTTTGTAGAGTTGTCTTTTACCCTAACAGCAGCTTTAAGTTTGTTTGGGCTATGTTTCTACTACCTTTGTACATTGTTTGGGTGGGATTTCTGGCTGTTGTTCTAGTTGATTGCTTGACTTCTGTAAACAGATTTTGAATAGAGGCTCAGATTCCTTTTTTTTATTTTTTTTTTACCTTTTTTGGTCACACTAGTGGCCATCCTCCTGCAGGCCAGTTGCATACAGAGATCTTTGTCTGATGCCCCCCTAGTCCACTGTAGCTCCTTCAAAGCCATTGTTGAATTCTATCCCCTGTTCCTTTATTTCTTTCGCACAGAGTTAATTTCTTTGGTATTAATTTTCACAGCTTTCCTCCATACTCACAGTCTGACCAACAAAAGTGGGTCCAGAAAAGGATAATATAATCATAAATTTAATTAAGTTCATTCACAACACAGAATGTACATTAATGAGAATAAAATGTCATTTATACTCTAAGCAAACCAGATTACCCTTAGGGGGTTGAATACGTCTGTAAATCATATCTAGATTGTTACAAATATTTTGTTTGTCAGCTTCTGAGTCAACCAGCTTCAAGCTCCGCCTCTTGTGGTTAGAAGCCTGTGGGTAAAAGCTCCCTCCCCAGCTGTTGGCCTAATCTTCATTTAGTGTCACTGCTGCACTGCAGAGATTCAGCTTCAACCAAGACCCCTACTACAAGTAAGATATTTCAGTATTTTGACCATTTTTATTTTTGAAGAATAAGGCTTATCTACATTTAAAGCTGTACGTCTTTCCAAAAGATGATTACAGCTATCTGATTTTTTTTTTAAGTGAAGCTTAATGTTGACAAAATTAGTACTAGACATTTCATTTTAAAGAGAAAAAAAGTGTAGATTTTTCATGTTTATACATTATCTACACCAGGCAACTGGACACTGAATGATTTTCAGAACAGAATAAGAGACTCATAATGTTGAGTGTATAATATTATTGGCTTTTAATGGACCTTTTTTGAACTTTTGTGACAGACATGCATCTCATCCTGTTTCACCTCCTGCTAATTTCCAGCCTGCTTAACACCAGTGTGGGATTAATGGTGGGCTGTAAAGATTGGAAACTGTATGGAAGTGGAGTAATCTGCATAGAGTGCCATCCAGGTAGATCACAAGACAAACTAGATGGGATATTAATGCTAATATATTTATTTCATGAACATGCTGTGATTGGGTATAATTATGTTCACTTTGGCCACCACTTTGTTTAATGCTCGAATTTTGATAGAAACAAGAAACTCTTAGACTTTACATTGAGGTCTCAACATAGAGAATATGTGGGGAAGAAGATTTGACCCTTGACACTCTTTAAAATGCCAGTCTCTTACTATGCAGATGCAGATAGCTGCAAATGATTTTCAGAAATGTGCTACATCATAAAGTGCGACTGCTCTTATTTGTTGCTGTTTAAGCCAGAAAAACTAGATATTCAGACTGTTATATAGCAAAGGTGTTTAAAGGGAATCCCCATCAGCCATTACTGCATGCACTGTATGAGTGTAAGAATATTGTGCATATTGGTGTGTGGTTATAGGGAACCGCTTGTTGGAACGCTCTGGACACGACACAACCAAGCTTTGTAAGCCTTGTGATGCTGGTTATTTTGTGACCAACCCTATGCAGCACTCCTGTGACATATGCAGACAGTGCATAGGTATGTAACACTAAGCAACGTAACAGATGCAAGTACTAACCTTCAGTCACCAATGCTATCTTCTGCAATATCTGAAGCTCAAGATCTTGACATCAGGAAAAACATTTCCTTCAATTTTGTTCATGGATATTCCTACAGGTCCACAGATTGTAAAGGAACACTGCACTGCCAGCTCTGACACTGTGTGTGGCTGCAAAGCTGGATACAGATGTGGAAACCTGCAATGTTCCTTCTGCGTAGATGAGTGTGGAGAAGGCCATGAGCCAACAGAAGAACGTAAGCTTGCTCCCTAATACAGCTTTCAGCATTAGCTCTTTTTTGAGGACATTCTATTGAAAGTAATACCGTAGCTGAGTATTCCTAAACCAATCCACAACCTGAGACACAGGAGGACTTGACCTATGAGCTCACAGTTTTGTCTTTCATCCTGCTGTGGTTTCTTTTTAATGCTTCTTTTAAACCAAAACATCCACCTCCACAATACACAGATAGGTTCATGCTTTTCTTTGGTTTCTGCAGGGACTTGCAGGAAATGTCCAAATGGAACATTCAATGACAAAATCCACAGCAAATGTCAGCCCCAGAGAAAAAGGTAGACCTTTATCACAGTGAAGGCAGAGGAATAGTTTTATTTTATCTGAGATTTAACTTGCTTGCTTATTGTAATGATTTTTCTCTGTTGTGCTCAGTTGCCCAGAAGGAGAGACACTTGTGTTTACAGGAAATAATTCCAGGGACAATGAGTGCAAAAGCGACTCAGCCCAGCCATCTGGTAAGAAAAAAGTATAAAAAATGAACATACATTACACATACATGGATAGGAGTTTAGCCATAAAGTACATTTATCACATCTTTGTTTGTGGCAGCATTCACCCCAGTGTATATCTTATCAGCAAAAAGGTAAACACAAACTGGGCTAAGAATGAAAACACAATGCTGTCATTGCAGTTGTTTTTTCAGGAATCATACTTAATTATTACTACTTAAGACATGAAAATGTTACATTTTCTTGCAGAAGACACGGTCTGGCCAATAGTTGGAATGGCTGTGGGCATTTCTGTCATTATGATTGTCCTTTCTGGCTTACTGGCATTTGCTTATCGAAGAATTTATAACAAGCCAAAAGGAAAGACTGAGGACACGATGCCAGAAATGCTTCCAGGTAAATTTAAGTACATGACCTTTTTTTCTGGTGAAGCAACGTATCTTCACCTACTTATTACACCTCTTATCACACTACTTTACAATTCTGCAAGCACGAAACACCCATGACTCACATCACTCTTCAGGGCGTTGACTGTCAGCAGCTGGCATGCTCATTTTTGTCCTCCTTGTCTGTTCACAGTACAGCTAAGTTTTACCCCGGAAGATTCGTGGAGTTTCCGGCAACCTGAACAGGAGCAAGGAGGCAGTTCAGAGTCTATCAGCACGCAGGACTCGGAGACGAAGCTCATAGTGTGAACTTCACTGACAACTCTATTTCTCTCTAATGCTTGGGTGATAAAAAGCTGTCTCCAGGAGCTGGGCTTGCCAGGGCTCCATTTTTTTATCCGTTGGAATGAAGTTGGTTCGAAACTTTTTACAGTGTTTCTCTACAGTCTGGGTTTTCAGGATAAAGACGCACTGACTGGACAATAGTTAAGACATGCTGCCATTGTTGAACATAGGCAATGGCCCTTGGAACGGTCACTTGATTTACTTGAAATAATTTCAAAGTGACACACCGGACCAGGTCTTGAAGTGGATCTGGATAAAGAAACCTAGCAAACTCTGAAGTTCCAAGATCACAGCAGCAACAACTGGTCAATACCAA
Source organism: Rhabdalestes septentrionalis (assembly GCA_037832545.1). Taxonomy (NCBI): domain Eukaryota; kingdom Metazoa; phylum Chordata; class Actinopteri; order Characiformes; family Alestidae; genus Rhabdalestes; species Rhabdalestes septentrionalis. Next base: position 22,802,731 of record JBBMFX010000128.1, on the reverse strand, counting down.
CAACATATAAAATCAACAAAACAGCACAAGGCGCCTACAAGTGACTTGGACAATACTATGCCTTTACTAAAGACAAGAGCCATAAAGGAACTCTCTTCTCAGCCGTGTAGGAGTGAAGCACATGAAACACAAACTTCAGACAGCTCACTTCAGAGTGGGTGACACCTACAACGTCACATTTACAGGTCGCAGGGTTGTGAAATACCCTGGTGGGCTTCCCCCGGTTTCCTGCTGTAAACGGCCCTGTTTTGAATGTCTCATTTGATAGTTGAACTCTCTCAAAAATACTTTAGTAACTCAGAAAATTCCTGGCACTCTGTTACAAAAAAAAGCAGGCACTTCTTATGAAATGTAATGGGGACTAATCCAGGCACTTGCTTAACATACAACAAAGCATAGCTTATGTAAATATGATCTATTGTGCTTTAACAGTGTGTGGCAGAGCAAAAGGGAAGTTTATGTTTCCTGTAATTATCCACGGGGAGCCTTGAGGGAGCACATGTGTTTCCCCTGAATGGACTTCCTCTCCAACTCGCAGGGAAGCATAAAACTGAAAGGGTCTCAGAAGAATAAGGCCAGGCACGACAAGGTACGGCTGACTTTAAGCAATGTCCAATGGAAGAGTCATCCCCATTCTTTAAGGAATATAATTCTGAGACCACGCAGTAAGCAACGTCAAAGGACAGGACACTCAGCAGTTTTGTCACATTTTGACTTTCCAGTGACTCAGAGGGAGTTTACCCAGAAGGTGACCCATACGCGTTTAAAAATCTAAAGTAGCCGTGACTCATTCAGAAGATAAAGATCACCAGATCATCTGGTATAAGGAAAATACTTTTAGTATCACTTGTGCACGTGTATCACTTTGAATCAGAGGAGGCAACATTCCTTTGTTGGTTAAGAGAAAATAACTAGTTCTCCTCTAACTGGTTTTACTTGGGTTCTTCCAAACTTTTTGTTTTCACGCAAAGCAATTCCAAGTAATAACTCATATTTCTAACAGCCTCTGCCAACATTTCACCTGAAATAGGAAGGAGACAAAGCACTGATTGCTTATCCTAATACATATTGGCAGGAAAGTAGGAAGTAGGGGAAGTATGTGCAGCTGCCATTTGAGGAAAACCCCAGAGAATCCTTGCTTGATACCTGGCTGATCAAAAGGGATCAGGGCAAAAAAGGGACTGTCCACTTATCGCTCGTGACACAAGGATAAAAATACCTTCACAACTCATAAAAGGTAATATTTATGGCCAGGGCACCAACATGCTGGATCATGTTAATGATTACTGTTACAGTGACCTAAATGAGTCAACTTTATAGCTGAACTTCGGTTTGAATAGGTTCTGAGACTATTCAGTCCTTATATACTGATATTGCTGTAAACTTCTAAAATTTTTTGTGCAATATTACACCTGGCCAACCAAATGTAAAATACAACTTGTATATATCATGATCCAAACAAGAATCTACATTAAAAACATATATAAACACTGTTTCCACAAGTTCTTGAAATCTTCGTCCTTGAAAATAGATATTAACAAACATGCATCTTTCGAAGTGCTTGAATTTATGTCCTTGTTTTATGCATCACCTACCTCGAGAAAGTGTGATAGAAAGTACATGCATCAGTGGCTGAAGTCAAATGATACTGGTTTAATAGCTGCAAACAAACAAGAACTGTAAATAACCTCGATAAGTGTCTGAAAAAATGCTCCACTGGTTCCTCAAACTTAAGGAAATTAGTCTGGGAAAGTCCTGGAATTTCTTTGGGTGTTTAATGTGGTGTGGGAGTCTGCTAAAAGAAACAGCCACATCATAGCAAAATCTCAATAAATGACAAAAAAATAATGTAATGCTTTAGTTTTGTAGTGTATGAAGTTTCATTTGGTTCATTTTTAAAAAGGTGTTTCCCAATAAATGCAGTCACAGGAAAGAACTTGTTTTTTTGGAGTAGTATTCCCCTTTTATCTCTGCAAATAAAGTTAATAAAAGACGTACAAAACAATACTTCTGGTTGTAGTATAATATACAGACATAAGCAAAATATTAGGTATAAACAATATTAGGTGACATTAGGCCCAAAACTTGCTTTTATACACTTTCCCTGAATCTGCTTGTGTTTTGTTAAAGCCCCAAAAAAGTTCAAAAAGGTTTTGAAAATATGTAAATGTAAACTTGATGTATAAGTGTAAAATTAAACTCCGCTCTAATCAAAGCACACATGGGTCTTTTTACTCAGTTTAAATGTTCCTGAAGTTCAGATCAGGAAAACATTCTTACACAAGATGTCTTTACAACAGATGCCACAGTTTTGTATTTTGTTCAGATTTATAGTATAAATAAGCAAATTAAATCAAAAACACAGTAAGTGAAACACAGGATGCACTTTTGTACAAACTATACAGTATGGTGAAATATGTGCCTGTATTCATTAAGCTCCTCTACATAGAAATGCTGAGATGGGATCAGCTTTCTCTCTCATGTTCAATACATTTACTGACAGGAACTCTCCTACCCTGACAGTCTTGATGAATATGGACCATGATTCATGTACATTAGACATAAACTTAATACATAATATAGCAAAAATAGGGAAAAAGTAGCTTAAATCATGTGGATAAGCACAGGAGGAAATGATAAGAAGTGCATGCCAGGACATTGCTGTCATGTGTGGAATTTAAACTTTTTTTTATGTGTTTCTAAGCAATTACTGAGAAGCTGTTTTTTCAAGGAATGTCAGTGAGCTGTGAAACTTAGTGAGGTTTGTGAAACGCAGCTTTGCTCACGCAAAGGCAACAGTAACATTTAGCAATCACCAAAGCTAATCAGAGCATTCCCTGTGGAATCAGGGCTTTTACGCTGCCAGTTGTGCAACACAGGACAGATAAAATGAAACAAAACAAATTACTAATACAAAAAGTACAACTGAATATTATAGAATTTTTCAAAAGACTTATGTCCCTGTGGAGTATCCTCTTTGTGTAACCGTGACCTGCTCACAAAGTCAATTACATTGAGGGTCATCTTTCCCCGAAGCTTCCAGTGAAAATGGAACCTAGAGACTGGGAATCCCCTTAGTTTCTCTGAATTATGCCCATGTTATCTAACTGTCTAATTAACTGTGCTACTGTAAATAGATTTTGACCTGCTAATGTCACTGCTGCTTACAGTTTTCTTTTGGTTTAGTGTTCTCCTTTTTATCTTTGGCCTTATCTTGTGCTGGCTTGTCGCTTTGTCGTTTGGTAGGGGACACAAAAGCAGGCTCCTCTGCGAGATCACACGGACTGGGTGGGATTTGGCAGGTCACTGTAAACACAGAACAGATCATTTATGCAGTCTGACAAGCCACCCCATTAGGTACACTTACATTGTATCTACACGTTAATTGTTTGTTATCATTTAGTAGCTACAAAGAACATTTAGGCCTTGTGTCTACATGGACGTTTAAATCTTGAATAAATGAACGCACTCTGAACACCATGGATGTGTTTGTAGTTTTTGGTATCTGCACTTGATTGCCGTTACACTGGCATTTGTTTGACACTGTTTAACTGTTTAAGCCCAATGTGTAGTTTTGTGTATTCACCTGTGGGGGCAGCAATTATACTCTCCTGATAGTCTATGTGTTGGGACTTTCCTTCAAAACCTGACTTGTCGCAGTTCCCAGAAAAATGTAATCAAGGTACCTATTCAGTTGAATCATGGGACATCAACCGAATGCCATGTAAATGAAGTATCGTCGTTTTCTTCGCGATTGTCAGGATTTCGGCAGAAATTGATGCCAGGAAAACACTGCATGCATTTTTTTCACGATGTGAGCAGAAAAACGGTCGGCGCTCAGTCCGCGTTCACGAATGCCCGAAAAATCTCTGATTCAGACGTCCATGTGAACGAGGTCTTTAACTACATTTTTACAATTAATGTAGATTATATTTATATACGAACATACAAAAATTTACATGAAGGAACATAACAAAAGTCCTACCTGCAATGGTCCTTCCTGTATGCATGGTCCCTGCTCTTTGAAAAGTGGGATCTAGTTCCTCAGCAATATTCCTGAAGTGGTTCTGCCTAAGATGGTATTAGTAGTTTTTTGAGTGAAGTCTGTGGGTAGTTAATTTTTAACTAATTAAGACTGTGACTTACATGGCCATGGGGTTGGAGTTAGGGGGCTGATCCTCTGGGAAGCATTCCTCAGTTGGAGACAGAAGCCCTTCTGAGTCCAGTCTCTCTCTCTGCACCTGCAATAGAAGCAGGACATTATTCTTATTGAAATATTTAAGAACATGTTGATATGAGGAATATAATTAATTGCAGCTATAATATACCACACTATAAAGGGCAAAAATGAGTGCTTGATTTCAGTATTTCAGTATTTCTTGATACACACCCACAGATCAGCCATAATATGAAACCAACTGCTTCGGGAAATGGACTTTTGGAACTAAAAATTTAGCAGTTAATGCTTTAAGCCCCATAACTTACAAGGTGTTGCCTACATGGATCAGACTTTTTTGTTCAGCAAACCTACAGAAACTAGATCAGACAAAGATCTGGGGAACTCTGAGGCCAACACTGTTAAACTTTTATGTTCCTAAAACTATTCCAAAACGATTTTTTCATTGTGGCAGGGATCCTTATTATGCTGAAAGAGGTCACGAACATTAGGGAATATTGTTGCCATCAATAGAGTTACACAAGTTAGAGGTTCGCCAACAGAAGGTTTCCAAAAACATCACATTACTCTGGTGGCTTTTCTGCCTTCCATGCCGCATCCTTTTGCCTTAACTTCTCATCTGTCCACATGATGTAAGGGAAAACACAATTCATCAGGCCAGCTTCTGTTGCTCCCCGGTCCACTTCTGGTGCTCTTATGATCATTGTAGGCATATTTTGTGGTGGGCAGACCAAAGCAGAGTGTAAATAGGATTAATTTTTTGCCTACATTTAACATTCACCCAAGTGCATCAAAGACCATTGGGAGCCCATGACCCTATCCCCAGTTTACTGGTTATCTCATCCTGGAACAAATTTTGGAAGATTTCAACCACTGTGTAAAGGGGACACCTCACAAAACCTTCCATTTTGACCTAGCAGTCTTGCCCAGCGGCCTCCAATCTTTTTTGTGCCATGAACCAGTATTATGTAAGTAAAAATATTTTCAAGGATTGGTATAGACTAAACTTTTTTTTTTCTCCCTCATTTTTGCTAGATAATGGGACAACTTTTTGATGCACTTATCATGTGACTGAGACAAGCACTTTTCCTCCCAAAATAAAAGATCTCTGATAATGAATAAAATATATTTATTCTGTCTTTCTGTGCAGGCCTGGTACCAAACGACTCACGAATCGATACCAGTCTGCGGCCTGGTCTCGCCAACCCAAATTTTCCTGTGTGAAAGTTGCACAGATCTTTATGCTTGCCCATTTTTTCCTGTAAAACATCACTATACCCCACTGCTTGATGGCTCATACTGCCAATGGCTATCATTCTAGGTCCTGTGGTATCATTCTGTGTCATGCATTACATTTATTTACTTTTTCTTAATACCATTAACTCTTTGGTTTAGAAAAATGTTGGAACCTGTCTGTCAAAGGCAGCTCTCTCTTCAATCATCTCTCTGTACTCCGGCACGGTCTCACAACCTTCCAGTTCACGAGACTGATGTTTAGCCTTGATCTCTTGCTTCTGCATGAAGCGTGCAATCTCCTGTAATGAAGACATCATGATGATGGAGGCTAATATTTTAGTAGAAAAATGTTTACGTAAGATGTCTGAGGCTTATTACTTCATCCTGAGCAACCTGCGCTACTCTGAAGTCTCCGTCTGGGTAAGGTCTCTGGAATAAGGGTGAATGCGGGGCCTAAGGATCAAACAATTAAAAAAAATGATGAAAATTGACTGCGGATTTCCTCCATTTTTGCACACTTGTCACAAAAAATATGTGATGCTCAAATCTGGTTCTGGAGGGCATTTGACCAGCACAATTTGATGATTTTCTTACTCAAAGCCCCTGATTCAACTCACCCATTAACTGCCAAGTTAACTGCCTCCAGGATTAACTGCCAAGTTAACTGCCTCCAGGACCAGATGTGGGCACCCCTGAACTAAATTATTTAAGATTGTTGAACAAATTGTAACAGTACACATAGAGGACACAAGAAAACACAAAACACAGCTCAAAGAGTTTATACAGCAAGGCCATGTTGCAAAGCACTGAATGGTCAAAAGAAAAATTACGATTTTGGAGTAGCCTAGAGAAAGTACTATGAACCTCCGAGATATTTGGTAGGACAGTTCGTGCTCAAAAGCCTCTTAAACCAGTGTGAAATTCAAAGCAAAGAAAAGTGGACCACAGAGAATCGTGATGTTTGAGTCTAAATGGCTGACAAAAGAGAAAGTGGACAAAACCTAAATTGTGTAACTGTATTCTGGTGCAATACTCTTACACCACTGAGAAATTTCTCTTCCTCTGATTGTAGCCTGCGAGCTAGCTCTTCATCCAGCAGGACTTGTTCCAGCTCCCCCAGATCCAAAGAAGCTCCTTCCCTCCTAAGCCCAGACTCTGTGGGAGAGTTAATTTAGTTAGTACAAGGTTATGATAGGGAGTGAGGTAGCTTGCTAATTCTGAGATAAACAACAGGGGATTTTTACAGCCCACAAGCACCTACAGGTGGTCACACTGAAGACAAAAACAGGGGGATTCTGTATGAGGTCATGCCAATATAATGAAAATGAAGTGGGAAGTGTGTAATTAACTTTTGCATGTTTCTCAGACGCTCTAGGAACATCTGCTAAATGACTCAATTTAAACGTAAATGTATTTTTTGCTTCAATTATGTACATTTATCCTTAGAATGGGACGAGATGTGTTATTCATTACAACACTGCTCTAATGCTTTTATACAGCAGTCAGTGTTCTTGTCCTCTGCAAACAATATCAGTAAAGCAAAGCATTATTGGTGTGACTTGCATCAGATGCTACAAGCATACTGTCATAAGTCATGATGGTAAATTAATATAAACCATTTATATGTTACCATTACCAGTAATTGTCCTGAGAGATCTTATGTTTGATATGATGAACAGAACATGACTGGCATGAGACATAAGCATACTAGGAATGGAGTGCTTTCCTTGTGTGGTTGGAGTTTAACATTTAATGCAATGGAAATAAACAAATGCATGGAATCAAATGGGGAATGATTTCTTCAATTAGAACCATAGGCATAGGAACAGGACATAAAGAAAGACAGACATCCTAAAAATAAAAAGAAAACTGTATTTGATCATAGAGATGTAAAAACCAAGAAGAAATGTCAAAAATTTTAACACAGGGGAAAGGAAAGAGACCACCCAGCGTGAAAACAAAAGTCAATCAAAAAGGTGAAATAAGAGAGTCCTAAAAATGAGCAATTTCAATTGAAAATGTCCTGAAACAGATAGAGGGGAACACAAGCAAAAGGACCAGGCAGAACTTGGTTTTTTTATTGTAGACGATTGAGAAGAATGAGCAGACGGAGCGAGATCATTGGAGATCGGAGGCCCACCCGGATATTTGGGAGAGGGGTAGAACTTGATTACCTGCTCTAGAAGAGCCATCTCTACAGGCCACACTGTGGTTGCGGTGAGGGAGCCTCCAGGCCCTTATCACATCCTCCTCTTCAGTACTTGAGCTCTGCTCCTCATTATCCTGCAAGACTCTCCTTTCCCTACGGTTACCACGGTAATGTCTGCTTTCCCCAAACTCACGTCTCCTCTCTTCCTGCAGAGAGTGAGCTCTTTGCCTGTACTCTCCCCGAATCCTGTACCTGCCTCTTTCTGACACTTCCTCCTCCTCTATTGCCCTGAAGTCCCTTGAGGAGTTGTTGTCAAAGCTCCTGACTGCTTTAGCCTGATCGTGGCTAAAACTTCTGCTCACCTCACGCATGGATGTCCTCCTGCCTAACTGAATGTCTCCTTGATGGATGTTTCTCACCTGAGAGCTCCGCTGAAAATATTTAGGGTGGGTTTGATGCTGCCCACCATTAACAGTGGAGGTATACACAAGACTGTGACCCCCTTCACCCCTTCCTGAATGTGAACTCACAGTGTAACCTCCAAATTCTTTCTCTCGGCTTCCACTATGGCTTTCGGCAAATGCTCTTTGACTGCTTGTATAAGTGTGACTAACGTCTTCCTGGAAATGGACGTGTCTCTGGCCATCCCTGGATCTGGAGTCACTACAACTACTGTGATAACGCCTCACTCGTCTGCCCTCTGACCTTACACATCTGCTACCATTGTATTCTGAGACCCTGAAGCTTTGTGTCCTTCCTAGACGCTCTCCCTGCCTGGTGGAATCTTCTCTGACACTGCTATGGCGAATCAGTCTTTTTTCCCGCTCACCATGCTGATCTTGGGTGTGCTGCCGCTGTCTGAGCACTCTCTCAAGTCTATAGACCGGTTCAAAGAGTTCATCGTCAGAACTGTAGCTTAGGTACCCTTGTTCACTCAAGTCATTCTTTATGAGCCTCACAACATCACCCCATCCACCCTGATAGTTAACAGTCCTGCTACTCAGGCTTACAGAGCTTCTGCTGTCCTGTCCCGAAAGGCTGCTCTGGCTTACAGAGCTTCTGCGGCCCTGTTCCAAATGGCTGCTCTCGCTCACAGAGCGACAGTCCTGTCCCACAGAGCTTCTGTGCAGTGCATCACACATGGTGCGACGTTTCTGCTCTACACGACCACTGTGCTCCTCAGAAAAGTGTCTCCGGTTGTCATAGTAGTCTTCCCCATGGCCTGAGGGGGAAGAAGAATAGTAGGCCCTGTTGTGTGAGGTCTGCTCATACTGCTCTTCCTCATCATTGAGGAGGGGACGATCAGGCCGATGTGTGTATGGTGGGGCGGAGGCGCTGGTGTTCTCTAATGCCGAACAAAAACATGCAAACACAAGGCAGGAGGGTGGGGGAGGAGTGGGTTAGTGGTTAAGAAAATGCAGTTACTTGTGCCAGGCAAAACACAGTTAAACACAGTGAGAATGGACATTTACTTACTAAAACGTATCAATATGCATGACAAACAAGCAAACAAACATATTTTTAAAAAATGCCATGCATTAAAACTGAGACAACAGAAATTGTGTGAAAGTGTCTTTAAAGGTCACAAAGAAAGAACAACTTCTGCTACAGAAGGAAGTTCATTGGGCTGGGTTAGAAAATAAAGCAGAAGAAAAAAAAATAAACACATGCACATTTCAGATAAAAGTATAAAAATAGCAGTGGGTAAACTTAGCACTACTGCTGAAGAGTGAACTAATGAATTGACTATAAGCTACACTGAAACTTAGAGGTTAAAATGCACAAGATGGTTTATTAACACACTTGACTATCAATGTAAACCTACTGTAATTAAATCAATTAAGTATTTCACTGTACAAGGAGTTTATGGCGCCAACTGGAACTATACAAACTTGTTTTGCTCTCAGACTTGTAAAGTCAGATGACAGTATGACAAATGGTCATTTGAGTGAAAAACACATGTGACACAAGTCATGACATAACATGAAATTTGAACTAGAACTTTGGAAAAAAAGAGAGTCATAGGGGATGAGGAGGAAGTGTTACAGGCAGGAAAGCATTGGAAATGCTAACACTGAGTACATTTTTGGGCATTTTTCACAAACACCCATGCACACATCTGTGATTTGATTATGAGATAAGATGGTGACTGCTATAGCCACATCAAGGCTTGTCAGTCGAGAGGACACACACATCCCTGTCCCACAAACCTTTCTGACTCATGTTTACATAAAATGTGGTGTCAGCAGCCGAACAGAAGAATTTCACAGATTTTGCAGACCAGTACCATTACAAAAAGAACGTTATACCTCCACTGCCAGTCCTTTGATGGCCTGTACGTTGTCTGACTAGTAAATCTTCCTCTTCCTGGAATCGCTTTGCTATTTCCTGTTTAAAAAGGAAACCCAAAAATCACATAATGCCAACTAAGCAAGTCAAAGCAATTTTTTGAGTGCATGGTGGTTAAATAACCCATGAAATACATGAGCCAGAACTTTCAAGAATTATTACATAATGGGGTCATCTCACTTTTATTCTGAAAATGTATTCAGGAAGCAGAGTTTTTAAAAAGGATACACAATTCAAATGACTTAATTAAACAATAGCAAACTGGACATTCAAAGATTCAGAATTAATCAATTCTGCAAAAGTTTTTAAAGTTATTTAAATAATATAATTTTAAAAAATCATATAGACATTAAAACTATTTGTGATAGCCCTAATATGAACCTAGATATTACTAATAACTGTGTGTTGAATTGCATTCTTTTATGTAGCCTTAATACCCGTCTTACCGTTTTCAAAATGTGAAAATGATGATTAAAACTGTAAAGAAAATTCTGCTGTAGCTTTATTTAAAGCTTAAAGAAATAAGGGATATGGGAGACCACACATCTTGTGCACAAACTCAGAGCACTTAACCTGAAATAGTCTCAAGATGATGAAGATGCTTTGAGGTCAAGCCTATGAACAATCAGCCAAATGCCGAATGTCGAACTGCAGTGTACTGTGGTTTAACTACTGTAAAAAAAAAAAAAAACACTGCTCACCCACACGCACACACCTAATCTCTCACCCCCACACGATACGAACACTGACGCAGTAGACGTCAGCAGTGGAATTTCCATGCTCAAATATGAAAGGGCCAAAACCTTTGCTAGTCTTGCATCTCAAGCCCACCTTGCTGAAGCTTCGAGCAAGCCTTGTACCACCACAGTGGGCAATGTGTGAGGGAGGTGAGACACTGAATGACTAGAAATTTCCCCTGTAAGTTTCCGTCCAACTTTTACATTTACAGTAAAAAAGTTCTTGCCATTTACAACAAAACACACTTATAAAGTGCTGTGAGAAATTTTTATGTTATTTAATTTCCTGGACTTTAAAGGAACTTCTTTTGCAATTAAGAGATCATCACCACATAAGTCATAAAGTCTACCATTAGCCAGGGTGTGCAAAGAAATTATATTGGTAGAGGTTCAAAAAAAGAACGCCATCAAGCAGATGTGTAGATTTGACTGAAGTTTCAGAAATAACACTTGGAGGAAGAGTAGAATGTTTCAGAGAAACTGGGCTACTGCTCTAAAATTAGCACTAAATTGAATTAAATGCGTTTGTAATCCTTTACTGATAACTGTCCTTTCACAACAATTATTATTCATGCAGACACAACCCCAGTATTTATGTTTAGAAATGTTTATGTATCGGTGGCAGCTAATGTGTAGATACATATAGAACACTGCATAATGGCACTGGCCCACTAACACAATTTGGGCCACTGTATCTGGGAAGATTACTCTCAGTATAAAATACTTGTTTTAAAGTAGTATTAAAACACATTAAGCATACTCAACAGCTTAACTGTGGGTTTGCATGTGTGAATATCAGGGGAAGAACTTCATTAACTACTGTAGGTAACTCTTTTCCTTTTTTGTGTATTGAGTATGGGGGTGTAAAAAAGGGAAGAGGCCACCTACAGTGGTGAAAGCAGTATTTCTTCAAAGTTCTACAGTGTTTAAGAACTTGGTTATTTTGATGACTTTTTTCAAATAAAACTATACAGCACATGTCCACAAGATGTCAGTGTAGTATTTGAAGAGCGAGGTCTCAAAGTACTCTACAGAGATTTTCAGATTGCACGCAGCAAAGAACAAAGGCACAACATCCGTATACAATACTACCTACCAGGTTGTGTGCAGTATGTCTGTATTTCTATAACTTGATGCTATTTAAGACAGGAAAAGTTAAGGATAAATATGGAACAAAGAGTACTAAATCAGCTTAAGATTTGACCAATCTTAAACTGATTTAGAAATAACTATCATATTAAAGGCCTATAATTATAAAAATAATAAAGGCCTTTTATTCTATACCAGACATATTTAAACTATGTGGACTATTACTATTCAACTAGTGACTATTACTAGTGTCATACAACACTACAGACTTTGAATTTTTTATATAATTCTGATGACTGCACAGGAGATTAAGAGATGTGACCTCGCAGGAGGTCTCTGTGAGTAAGAGTGTATGGAATGGATGTGGAAAGAACTGGCAGATTTGCTTTACTCTCACTTTGGGGAGCCTGGCCTGTTTATTACAGCAGCAGGGTCTGTCTGAGCCAACACAATGGAAAACTGGAGGAGAAACAGTGGTGAGCTGGCAACCCCCTCATCATCCGGCATAAAAAAAAAAAGTGCTGAGATATGCTAGAGGAGCTGCTTTGTTCTGTATGTGCCTAACCCTCATCCATGAACTACCCATTAAAACTGCATTCTAAAAGCACACCAGCAAAGACAGCCTTAAGCCCAATTAATACCAATTAGAGCCTTTACCCCACACTGGTGATGGGCACAGACTCAAGAGGTCTGACTCATAGCTTAGGAGCAGCACAAGCCAAGTCAGCCTTGACTTCTAATGAGAGAGGTTTAATGTTTTCAACAATTTAGGCAGGTTGGCTGAGCAAAATTTGCTGAAACTGCAACCTTCCCCTGCAATGGCTTCAGTCTGAAAGGGCAGCAGGCACAAGAACATGGTGAGATGGCATTTAGATGACACAGCCAGGTGGTACTGGGGCTTTAATTAACAGTAGACAGCTGGGGTGTAAATATCGGTAATTAATACAGTGGAAGAAAGAGGCCTATCAGTGTCAGAACTTCCCCAGTATATACAGGCAGACCCATCAAACAGTTATAAAAAAAGCAACCAGCATAAAGCTTAGGTACTTGATATTGAATACTGACTCCATTCAACAGTGAAAAGCCTATTGTGCCAGCCCCCACTTGCACTAACAGGTCTTTACAAGACAGAAAACACTTTGATTTAAAATATCTTGCATATTGTTTCCCCCCAGGATCCTAAACAATCATATTTCACAATAAATTAATAAGTCGTTTGGTATTGTGGTAAGACTTGGCATTTGTAAACAACCTCTTTTCTGACTGGCTTCCCTGTATTGTACTTTCAGACTCAAACTCTTTGAATTGATTGTTTTTGTTACGTTACAAAATTCAACACTTTTAACACCTATAACATTAAAATTATAAACAAGCCTTTTTGGCACCTTATTGTCCTACATGTCTGGTATAAAAACGTCTTTTAAACGACTGGCAGTTTGATCTCAATTTTCAATGTAATCTTCAGGGGCTTTTAAAATTCAGATCTGGTTCAAAGAAAAAGCAAGAGGTGTCATATGCACATGCTCTTAGCCTTCACACTAAAATCTCTTCAGTCTTCCTGGAAGCAGATGGCACAGAGATGCCAGCCAACTGACTTACAGATTGGTACCCAGTGACCATCTCCATAGGTGATAAAACAAAGCTCTTTTCTCAGATATGCTTCAAAGATTTTATGGATAAAACTAAAAGCTCCAAATCTACTATTCCTTGCACATGGAAAACAAGCCATGAAAAGGGGTCCATGTCCAGAATCACAAATGTAGATAAATACAAATCTTTAGTCCAAATCAACACTTTTTTGTGAGACTCACAGTATTTTGGTTTGATGTGACAGAGGCATATTTCTGTCTGTACCCAGACACCCACACATCTCTATGAATAAAAATACTGATTGTTTTCATTTGATTAAAAATGATATACGTGTATGTTATTATGTACATTCAAATAAATAAAGACAACAGGATGAATTTGCAGCTTTCAACATGAAATAAACTGAAGTGAAGGTTGTGTTTTAGTGTCAGTCTTCATCAGGTATCATTACACAGACTGCAGTTGGGTGAGGTAAACAGATTTTAAGGGTGCAGCTCTGAGAGCAGCAAAGCATCCCTGAAAAATATTGCTTCTTGTACTTGCCAGTATGATTTTCTCAACACTGATATATACCACTGAGACAGGATATAAGGTGATGGACATAAAAGTGTTGCCAATATAATAGACTGTTTTTAATAGACACTGGTGTATACATTTTAATGATGATAGTCTCCCCAACATTGGCTTGGCTACCACAGCTACAATAAACTAATAAAACATACACATTTACTGAAAAGTAGCAGCTACTTTTACAAATTCCTTTTTTTTTTTAAACCATAACCATGTGTACTGCAAATCTAAAAGGTTTGAGCATTATCACATATTCAAATAGGTATTACATTTCATGACATCTTTAGATCACATAATACAAGTAAAAGAGTGCAGCCCATCTTACTATACATTAAGTCAGTTTTCTGGACAAGGATTAATCCTAGTCCTGGACTATACAGCACTCTGAATGAAGATTCTGCATCGAAAAGAAAATACAGTCGAGGACTAGACTACGTCCCTGACTGGTGAACTGACCCTTTACCATTAGCAGCATAAACTAAACTACAAATAAAAGATCATCTTTTGGTGTGCCTGTACATCTTTCCTCTCTCCCTTATTCTGAATTTACTAACAGTGGTGCAGCTAAGCGTATCTCAATAAGAGTGAGCGCTTGCTGTCTCCGGAGACCTTTGCCAGCACTATATCAGCAGTGGCACAATATTCTGGCTGGCTACATAAATCACATTACAGATGCTCATTAAATTTGAGCTTGTGGTGAGTACATCAAGTATATTTGAGCTGAACTGTTATTTTCCTAGGAAGGTACTGTCTGATAAGTGATGACACATGAGATCTGTGAGTTTAATTCAGTAAAATCCTGCAAGGTTTGCCGTTTTTTCCCCTTATTTGTAGATCTTTGAAGGTAGTGAATGTAGTGTGAATTGTTTAGGTTAATTCATGGCCAGGTGACCTTTCTGTGTGGCATGTTGTCTCCATGTCTGTGAGTTTCCCCGGAGTACTCCACTTTCCTGCCACAGTCCAAAGACATGGATGTCAGACAAACTGGAGATATTAAATTTACCCTGTGGGTGTGTTTGTCTGTGTATCTGCCTGTGTATCACATTTCAGTCCACACAATTTGTGGTAACTGAGGGAAATCCTAAGTAAAACTACCCCTGGTAAAACTAACCAGATCAAACAGTACCTAAAAGTTTAAATGAGAAAAGACTTTCTGAGACACTCTCAAAGAACAAAAGGGAAAATGTACTCTTTGATATACCTTATCTTCTTCTTCCCTCCTCTGAGCTTCTTCTGCACATCGCTGAATTTCCTCCTGAATCCTGCGGGCATATTCTGAGTCCTGCTCTTCCCTGAGCACAAGAAACCATATCGCTTTGATCCGCTTTTGAACCAAATCGCTTTTTGTGAAGTAATTGTGATTACATTCTATATATACAAGTCAGTTAAGTCAGTTGTTAATTTAATTAATTACAAAGAAAGTCTGGAATGTTACAGTCAGCATGGATGGATAAATGTGTGTGTGCACAGAGTTAGTTTAGCCAAATCATTGCAGTTCCACATCAGTTTTAAAGCACTTTGTTTGAAAAGGCAGAGAGATGGCTAAGGGAATATTTAAACATGCTTATTAAAGGGAATATTCTATTTGGAACAAATATAATTCTACAAAAATAGATTTCTTTGCTCCCATAAATATTTTCTTGGGATT
This sequence comes from Rhabdalestes septentrionalis, assembly GCA_037832545.1. Lineage (NCBI taxonomy): Eukaryota > Metazoa > Chordata > Actinopteri > Characiformes > Alestidae > Rhabdalestes > Rhabdalestes septentrionalis. Next base: position 22,787,186 of record JBBMFX010000128.1, on the reverse strand, counting down.
TTTAGCCAAATGTGTCATGTCTGAACTCCATCACACAATGTTACCAACGGGGTGATGAGGGTATAGTGTTACATCCACCCATTCCTGCAGAGATTAATCACAGAATAACCTGGAAGGGTTCTTACAGTTGCTGTGTAGCTTGCTGATGGAGCATGGAAGCTCTTTGTTGCTCCTCATCTTGCAGCCTCTTGGCTACACGGATATCATTCTGAACCAGCTGATTCCTCTGTATGTTGGAGCTGTAGTACTGTTCAACTGTTACACAATTAAGCAAATTCACAGATCCGAACATTAATACCAGTCATCATCTGTTTTGATAATGACATAGTACACAAAAAAATTATATTCAACATTTTTTATATCATAAATAAGTACAATACAAGAGATCCATAATAATACCTAAGATAATTTGCAGTCCTTTTGTTAGAGATTTTTGTTTGCTTATGCAGTGTTTACCACTTTATTGTGCATATTACATGAAAGGTGTTTTTCAATTCTTTTTAGTACTTTTAGAAATTATGACTACAACACCATATTGACAAATTATTCAAGAACACAGTTCACACCTGCTTGCTCTATTAGAACAATTTCTGAGAATGTTATTATGAGACTATTTTAATAAATGAATTCCTAACAATTCTTTTAAAAGCAGATCTATTTATCAGCATAATGGTATGCACAATGTAGCATCAAAAAGGTCCCTTGAAACATAGTTGACTTTTAAATACCCTAAAAACACTAAAAGTTGAATAAAGTTGAACAAAGAACCTTTCAGCCAAGATTTCAGGGTCTAATGTTACTGAGCTCAGATTAGTGAACCGAGCTGGTGAGACATGAGCTCAGTTCACTTATCAACAACTGCAGATATCTGTAGCTTCTGCTATCTAGGTGGAAAGTTCAACATGTCTATGCTATGACTGCATAGTGTTTGGTCTAAGTAACAATGAGGCAAAAGATCTAGCACTACCATGTTCTCTTTTTGGTCCCACACTTCACATGACCATGGAACATAAACAACACATTCTAAAAACATATTTATTTATGTATGAATATCCTGCAAGACTAAGAATGGATTATAATTCTTAAGGAACTGGAGGAAATATTACACAATATGCATAGTGTGTTATATTGTGATACTACTTATGTTTATGATACAATCCCCACAGTTTTTTTTAAAGCGCCTGTGTTCTTCATTATTCATGCCTTTTATTGTTTTTCCCAAGAAAAGAAATGTTCCCCAAAGTAATGTTTGTAATATTAATGCATTTCACATTACATTTTCCAGCTTCTATTTTTCAGGTATTTTGTTACTGTATCTTTAAGACTTGCTGTCCTGTGTTGAGTCACCATGCTTGAAGTAAGTTCAGAATGAACAGATAGGACTGCACTGCTGTAGGCTAAATAGGTGGATATATGTAGCGGCATTGGTAGTTTTTCTGTCCATTTGTGGACTGAGTTTAAAAGTTAAGTGTTTTCATACCCTGCCATTTTCCAAGCAGAAATATAAAGTCATTTGTACACAAACAGGACCCTCCAAAGCAATGACTGCAATGGCTGGTGAGGTGAAGAAAGCATAGCGAGTGTGTGAGTGAGCAGCGTAAGAACAGGGTTAGTCAGAGTCCTTACTTTCCTGCTCCTGTAAGTTATGTGCTAATGCTCCATCCTCCAGCACTGCAAAACACTGGCACACTGTGGGAACACAAACACATAACTCAGTACAACAGAACCAAACCCAGGAAGCCAAAGAGTATTAAGAAAACCAGCTAGAAAGAAAAGATAAACACCACATGTTGCTGTGAGAAAGTCAGGGGGAGAAGAGCGGAAGAGAATGATCTGGTTAAAGACTGAGTGTGTCACACCAGCTGCTGTTGTCAGTTTTTCAGATGTCTCAGCATCCGTCATCATCAGAAGTGTTCTGTCCAAAAAAGCGGAACTTTACAGGAGGTCAAAATGTTTCACTTTAAATGCAGTGTATTTTGGGTTCGAGTAATTTCAATAAGGTTTACCGCAATATATGTTATGTGATTTAGAAAACCAAAAGAAACGTGGAGCTGCACGTGATTCTTTGGACAGCAACAATTCACTCTCAGGAAAAATGACTGTAGTTCCAGGTGGACTGTTTTCATCCCTACAGCACTTAATGTTTCTGGTCCATCATTAAATTGATTGATACAATATAAATCACTTTATTTTGCTTGAAAAATAATTTAAACAAGCTTAGCGCTGTCATGATTACTAGATTAAAATATATTATACCAGATTTAGATTTAGCTCTGGTTTCCTCCCACAACCAAAAACTTGCGTGCATTGGGGATAGGTCGATTAAGCATGTTATATTTCCCCTAGGTATGAATGTGTGTGTGAACAGTGGTCTGTCTCTGTATGTGGACATGTGATGTGCTGGCAACTGTGCTGGCTTCGCTCATAGCAGCAGGAATAGATCAACATCAACAGTAACAGCATAGCGCTGTATTTTCTGGGGCATTTGTAAATAATCTGGAAAGGTCCAGTTCTTTTTATTAGGCATTATGAAAACATATACATGCAACAACAATCCCAAACTGATATGATCACACCTAACTCGGAAGAGACCTTTGATCAATATGTTGCATTTATATTACGTTAAACTGCTCCGCAAGGCAATAAACACACTTCAGTTTAAAATACAGCAAAAAAGACTACAAGTCCAGGGTAAAGTCAACAGATCTATAAATTTAGCTCATAAACAAGCTATTTTATAGCATGTTTCACAATGTAGGAGCCAAGGTACATAAAGTAACAGTATTGCAGCGCAGCAACTGAGGCTGGAAAGTCTGAAAAATGCAATAGAGGCTTTGGTCTTACAGCAGAATTTCGGCATATCTCGTGCTAACAACACAAACAGTCAGTTACTGCTGTAAACAAAAGCCTAGAGACTGAGGTTCATAAAACACTCCCAATATGGAATATTTAGGGCCACCATGACTTTTAAAAACACTGTTAACTCAAGCTCATTGAGTCGAACCCTCTCTAAATTGACAGACATGTTTTTGAACAAAACAATACTTTAAGACACTTTGGGTTAGACCAAACATACACACTCATGTCTTATATCTGCTTTTTCATGATTCATGCGCAGACACAGACACATTACACACACACAGACAAAATATCAGTATATTATATAAACTGTCAGTATATTATATAAACATTGCCTTACACTATATCTTGCAATATATTCGAAATAAAACAAAATTATATGGTTATTAGCCATAATATTAAACCATCATTAGATGTTAACAGCAGATCCTTTAAGTCTCAATATAGGGCTCTAAAGATCTAATTAGTATGTCCAGCATGTCTCACAGATGCTTGATCGACATCTGAAGAATTCTGAAACCAAATCAACACTATAAAATCAGTCATGTTCCTCAAACAGTTCCTAAGAAATGACTGCTGTGTCGCAGGAAGCACTATCACTGTATTACACAATGTGTTTGGACACCATACTATCATAGCACACATGAACTTTTTCAGCAATTAGGGCTATATGATGGGTCCTCTGTAGGGTAAAACCAGATGGGCTACCCTTCACTGCCCACACACATAAAAGAGCCTTTGACACCCATGACCCTGTTGCCATTCAGAAATGGTCTTTTTTTTTAGATCACTTTTGTTAGTTGTTAACCTCTGCATACGAGTTCACACACCACAAGACCGGTCATCCCAATGTTTACATAGTGACGATTCAATTACGTAGAAGTTGTAGAAGTACAAAAAATTGTGGAATGTGTGTGGATCATACAGCACAAAGCACTTTTTGTGCTCCTTAAAGACATACATGAAGCCAAAGAACACTATTGTCATGCAGAGCCATCCTCACACACAGATGAAAACAGCTTCTTTCCTATCCCTTGGGCTAACCACAAACCAGGCTCACCATCCTCTGTCCTAAATCTGGACAGTTCTAACCTTAGACTTGGTGATTTAGCACATGGCTGTGCTGTGAGGCTGTCTGAGGGGAACACACCCTGTAATTGAGACAGCGGCCAGAACCTCAGTGGTCAGAGCTTTTGCGCTGTAGTTAGGTCTCAGTGCTATGTTCCAGTGAGCAATATAATATCTAGCAGCTTTGTACATTTAAACAAAGAGGTCATTAAAAATGGCCAGTGATTTTTTTTAATGTTTTGGCTCCTCCGGTATGCTGCATTTGTAACAAGCAATGACTGATTAAAATGCAGATTGTCAGCTTCAATTTGTGAGAATTTCTCTCTTGGTGAATTGCATATAAAACCCAACATACACAGAAAGTGACTCGAGCACTTTCGGCCCTGAAAAAAAATTCTCGTTGCGTTACAGAACCTACAAAGTTCTGTGGATTATGATTGGATCAGAAGATGTTTTTGTGGAATTCATGATTTATTTCTGAGCAGCTTACAAAAAAAGACAACCAGATATAACTCTGATCCAGTACTTGGTATAGAAGTTCAGATGACTGTTAAAAAGTGCCTTAATCAACTTAATCAAATAGTTAACTTTAAAGCTTATTAGTTTTAAAGAAGAGAAATTTGATCAGTTTCAGTGTTGGTCAGCAGGTTTTGGGTGTCAGGAACAGAAAGAAAATGTTTTAACATGCCTTCTCTATCTAGAACAAATTATAATCGGTAATTACTATATTTAAGGCTTTAAAGTGGTCTGCATCTTGCCACAGACCCTCTGAAGTAAGGCTGGTGTGTTGTTCCCAGTCATCTTATCATCTGCGCCAACATTCTGGATAGCTCTGGACAGTGTTCTCGATGTGTTAAGTGGTTTTACCTTATGATGGAACATGTTCTTTTTCCGCTACTATGGTCGGTCACATTATTTACTATTCCTGAGGTCACCGTTTATAACAATGACCTATACCACACTGAGAATTATGTCTCTTAAACAAATATTGGAAAAAATAAAAGGAAAAGCTGTGATATTTTTAGCCCCAGTTACAGGGCTTTTCTTTTCAACAGTTACTTGTGTACTTTCACGACAGTTGTGATTTTGAACAGACAATGAGCAGCTTGGCTCAAACAGCACTTGAACAGTATTCTTAAGTAGACTAACCTGCACTGAACACAAGATGTCGCCAAATATACCAGGCTAGGGGTGAAAATACACAGTCGAACCGCAACATTTGGTTGGTTTCCACGAGCATGAGCAAACTGTGATAAACTTTGAATTTTTGATGTGGTAAAAATGCCTATAATGCCTATTTTTACAGGGTAAACCCTAAATATACCCCTGAATATGCTCCCTAAACACTTTAATTTCTTTTTAAACTCAGCTTAATAAATTACCCATAAATATATAATGGTAAATGTGTATTTGCCCTGTATGGCGTACACTGAAATGCTGTCTCCCACAGAGTTGGAATGTAAAATACGGATGTTACCCCTATATAGACTGTACTGTAATTCACGCACATTTTCTTTGGTATAAGCAGGTAAATACAGCAATTATATAATTTGCACTAATAAAAATACAGGCCTGAAAGAAGAAACAAAAAAACAAGAACACGCAGAAAACTGTTATGGTGCAGAAATGTGGGACTGCAGCTGTCAGAGATGCATCACAGGGCAGCAGCCAATTTACAAATGCTTTGTGTTCTTTTGACAAATATATACAGGTACATTTTAGATGGAAAAATGAATGTTAATGTTTGTTACAAGACTAGTAAATTGTTTTTTCTTAATAATTTACCACTAAAATATATGAAAAATTATATACCGTCACAAAAATGTGGGGAAACACTTCATGAATCTGTAAACAATGAAGTCAAAATTAGAATGTATGCCACATCTAAGAGAACAAAGTGGGCAAAGATGCCGCCGCCCCGCCGCCCCCCCCCAATAGTCAATGGTTAATTTGCATAGTTTGTGGTGTGTCACCACTGGCCTTTACCATAACCACACTGAGGGCTCAGAGTGAGATGAAAGAAAAATGGCAATATACCATAATGTGTTGCTCAGTTTGCATGAATGTAAGACAACCTAACCCATGTAATGCTGGTATGATATAAAAATTGGTATCAAGCAGCCCCAGAATGGACCTGGAGGATCTCTCCACAGACTGAGCATCTTGTTCGCCATAAAATTTTACCGTCCTAAACGTGGATTCTTTTCATACCAACTCACTCTCTACAATGCTCTCAGTCATCAATGTCTATTGTCCTTCTGCCCAAAACCTATTTACTGTAGAAAAAAGAAAACATGCTGATTTATTTAATTCATGTAGCACTTCTAGACTTGAAAAATACTTTTCATACATTTTTAGTAGTTAATCCCCATTCCCTAAAAGGTAAATGAGGATGGAAGAACATAACGGATGAACATAACCTCTCTCTGACCTCTCATATTCTTAGCTAGAGAAACAACTGGATCTCAGAGACTTCCGTGATAACAAATCCATTCCTACACTTTGACAACACTCCCCCACAATGAGCCTCTCATACCATGACAGTACATGATGTACACCAAGACAGGGTTTAGTTGTTACTGTGCTCTGCTGATTTAGCAAAACTGTTTTAACAATGCATGAATGAACATTAACAATGAATTACCATTAATCTTAGTCAAGTTAATCTTAAAAAATATATATATATCTCAGTCAAAATTACAGATAGCAGCATATGTGCACATGATGCATGTAATCATGTATCAGAAGACTTAATACTATAAGATTCAATTGCTCATTAATTACAGACTATAGATTTTAGTGTTTATGTAACCTGGCCACTCTTAACGCTGCCCTCCATATTGCCCATGACCTGCAGATACCTCTCTAAGGGCATAGCCTTTGACCTGTGCAGTTGGTGGAAAGACTATCTATAGCACAGAAGCTCCAGGGTCCAGACGGCTAATCTAGTGGGACTAACTCTGTGATCCCTCCATTCTCAATCATGACTGCCACAGCACGATCCATCTGTGGCACAGCCAAGGCCTAACACACAACACATCTCTAGATCAGTCCTTTAAGAAAAGCTCTCTGTGGACCTTAGCCCACCTGCTACACAAAGTAATACCCCATATCAGGTTACACACACACAATCTCTGCCACCATCTCCGTCTGCTCACACTCAATAAATGAGTAAACGCTTCCAGATGTGCCAGCAATGCTGCTGCAGGATCGAGATGGAAACTGTGCAGCTGGTTAGTGTCATTTAGACAGCCCTGGTGTTTTCACTTTGTTCACTGCAGTTGATTTTATCATGCACATAAGTCATATACTTTCCTGGCATCAAAAATTACGACCTTTTTTATTTGAAGTTGCATAAAATTATTTGTAAAAATAATTTTGCGGCTGCTATGTGAGTAATGACACCATAATTTAAATCGGTGCTGTGGAATTCTACGACAATTTAAATACAGTTGACCTTTATGGTAAAATTACACATTTTGTTGATTTGTTGATTTAAATAAATGTCCTCTACAGAGAATGCAAGTTTGTTTACAACAATATATTACACAATTTTGTATTTCCTTCCCAGTGTCTTGAATAAATTAACATTGTGACCAATGTGGAGACTTAAGGTTCATGTGTACTTATTTTAAAACATAGGTGCCAAAATTTGCATGCAGTATACTTTACAATAAATTGAACATTTGCTGGCTACTGGCCAACCCCTGACGCGATGGGATTAGACTGGCCAGCACTGGGTTTCTTTCAGTAACTGAAGTAACTTATTTTGAAATTGCAGTTTGGGTGGTGACTAGATGGAACATTTAATATGCCCTGCTGCTAAATGTATTATAACTCTTTTTTTTTGGTGTATTTCTGTTACAATAAAGAAAGCTCACAAACATGTTTTCTGCTTTCTATTCTTTCCATGTATTTGTGCATTTGCCCAATGGAAAATTGCGATGTAAAATGACTGCAGACCGGTTAGATAATCATGACTAGCTCAAACCATTACAAAAATATAATAATGTAAAAATTGTGATGTGTCTAGTGGTTAGGCCAAACACACATAAGCTCTAGGATGTCTCACTTTTGTCTTGTTCCCAGGGGTGGTAATAAGTGAATGCCAGGGCCCAAGATTTTTCAGCGCATCCCGGTGCCATGTCTTCTACAGATACACCACACATGCACCCAGCGATCCACATGATGTAAAAGAAGACACAATTGATCAGATTACCTTTTCCCATTGCTCCAGGGTCCAGTACTGAGGCTCACATGCCCGTTGTGTGTGTGTTTTTTTTTTTGGGTAGACAGGGGGCAGTGGGGCCTCTGACCAGCTTGGGGCGACACCTCAGACACAGCATTCTGACACCATTCTATCATATTCAGCATTAGCCACAGTACTGTTTCTTCAGACACTAACGTAATAGGTTCCCTATCACACACATCAGTGAGCCTTAGGTTTCTCCTCTTTTGACAATGATTTGTCAGTCCTGACCACTGGATACTGAGAACAGCCCACAAGACCTTCCATTTTGGAGATGCTCTGACAATCCATGACAATCTGGCTCATATAAAGCCATTTACACCCTTTTTCATACCTCCAGCACATCAACAACAAGAACTGACTGTTCACTTGCTGCTTAATACAGCACACACACTGGCATGCATCACTGTTATAAGTGTTATTCATATCACCTGTGTTTTTAATGTTTTGGCTGATCAGTGTTAATTACTCTGTTTCACAGGCTATTCTTCAGAACAGTAATCAGAATCACCTCAGGCATTTGATTCAGTAATTTGCACAAATGTCAATATTGGACATAGGAATGGTGCTATCTGTGTCAAAACTAACTGGCAACAAACTGTTAAATGTTTAAACGTGGACATGAACAAATCTGTCTGAAAAGGGCCAAATGCTGATGACCCGAAAAATAAAGCAATCCGCTTTTTTTTCTCTCTGGCAAGCCAGAGGAACATGACCCTTCTAACTGGATCAGCCACCTGTTGTAGAATAGAAGCCCTTCCGCCCCATGCCGTGCAGGAGATGGGATTAACTGTGATCCGGCAAACTAGTTTGGGTGTAAAAGTGTAACTGCAGGTCTAAATGCAGGGAACTGGCAGAAGCGGAGGGTGTGGCTCACCAGTAGGCTAACTGGATTCCACAAGAGCCCGGCCCATGGAGGAGCTCACATTACACTGAAAGGAGTCATCAGGAGGGACGTCTTCTGCAGGTTTCATCAGGCCAGGCCTGAAAACATGCACAACTTGCATATTTAAAGCAGGCAGGTTCTTAAAGGTATAGTTCAGAGGTTTAAGTCCATCTTTGTCCAACACACGCATAGTGCACAGTCAGTTCCCATGGACAAGAGTCCCTGTTTCTAGAAAAGATCAGAAAATCAAACCCAACTAAATTCAAGTGACCAATTTTGAATCAACAAATATTTTGGTTCTCTTCTAGGCACAGGAAGGCATGCTGAAAATATTGTCTGTGGTCACTGCCCAAAATATATGTATGTGGCAGATAGAGACTAATCATAAAAATGTTGTAATATTTCTTTAAACCACTAAGGGGAGAATAGAGGCTGTTTGTTTAACAGTCTAAACCAAAGAGAAACACAACAATGCCTGAAAAATGTTCCATGGTTGCAGAACTGGTTGAGTTCTTAAAAAGGAATTGCAGTCTTCCATGGACATTCAGACATGCATACACTGAATTTAAGACTGAAGTACCAAAATCAGTATTAAGAAAATGATTCACAGTTATAGAACTCTTTTTAGTTAGTTTAGCCTTCTCCTACACCCTAACAGAGAAGGAGAACACACACAAGCTGCAGATGACAGCTCAGTTAAATTCATTTGTAGGACACTTGCACTGTGACAACAGTGACCAAGCACACGACTGACTGGAAATTGGAAACATGCATTTAGAGAAAGCAATGCAGCTTCTCTCTGGGACCAAATCTCCTTCCCACACTCTGTGCATCTCCGAGCACCACATCCATCCTTCTGCAGCTATCCTTTTGTTATGAACAGTCTGGTCAGGCCCAGCCAGTAGATATTAATATCTGTCTGACTGGAGGCCACTCAGTGGACATATGGGGAGGGTCAATGGCAGGGGTAGAGGTCAGGGTTCTGTAGGAAGAGGCCTGCTTTTCCTCAAGAGACTGGAATTCCCCCCACACATACATCTGTGTGTATCAGCAAAATGGCCAGAAAAACACCAGGAACAGATAAGGCAAGAGTTCAAAACATGGCAAACTAAGTGTGGAAGACATAAGAGAAAAGAGATAACGAGGCAGGGATGACAAAATGGGAATGGCGCACTTCAGGAAACGGTGTGTAAATAAGCAAAGAAAGGCCAAATAAATAAGAGCAGTCCTAGGATAAACTTTCAGAAAGTAAATAAACACAGTGACTCATCACTCTGAGACAAGTGAGCAGAGCAACTATTATTGTTGTATCTCAGTGTAGCCACCAATTAACCACCATAGATGGTGACGAAGGGTGAGGAGGGCTCTGTTCTCTCCCATCAGTGCTTGTTTAGCAGTAAAAATGCAAGCCCCACACACAATGAGTGCATTGTCTGAGGAAGGAAGAGCGGAATGGGAAATCATCACCCATCCACCCCCCCCCAGTACAAGACAGCTATTGCAAGAGGCACCATCATTCACCAAATACAAAATAACTAACAATAAGGCACAAATCCTCAACCTTGTGAGTGTTCAATTTTGAATAAGAAATAATTCACTTTATTTCAGTCTACTTGGGTAAAAACGTGTTCAGTGCATTTGTTTTCAGGAAGCAGTAGCTAGAAATGACTTGTGTTAATTATGCCTGGGCCAGAATCTGTGGTCTTAATTTGGCAATTTCACTTAATAAAAGACAGCAAAGCTCTATTTTCTTTTCATTTTAGGTAAAAAATTTTACCATGTCAGGTTGCAAAAAACACAATTTATATCACACTGAGAAATTAGTGTATCGTTACACCTAGTTGTGCACATAAGGCGGATATTTATTTTTATCATGATCATTTCTACCAAATGCAGATCACTGTGTGATAAATAATTGTTTACCATGAACATTTTACAAATGTTTACTACCATAAACAATGATAAAATAATTTTATCAGGTAGTTTTTTTAAGCGAGGCACTACCGGCACTTGTTGGTTCACTTTGCCTGCATGTGGTGTATCAAGCAAATGTCTTAAAATGTGATATTATATTTTTGCATTTTACCAATCCCTAATCACAAAGTCAACTCTAAAACAGTTTTTCAAGCAGAAAACAATTTCACAATCACAAAAAACTTGACTCCTACTCAAAGACTGAGGGAATCTGACTGAAGCTTTAACACTAGAATTAGAGAGTTTAAAAAAAAATCCTTTATTTAAGCTCCTATGGTGGTACGTAATGGGCAATGCATCTGGAATGCCAATCAGATTCAACACTCTTATCAGGTACATTCTTGTTGCTGCACAACAGTTCTGACTAGCAGGACATCAGATAGACTGTCTTTCAGAACATTGTCTGAAAATGAAGTACAAAGGCGAGTAATGGGTTTGGGCAAGAAGTAACAGGACTGCATTTGCTCCTTGCGAAACAGAGAGGGAACCATGAACAGTTGTAATGTCATCTTACCCTCCTGAACCCTGGGCAGGTTAGACTGATCCACCTCCAGCTCTGCCATAGCTCCTCATGGCCCCAGCAAACCAACCTGCACCAGGGCTGACTGTCCACAGGGTCTAGGTCAAGGCTGGACAAGAAGAACCTATGCAGAAGAAGTGAGAGGAGAGTGTTTGCAAAACTTCCCAATAGGGCTACTCGATAAAGACACTGGAAAAAGGATTCAATTCAATTGGATGGTAATGGCAAGCTGGGCATCTACTAAAGCATCAACAGTGAATCACATATTTAGACTGTTTTTCTGAATGTGATCAAACTGAATAAATATAAACACAATGAATCCTGCTGGAAATTCCAAGCATTCATCTCTCCACGTTTAAAAGAAAAGTTTGCTTCTCGGTACAGTGGAACCCGAGTTGAAATGCTAAAGATGGACAGTAAAACGAGGACGAGTGTGTTTATGTGTGTTTATGTGCGAGAGGTGAAGAAAGCTTCCATTCCGCATTCCTGTTGGAAAAGTACTCTTCAAACAAGAACAAAAACCCATTTTAAAGTTCTGTGAATGATTAAGAGCCCAATATTCGCTGCTGAGGGTCTTTCCCCACTCAAAAACAAGACCAGAAGAGTAAAACCGGTTCTTACCTGCGTCCGGCTGACAACTTTCCCGAGTTAGAGTCAAAATGTCGAGAGGCAGTGTTAGGAGGAGACTGGTGGAGAAGGCAGCCAGTGGGGAAGCTGGAAAAGCACATTTAAGTGTGCTTGTCGCTCCGTCATGGATAACAAACCGCCTTCAAACCTGCAGTTAGGTGGTAACTCTTCCCTGTTTGTGTTTTTGTCAATGAAACAAAGCTGACAGGGGGACGGATGGGAAGCCAGGACGGACAAACTTCTCCCTCCGTCCGTCCCTCTCCTGATTACCCTGCAGCCCCGGGGCAGAAGGTGCTAGTTTCTTTTGTTTCTTGTTTTAGCCTGTTTTTGTTCCTGAAAATCATTTAATTTGGTTTATAAAAAGTGCACAATGAAACCTGAACATGCTTTACACATATTCAGATAAACACTGGTGCAAACTGGTTAGATTAATTCCTGTATTATGAGCTCTCCTATTTCTCCTATTCATTCCCTGTTATTGAAACTAGTCTGTTTTGGGGGCAAACCATAACATATCTCAAATATTAGCACATAAAACACACGTTATTTTCTCCTCCACAATCTAAAATCCAAATTAAGCATGTGCATTTAAACCTGACCAAGCTTTACAAAGATTTAGATACACACTTTGGAGCAAACTTGTTTGTTTCACTCCTGTATAAAAAGCTCTTCTATTTATCGACTCATTCCCTGTTATTGAAACTATCCTGTTTTGGGGGGACAGCATAACCTACTTCACATTTAGAGTTCAGTCGGCACATAAAAACACACGTTTTTCTCCGAAAGTTTATGTCAGACCTTCCCACATATAATTAAACTTCATTTGCTGCAGCTTAGCTCAGTATCATTTCTGCCATCTACTGGTGTCCTGAATAACACATTCCCATATAATAGTGTGATTCACTTGAATGCGTTTCTAAGGAAAGATATCGTTACCAAACTAGTCAAAGAAGACTTCTGGTTCTATAGGGCTATTGTATATGCTACATACAATGCATCCTGAAATACATAATAAATGAAGTATTTATTAGTACAATTTACTTTATACAAATTATGTAATATAATACATAACAAATTATAGAATAAAGCATAAAGAGTGTAAAGAAAATGTTTCAATTCCACCTCTCGAGTCCACAGTTTGTCTCTTCATCCATCATGCCTTGCAAATGTTACATTTGCATTGCTCCACCTTTCCTCGTCACTGATGGACAAATGAAGTTGAGAGCAAAGACCTTGTGTCACATTTGTGAGGCACCTTCAGAGGCCTTGTCTTTTTTGCATGTGTACACGTAAACAAATTTATTGTAGGAATCATAGAAAATTTATGGCATAGTAACTGGGCTGACATGGCAAATGACCATCCTTGGAATCACAAATATACTGCAAGGAAATGTCAAATGGTCTGGACCATATTTTTTATTAGATAGTATTTATGACATCAGTGTAATCACAAATTAAATAAGATGAGATAAGATAAGATAAACCTTTTGTAGTCCCAAAAATGGGATAAACCTTTAACCCTGTTACCGGTTTACCTTTAAAATATGTTTACCTATGACATATTGAAAATATCTTGATGGAATATAGGAGGATATGGAATCGTGAAAATCATTTGAAACATCTTTCTGTGTGCAGAACTCCATTGCGAGCCACAATAAAAAAGGTACATAGATAGATAGGTCATTTGTCTGACTAAGAGCCTATTTTCCTGAGGGTTCATGAGGTACATTTGGACACCTGTGCCCCTCAATTTATGCATCTAGTAAAAAGAAAATCAATCCAATTTTGCAGTGGTAAAGAGCAGCTCCAGGCCCAATACATAGGACACCATGCCTATTCTCATTTTACTGCCCTGTTCATTCATATATACACTCAATCCAACTGGTTCAAAATGCAAAAGGATTCATAAAACACTGGTGATGCACCTATCCTGTGATTCATTCTAAACTACAGAGGAAGCGTGTATATAAGCTTGAGGTCCACACTTCTGTAGCACTTGATCTGCTAAGACAACCAGCGCAGGTTTGGTAAGTTTGCACTGCAGTGGAGATGATCTGTAACATGCTTCTCTCCTGGGCTCTTGTCCTGCTCTCCATTGGCCCACTGCTTGCACATCCAGTTTCGAACTCAGCAGACATGCCTTACTCTGGACCAGGTAAGTGAATCACAGTGCTAATCATTATAAAATAATATTTTTATTACTTATCAGTTTTCTTACACACTGTGTATCAAAAAGGAATATATGCTATTATGTGCTATAAAAGTATTGGCTCGGCTTGGCTTGGATGTAATTTTTATAATGACTTTTATCAGTGATTCAATTCAGGTGCCATTAAAGGTCCTTTAGAGTGATTCCAACACATTCACAAAAATCATTCTATACCAAAGGCTTTCTAACATGAAACCTTTATCGGTTGCTGTGTTGTGTTTTAAAATGCCCTTTAAGAAGCATTTAGAACAGTTTCTTTTGTTAAACAAAAACCCCCCACAAACAATTAAGCATTGTCTCTATTTAGAGCCTTCACAAAAGAACCTTTTTTAAACATTGATGCATGAAATGTATTACTTCAATTGTGTGTTTGGATTAGAAAGAAAACACTAAATTGTTCAGACTGGTGGGGATTCAGGTCCTAAACTGTCGCTACAAACGAGCGAAGGTATTATACGTTTCTGTAAATCATGCAATACCACATATCAGCCTAAATCATGTATAACCTGGTAAAATCTGGTAAAATCATGGTGAAAAGGAACAAAAAATTGGATTGTAGCAGTGATAGCATTGTGTCTTGTATTTTTAGAATCAGTGGAAGATGCTGGAACAGAGGAATTCTTCGTGTCGGATGTGAACAGCCTCCTCCAGAGGGCGGCAGCTTTGGGATACTCCCCAATGTTCTCCAGAGAGGGTAAGACTGCTAGCATTGCATTTTCTCAGCTTTATAGCCTATATACTTCCTCCTTATTCGTACCATTTGATTTATTGAAGCTTTTACACAGTTTTCTGTTTTATGGTCCCGTTTCATATTATAACTACAGCTGTTTCTGTGTAAGGACTCAAAGTAACAGGACTACTACCTAAAGAAGCTGCCAAAGAGGTAAAAAAAATAAAAAAAATAATAATGAATTCACATTCATTTACACACTTTATTAAAAACTCTGCATTACGCTTTCACTCACTGAATGCTTTATGAGGTCCATCCACACTGTAGATTCATATGACACATTCTCTAAAGGTTCCTGAATTATTCATTTGATTCGGACATTTTGTTCTTTGAAAATCTTTTAAGAAGTATCTTCATACTTTAAAAAAGGTCCTCTGTTATTGAAAGGTTTTTAGGGTTTTTCCAAGTTATCACTTAAAATAAACTTTTCTGGGACCTTTCATTATAACACTATCAACATATAATTGTAGCCCACCTCATTTTCATTTATAACTGTTGCTGAATTTTTAACGGATTTGGACATATTCTTCTGGGGAAAATCCTTTAACCTGTAATTTGCAGAACTGAGAAATGTAAGGAACTTTGGTTGACTGAATATTAAATGGGTGGTTGACTATGCTGAGCACTGCAGTAACTGAAACAAGGGAGTTGGTTTTGTTACATGTGAAAAAGTGTGTTAATGGGGTTTTGAGATTGAGAGTGGTTAACTTTCCAAAAAAATCCAGTTAATATCAGCTCTGTGGTCAGAAATCGACCATGAGGAGCTGCGGGATGGCTAGCACTATGCATCCTATAGTCTGTAGTCACTATGTGTACACCAACAAGGTGAGTCTACTGTGAGTGACAGTTAAACCTAAACTACCAGTCAAAAGTTTCGACGCACATTCTCATTCAATTATTTCCTTTGTTTCTATTATTGGCTACATTGTAGATTAATATTGAAAACACCTGTTGCTCTAATGATTCTTTTTTCATCTGGAATTTTTTCAATCAGATTCATGTAGTATCGACCTGGAATGCTATTTATTTAAGAGGTGTACTTCATCAAGAGTTAACTAGTGGAATTTCTTGCCTTCTTAATATGTTTAAGAAGCCATCAGTTGTGATGTTGGGTTGCTACACAGTTAGTGATCAACTTCCACTATGGTTTTACTCCACATTATGGCAAGGACCACTTAACTCAGTAAAAAAATAACGACAGGGATTATTATCTTATTACAGAACATATTCTGGTTTGTTTAACTCTTTTTTTGTTTAGTGCATAATTCCACGTGTTCCCTGATCATTTTGTTAGTTTTCAATATTAAACTACAATGTAGGAAAAACAACACTGAATGAGGTGGTGTGTCCAAATTTTTGACTGGTAGCATAGTTGGCCATAGAATTCTTCCTTTGTATTTGATTTAATAAGCAAATATGTCAATATATACTCGCAGGTTCTGCTGGAGAACCCAGGCCATCTAACCTCTCTCGGTCATCTGCTTGGCCTCAAGCAGCCATACAGAAAGAGGGCCAACGGGGCCGACTGCTTCTGGAAGTACTGCGTTTAGCACCGGCGCAGGAAAAAACGCACAGGACTGAGAGACAGGGCTACGAACAACTGTACAAATGTACAGACTCACAGTTCTACTTTACACACACACATTCACACAACCCAACACATACAAGTGTTTAACTGTGAACATAATGAGAACCTACTTATGAGGAATACTTTTGCACACTGACAATTCTATGCTAAGCCTTTCTAAGTGTTTCTGAGTATCCGATATAGGTTTTATTGTTTACTCTTTTTAGGCAAGGCTATTTATGTGTATATGTTGACCACAAATAAAACATCATATAAAAAAAAAAAAACACTTTACTGTGTGTTCATTTTCGTCATTCTATCACAGAGCACAACCAAAGTGGAGCACACAAGACTAAAAACAACAGCTATCACTTCCACCACCCTTCATTTCATTGCTGTGTGTCATGCAGAGGTGGCTAGTATCTAGTTACCTTTACTCAATTACATGTTTAATTTTTAATTCCACTCTTTTTTGTAAGCTCAGTATATTGCTGCTTTACCTCTCTCTCAAGAACGTATGAGAGTTCTATAAATGAGTTCTATATGTTTTTAACTTTCTACTATGCTACTTCTACCCCTACTTGTACTTCTACTTTGACTCCCAATTTCATTCCCATTACGCAGTGCTAACATTGGTTGGACAGACCTCTGGAAACATGCAGGGGGCCATGCAGAAAGAACATGCATATAGTTCAGTTAAATGTACACTCAAAAGAGTTTCTGATTAAAAACATGTGGCAAAACGAGATGGCCCTTTCTTAACCGTGGATCCTGGCCATCTGCTCTGCTGGATAGGAAATGCGGTACCTGGGCGCGTCCATGCTCTTACTGGCCGAAGAGTGATCGCAGAAGGAGAAAAGACAAAGAATCAAACCAAGTCAGATTACGTTTATTTGCACTTGTATGCACGTTTGGACGCCCCTGGTCAAATATCATACTGATTTTATAAATAGTATACAATTCGTGCACATTTTTATTATATTTATTTGTTATACCTATTTATTTAATTAATTTAAACTTCAGTGAAAAAAATAAAACATATTCCTAGCCTGTCCAAAACACACATATTTGATTTTTATATATTGTTTCCCAGCATACGAGCTTCGAATAAAACCAAATAATATGAATTTTGCACAAAACTTAGCAGATAATTACTTTTTGGTCTTTTTGGTACTGGAGAGTCTGTGTACTTATTTCAAGTTGAACATACAAATTTGACCAAGGGAGTTCAAAAACAAAAAGAAAGGGGGAAAACGTTTACATTTTATGAGAAACTATTTACATTTGCCTTAATATCTACAGTAAAAAGTGATATATTTAGGAGATCATTGTCATGACTGTAAGAATGCACACCTGTTCTTGACACTGGACGGCCTGTAGATGGACACTCCGAGTCGAGGCAGGTCCCTCTTCTCCACAGACTCGGTGTCTGGCCACAGCTCATCTGGAGTTTCCTCCATTACAATCTGCTTCTCTGTGCGGGTCATTGACCTGATCAGATCCAGCAACTACCCACAAACAGAGCGGACAAGGGGGTTATTTTACGGCTTATTCGCAGGGTCAGAAATTAATCAGAGGATTTAAAAAAATTAATTCATTTTCTGCTTAATCCACACAATGGGAGGAAGACAGGGGTTCACTGCAGGGCACACTCTCACACCATTAACTCACACATTCACACATACAATCAGTTTTTCCCCAAATCACCTAACGCGCATGTCTTTGGATGCCACCATGAGGAGAACATGCACACTCCACACACAGAGGACCAGGACCCTGATTCAAACCCCCAACCCTGGAAGTGTGAGGCAACCGCACTACCCACTGTGTCCCTGTGGGACCCTGAGAGGTTTAAAGATCTTAAATTATGAGCGAGTCGGTTGATGTTTCAGGTTGAAATTAAACATCTCCACTGATGCCTGTGGGTGAATGGAGGGTTTTGATCTGCCAGTGGCAATGTATTTGTGGAAACTAATTTACTTTCTGTCTAAACCTTTTTGAGACACTCGCACTGAGTCACACTCTGTCTTTCGTTTCATTCAAACCTGGACCACTTTGCTGATGTTTACACCTTCCTCTCAAACTTTATCATATTAGTTTATTATTGATAAGTAACAATTTACTAAATTATGGGCATTGTAACAACTTGCTAACTTTTCTGACCATTTTAAATATGAACTATAAATGAAATAAAGGTATAAGTGCTTAGGAAGGACTTTTAGAAACCTAGTTTTTAGGTGAATAAATGTTAATTGACAATACATGGAAAAGTATATAAAATGGTACAAATGAAAATGTATTAGAAACAAATAAAGAAATAAACAATAAAACTTCCAGACAAATGTTTGTCACATGCATGCACAGATACACACACATACTCAAATGCTTTTTAATGACATTAATACTGTGAAGTAATATGTTTAATATGTACATTTGTTATTTTTTACTGTGTAACACACAGAAAAAATATATCTACAAAGGCTCACACAATTTTTAGTAAAGTACCACTTTTGTAAAATGAAGAATTCTTCAAATGTTTAATGAACCGGGGTTGTTTGTGTCCGCTGGTTCATTTGGTAAATGGGTTAAATACAGAGAAAGAATTTCACGCTGGTCACACTGTGTGCTGTGGTGTGGTCATGTTTGACAAATGTACACTTCAGTATTATGTACCTCAGTATAAAGTATAACTGGAAACTGCTATTTGTGTTAATTGTTTCAGCAGTAAATGCATTTATTTACCTATAGTGTTTATATTAATATCTCTCACGCTGACCACAGCATTTTGTTTTCAGAGTACATTCTGAGGAATTTTATTTTGACTTTGTATTATATTACATATTAAATATTATATTCTCCAGGATCAACATTTTTTCTGATTTTGATTTGGTAAAAGATGCCATATAAATAAAATCATTTTGATTAATGTACCTCTCTTAGATCAGCTCCATTGTGAACAGGTTGAAGTTCATCACACCACACTGACACCAGCACCAGAATCAGCATGAGGGACAAGAACAGCTTCCCCATCTGCAATCCGGCTGCACCAGTGAAGCACTGCATACGTTTAGAATGAAAGGAAAACAAATAGCTTCAGCTGCAGAGCATCATCCAACATTTTAACATCCTCAAACAGTTACTCAATTCATACACTAAATACACTGTACAAACATTGTCACTGTCAGGATACCTTCAAGGAAATGTTTTCAGTGTGTCTTATTATAGACAATAAGTGCAGTTCAGTCCTTTGCATTTTACATGTATTTAATTTTTTTAAAATTTCTGTTTATTATTTTCAGGTAAGGTAACTGACAAGACATTTTGTTCACTCCCATTTGATTTGTGTATTTGATGTCATTTTAAATATATTCCTTTATCTCGTCAAAATCAGTTCATCATGGTGACATTCGAGCAATTTTTTTAAATAAAAAGACTATAAGGGATGAAATACATATCACCATTCAAAAGTTCAGGTTAAGTGATTTTTGCCTATATTATACTTGATTAGAAGACAAATGGTAATGTTAGATGTTAGACTTCACATTTTGTAACCTATTGTCACTTCCATACATTTTGTGAGGATCTTAAAGGTATTTTAATGTAAAAGTTTACATACAGGCTGCCTTGAAATGTGTTATTCAATGAGGGTCATTGTACTTAAAAAAATGAGTTTACATAATGGAAGACAAAGGCTTTTTTACAAAAAGTACAAAAAAATCTTTTAAACAGAACCACAGCTCCGTCCATCAATCTAGAAATATTTAGTCCCTTCCTTTTAATTTTTTTTAAAAATTTTTATTTTTACCAAATTATGCAATTGTTTAATCCACAGTTCTGGCACCATTGCTATTATATGAAATTTATTTTAAAAAATGACTGTCTCCAAAGCCAATTTACATGTTGCAGCTGTCAAATGTGTGAAACTGGGTAATCAGGTGACTTATGTCATAATGAAGGTAAAAAAACCTCTAACTAATCAAACCAAACCAAACTTGTAACAAAACCATATATATATATGCATATATATATATTCCATCCTCAGCATTCCATCTTTACTCCTACCTTAACTGGAGGTGGGTTGGAGGTGCGTGTATGCAGCAGTTCCCTCTGGTCTACCTGAGATGGAGACATCCACAGAAATGCCAAATTTATAAGCAATGTGACGTACAGAGGTCCTGCTTGAGTAGCCCTATTCAATCCTTATGACCACTGCAGTACTGTAAAGGGTTGGAGGGCACTTATCTGCCTCATAAACTCTGAATGTGACTCACCCCATCAAAGCCCACAGGTCCAGTATACTCTATTAATCTATGGTGCATCGCAGTGAAAAACAAAAATGCACACTCAGCACACAATCACACAAAACTGTAAAATAGGACATCAGTAAGGCCACAGGCTTTATGATGTCCTGTGAAGGATCTGACAGCCCGGCTAGGTCCTAAGATATGTAAATAGGGGTAATTCAACAAAAAAAAAAACACCACTTACCTAATTAATCTGCTGGTTTTCATTCTTTAGTTCTGCACTGGAGATACAAAGCTACTAAAGTTGAAACGTTTCCTTTGACTCTGAACTACGAATCAAGTTCATATGATACTTTTGAAACTGCATCACATATTGACATTAAAGAGCCCACACCATGAAAAAACAAATAAATAAAGACTATCACAAAGCTAATACACGTACAGTATATGTGCCTTTTCTGCAGTTTAGCCCCACCCCACCCATCTGCTCTAACAAACTTTCTCCGTCCTGATTGCCTCAAGTGTTACCGTGGAAGGGGCATGTTCGATAATCATGCCTCCAGGAGGGGTCTGTGACCACTGGTGCAGACGGATGAAGTGACAAACACCTACTTGACTTGACATGATGCTGCTGCAGTGCCACCGGTGCCCAGCAGGTGGAACAGTTGTCCACTTTGTACTACTAAAATAATCTAAAAATGTTTTCCAGCTGTGTGGCCTATTTAAAAATGTAGCAATACCTCATTCAATTTTACTGGACACACACACACACACACACACACACACACATTGTTCATCATAATCATGAAAATTCATTCTCAAGCAGTCTTTTCTTCATTTTTCCCCTTTTTATTATTTTACAGCAGAAAGAATATAAAGCATTCAGAAAACATCTTTCATATTTTAAGGGCAATTCAAAACATTTTGCATGGCTTCAGCAGCTGATTTCTTTTTTTTTTTTAACATATCCATCGATTCAGTGACGGTTTAACATGCACAATTACAAAAATAAAACTTACAAACTAGGGAAGGGGACAAATAAAAAGACCAAATCAGTTAAAACATGAAAAACAAACAAACAAACAAACAAATAAAACAGCTGAACAAATTGGGGGAGGGAGAGGGGAAGGAAAAGGGGCTACATAACAGGGAAAGACAGAGAGAAAGACAGCTAGAGAGGAGAGAAAAAAGATCTAACACTAGTTATACATGCAAAGTGTCAAGGGCCCCAGTATCCTGGAATAAAAGCAGGGCCGCTATTTTTCTGGGTTCTGGAAGTGATGAAAACGTGCAGAACTGTAAAGGGTGTCCTATAAACTGCTGTCCATAAACTAGGCCTACTGAATGCTAACCTCGCAATAGCCTACTGGCATTTGCATAAGTTGAAATCAACTGCATGTGTCCGAATTGTTGGGGTTTTTTCCCATTAGGTCTCCATTAGGTCTGCAGGTCTCAACTTCATAAGACGTGTTTATTGCTCTGGGTCCACAAATGGAGGACAGATTTCGGCTCGGAAAGTGCCTTCTTCAGAATGTGTACAGCTAACAGAAGAGGAGGTAAGGTAGTCTCAATCATGACGAAAATGCAACAGAAACGAATGCTAATCCTGGCGTGATGCCTGTGAGCTGAACTTCAGGCCTTGCATGACTGGAAACCGTGTTCTGAACGGAGGTCAAGTGGCATCTGGGGCGAAGAAACAAGCACGTCTTTTGCCCTGCTTACCGCTAACTGTATCTGTAGTCATGCTCATGTTCCTCAATCACCCTGTTTTTACACCGCAAATTAAAAAGTCACAGAAAGGGAGCTGGACTACGTTACAAATCAGGCCAATGCAGTAATTCACGTTTCTGATCATACGCTATGTCTATCAATGGCAGTGTTTCGGTCTGAAATGTTAGCATATACAGGACTATAGCTCATCTACCGCTATCTAGCTTTCTGCTACCAAAGATACCTCTCTAGTGGGGATTAAGTGGGTTGTTTTCAGGGATGGTGGTCTATGGTACAGCAAAATTAGTCCATGTGATAAAAAAAAACCAACAGCATCAACGTAATCAAAATCACAGTAATTTGATCAAAACTGGCTCTGGCTCTTTTTCTCCCAGTAAGCAGCAGCTGAATCTCCAGTGACCTGCTCCACTTCCTCCCTCCCCAGTTTTGGCACCCTGAGTAAAAATACAAAAGTGAGGCTAACTCTTTCACTACGCTAGGAGATTCGCTCAAGAGGTCACGGTTATCGACTGCCCGTAGGCGCAACGGACACGCATTTAGGTATGGGCACAGCACTGTCGCGTGCCAGTGGACATGAAGATGCGGAGAGAGTTTTGACCAGCTCTTGTGACCGAAAGCTAAAAGATGTTGAAATGAACTGAACTTTTGATGTGAAACTGATCTTGAAACAGAACCTCGTTTGAAAAACGTCTATGCCAACCCCTCCCCCCCAGAAATGTGATTACTGACAGGTGCCTGTGGAACGGCATTGCTGGAGGTTGCTCCTCTGCCGTCCGCTTTGAGGCCCCTATGTCCTTCAAGGTGCTATGAGCTACTGAACCAACGTTGCTTTACAGAACATTATTTCTTCAACAAGTCTACCTGACTACCGAATCTATTTAAAAATAAGCATGCTTTGGGTGCCGTTTAATCACCCAGTTATCTATGTTTCCCATGCAAGCGTAATAAGACCTTCTCGGGTTGCCACAGCAGCGCGACAGCTTACAACCCAAATTGCTTCTGGAATGAAGGAATGGACGCAAGGCAACAACCGCAGGACTGAAGATGAAGTGGTCCTTCTGGTTTCGACTGGCAGTTCCAATAGGCTTTAGATAATCAAACTGAGCATTCTTGTATGTTGTGTAAACTGGGTTAAAAAAAAACTAAATACATGGTAACATAAAATAATCTTTGTATGAGGGAGCATGGAGTTACCTTTACATTACAAGTCGCCATTCATTTCTAAGGTTGATACATGTTTTTTTTTTTTTTTTTTTTTACATTGCATGCTGAAATTTGCTGCAGTTAAAATAGAATTAGGCACTTCCCACATGAACACTCTAAACACACGATGTACACATAAATCAACAAATATGTTAATTACAACAATAATTGACACAATATTGTAAAAAAAAACATTTAAACACCTTTTCAAAGGGAAACTGAAATACAAAACTGCAATGAACAATTCCCTTATTAAAAAAAAAAGAACTAATATTTTATTATTTTAAATACTTTCCTGGGTTTTTTTTGTTACTGGTCAGACTATCATGCTCTAGTTAGACACACCCCCTCAACAACTGCTGGAAACGCTACTTTAGTGCCCAAATGTGCAAACCTCTGATTCAAAGCCATAGCTCAACATTGGCCAAACCTTTTTTTACCTTTGGGTTTCTCTCAAAATAATAAATCACCTTTTTTAGCACCAGAGTGTCCTATAATGTTCTGACAGCATCACCTTTTTGTTTGGTGCTGTATTTGGGATTTAAATAGGGAGCATAGATTAGATCATAACCAGACAGCAGCATTATTTTTCATGGGAGGATTAACGGTTCATTTGTACCTACTATGGTCATTTTAATCCTAGATGGTTGCAAATAATTAGACAAAAAAGCAAACAACTGAACAAAAACACGCATAATGATCTGGATTTACAGTATGAGACACAATAAAAAGGGTGATGTGGGAGACTAAAAAGCTACTCTACCCTCTGTGGCACTTTCTGTGTTCACTGGTCAGTGGTGATGAGATTTGATGAGAGAGTCAGTGTTGATGTCGATCCTACTGTAGTGTATGATTACCTGTTGAATGTAGTTTTCTCGTTAAGCAGTAGCATTCACATTACTTGGCACCAATGGCAAAAAAGACTCTTGGTAGCCCGATAAAACAAACAGATGTAAACATAACCTTTTCGTCTAATGATAATGCAGTTCTCTACTACCTCATAAGTACAGTATTTTTCGTATTTGCAGTAAGGTCATGCTTTAGCAAAATGTTCTTCTCAGGAACATTCAAAGTAAAATAAAATACTCTTATAGTGAAATAGTTTTACAGAGCATAGCCACTAATGCTTTTTTCATCTTTTTGTTTTTGTTTTTTTCTCCGCATCTTTGATTTTCATGCACATAGCTCATCTTTATCCCAGGTATTTACAATATATACAAAACAATACAACCATACTTATTAGGCATTCAAACAAAACTATACAAATATTCAGATTTCAACTTTGACCTGTTTTGACCCCTTATAATGAATAAAATAATATATTTCTAAAATACAATCCCGTTCAGATAAATGTTTTGCTCCACATACTGTACCAGCGACCCTCTTTTATGTACAGAAACCGCTCAATTGTCAAAAATATGGATTTGTCTAACCCCTGCTATGGGGTTAGCTTAGGGACCCTTCAGAGAATCTCTAAGATATCAAGGCAATGTATGTGATCTTCCCTTCAAAAGACTAAAGAGCCTATGAAGTTCATTTTAAAAGAACAAGAGCATCATTCATGACTATTACAAGAGTAACTAAAACGAGGCAAATTTTTCCTCTCCAAAAAAACCCCAACAAAAACATTTACACAAGGCGACTAAAAACTCGATTCGGCCAAGAGCAATGACAATTATTGTCTCCACTACATTCATGGAGATTAAAACAAATCCAAGGACACAGAGCTAATGTTTTGCCTAGAGGCATATCGGTTGTCATATTCACACTGATTTTGCTCTTTAAAATTGGCCTACACTCAGACAGGGCAGGGTCCAGTTCCACACTCAACACCGAACCCATTCAAGGAGATCACAATAATGTGTTCAAAAATGAATTATATCCATTCCAACCATAGTCATCCTTTTTTTTTCAATTTGATCACAACCTCAAAGACCAAAATGTGACCCATGTGCTCTTCTACATTCATAGGCTGTCCCATCTATTCAGCAATATGATGGGGTGCAGCTGTATGGAACAGAATTAAGGAAGATTTTTTTTGTTCTAATCTGTATGGTTATGGACTGAAGAATGTGCAAAAAAATGGAACAAATGAATTACCAATATATATCTTTTTTGGTAACAATGTCACTCACCAAATTTGTACTCGTTTACACAATGAAATACAATTCGAGCCAGGTCCTGCCAGGTTTCTGCATTGATTCCATATTTTTTTGACTGTCTTTCCAACGTTCTCCGTCTTCTTTCTGTGATTCCTCAAGCTGTTTCAGTCCTTTTTTCAGCTTTCCAGCTTTCATTCCCAGCAAAACGTTTTGATGCGCTCCAAATAAAGGAAAAAAAAAATCCATGAAAAAGTGCAAAAAATGTCATGAAGCAAATGTTCTTCCCCCGCTAAGTTGGCTCTTTCCCTCATAAAAGAAAGACAGAAGGAGGAAAGAGATATGAAAAAGAAACGCTGTTGTATAGTAGCACGAGTCAGTAGTACTGTATAGTTAAGAGTTGCAGTCTTCCCGCTGAATTCTTTTTTTTTTTTTTCCCTCTTGTAAAATGTCTGGTTGAAAAAGAAAAACACGAAAAAAGTCTGGAGAGTGATGTCACATTGTGAGGGGGCTTTTCTGGATACTCTCATGTTCCCTGGCCTTTCTCAATTCGCTCGCCCTGAAAAACAACACATACGGGTTAACATGCACAGTGGACGATGGAAATCTTTCACAACACAAAACTGGGGGTCAGTAGGAGGCTTTCCTGCACTTAGCCCAACACTCTCAATGTCAGTGTCCAGCTTATAGGGCTGATTACCATATTCATATTCTGGTAAGAATTCCAAAGAGCAACATTCATAACGCTATATGACACCTACAAGTATTTCATGTCTACTGACATAAACCTATAGAAATGTGCCTCTTATTTCAGCATCACAAGCCGTACGGTATTATGCTGCCCTTCAGTGAACAGATCAGCAATCTGTTCCAGGGCACTATTTATACTTTTTATGCTTTTTAAATAAATAAAGAATAAATATGGTTTTCTTATATGAAATTACTTACTACATGTTGATATTTTTTTCACTTCGGTACTCAAAATCTATTGTATTATGGTGTATAAACCCTTACTTTTATGTATCCCTACCAGACTGTTCAAGAGGTAGTGTTAGATCTCCAAACTTAATCAGTCCCATGAATCAGTTATCAGTGGTGATTAGAAAATCATTGATAACTTTTTAATTGTAAGACGCTGCTATTAGCATGTTACCATGACATGTAGGATAACATTTGTTGTCTTTTCAAAATATGGGGCATCATTTCATTAAGCTCTACAATTCAGACCACCTCAGAACCTGTCCCATTTTCTTGCTAGTTTCACCTTGCAAGTTTCATCCCTAACTTGATATATAGGACAACAGCTTAAAATAGTTTCATTGGATTCATAAATTCAAACAGGAAACATCAAAGTCCAGTTTTCTTCCCTTCATTCACAGAAAGATAAAGCTGTCCTGCTCAAGCTGGAACCGACAGTGCTCTGTGGAAGCCAGTTCCCTCCAGACTCCACAAAGAAAGCAAATCATTTACTTCTTCAGAGGAGAACTGTGCATTATGACAATCGCCAGATCATGAGAGAGCGTCAGTTCCCACTGGAGCATACATTCATAACACACACTTTTCAGGAGTCACTCATAACCAAATACATAAGCTAGAACTGACAGCCAGCTGGTCATTCAGTACACCCCTCTGTAACGACACATCATTCTCAGCATGCCTGTAGGTCAAGAGAGCAAGACCTGTGGTCATGCCCAGTCATGCAAACCTCTCCCTCTTCATTAGGGCTGTCACGAATAATCGATTAAATTCAATACGAAAAAATAAATTTTTTTTTAACGATTTGTTAGCCATGTGCATGATGAATATGTATATATGCATATTTTAAATTCTGCTCCTATTAGTGCAGGGAGAAACACCCATTTGTATGCATTTTAGAATATGCAAATCTTACAAATTACAAATGCTAGTCAGCTCAGGCATCCATTAGCTGACTGTACAGATTTTATATAAATATAAACACAAAAACAACATTTTGTTATATCAAATAGCGGACGCGCAAGCTGACTAGGAAAGGGGCATTCTTCATACCCAGGCATAGCAAGGGAAAATGTGTTCCTTTGGACTTCATGGATGCAGCCATGGATGGCATCCCCATGGACTGAACCTACGATATCCTGACAATAGAGCCAAATCTTACACAGTAATGACACTTGGGAGCCCCCAGTAAAATATTTTGAGCCTGATTATTATTTCTCATTAAGACCCATTTGTCATTTTTCTCAACAATCGGTGGATGCCTCAATTACTAATATAATCAACAGTGACAGCCCTATTCACAGACCATTTCCCAATAACAACACAACAAAGAAGGCAGTCATTTCCAAAGAAGTAGAAGGGGAGGCTTGTTTAGTGTGACAGTGTTGCTGTGGTTAGTTCACGGCAAGTTGCCGTACTTGATCTCATTTCGAGCCTTTCAGTCCATCTGTGCTTCCAGTAGGCAGCTGTCATGCAAGCAGGCATCAAGCAACAGTGATGGAGGGAAGAGAGACACAGAGAGAGAGAGAGAGAGAGAGAGAGAGAGAGAGAGAGAGAGAGAGAGAGAGAGACCGTGAGACGAAAGAGAGAATAGCGAGAGGTTGTTATCAGGTGAAGGGTCACAGAGAGAAGGAGAGAAAGAAGGAAGGAGACAACAGAGTGAAACAGACTGGGTTGCTGAGGCTGCACTCACCCGCTTGAACAGTCTATGGTCCATCAAGGGGCTTCGCATTAACAGCAAAACAACACCAGATAGCTATTAGCACACAGTACGCAGTTTGGGGGGAGAGGGGGCAAGGGAAGGAGCCAAATGTAGGGCAGAGAAGGAGGAAGGTAGTTTACTCAACACCTTCATAGCAGAGAAGTTAAGATTTACTGCATCTGTAGCATTTTGTCATTAACCACAGACAAGAACACCTGCTGGATTTCACTAGAAACGTTCTGATTTGGTGATTTCTGTGCAGGCTAACGCTTCACCATTATTGTCTGCGGTGAGTGACACTGTGATACAGATAGAGCCGGTAGAGAATAGGTTGAAAAATGCAGGCGTATAAGTTAATTAAAAATTGGCCTGTTACAATAAAATATCCCAGTGCTCTAAAGGTGGCAGTGGAGATTAATACACTGCAAGATGAATGTAAACAGCAAAACATGCAGTGGGTTTATTAGCTTGTTTCATTTTGTGCCAGCAATTCAGCTGGTTAAGCAGCTGCGCTTGCTGGTGTTGACACATTGAGGACAGTGGAGATAAGTGCTTCAGTCTGAATATGTGTGTGTGTGCGTACGTGTGGGTGGGTGAGGTGCAGACTGCAGGTTGCTGCCACAAGGGGGCAGTGAGGGAGAGGGGGATTACCTGTGGCGACAGCGGCGGAGGAACCGCATGATCTTGCGGGCGGCTTGATCCTGTCTCTTAGTGAGCAAACTACTTCTGAAACAGAATCAAACAGCAACTCTTAATCAGTCCTCGAAACTCGCAGCTTCTCAAATGTCTGAGAAAAAAAATCTGTATCCTATAAGCCTAATCATGTATAGAATTAGTCATTTACACAAATATATTCAAATAATTATAATCTATTTTATTACATACATGGTTCTGTAATTCATTAGTTGCATTAAATTTACATGTTATACTGCTTTTGAATACAGGTTTGAATCTGCTTTTATGACTTATTCTGTTCAATATTTTGCCTAAAAATTTCACAAAAATAAATGTGAAAAGTTATTCACACACAATAACTTTTCAACAAATTGGATTAATACATTTGAATACCAATAGAATATAATTTAATATAATTTAATAATAATACTTAATCATTTATAATACAGTAATAATTCATAATTCATAATACAAATGTCCTCTTCGGCTTGCAAACACAAAGCACGTACTGATTAATATTTAGGATCTGGAATTTTGCTGCCTGTTTCGATGATTTTGCTGTTGTCCATTAATAAATTATTACTATCAATCACTGAGAGTTCTTAGGGGTTAATAAAATGTAACTAACTCTAGATTTTGGATGAAAAACTGTGTTTGTTATCCATAGTGGGACAGTGGGAGGGTGCCTGTGCTGCAGTAGTGAAGGCTACCTGAGTTTGTGCTGCACCAGGGCGGAGGCGGGGCTGCGTCTGTGGGGCCGGAGCCTACGGAACTCTCTGTAGCTGCGGTAGTATTGCTGGATCAGCATGGCCGCCCGCCGACTCTGCTGGAACTTCTTCTGCTCATGGTAACTCCGGAACTTACTCTGGATAAGGATGGCGGCCTGCGTCATCTTCTTATAAAGTGCATACTGCCACAGAGCACAGGGACACGGAGTGAGGCCTGAGGCCACGATTACTTTTTTCCACAGAACAGCACTGGTATCTAGCAGTGCAGCTCCTTGACTCCTCAGGTTTTCAATTGGGTTATTCTAAAAACATTTCCACTACAATTTGAACAAAAAAAAAAAAGAAAAGGTATAGATATAAAATTGTTAACTTATGACACTTACTTACACTAG